>SZWC01000017.1:90772-111317 GCA_023375785.1 Penium margaritaceum | reverse complement strand
GCACCTGGAGAGAGCGTACCAGAGTTGAGCGAAGCGTGCCTTACAACTGGTCAGTGTGGGCCCATAACCCTTTGTCAACCGGCCTGAGGCAAACGGACTAGAAAACAGGGCCGACACAATAGCACCTGCCGTCCGCTCCTAGCATTTCAGCTAGGAGAAGATATCACCCTCAGGATCACGGTTCCACACTGAGCAGTTCCTAGGCAATCACTTGCTAGCAACTGTGTCCACTTAACACTTGGTCACTTTCGCGCGAGGTGCTAGTCAAAGACTAACTCCTGGGGCTTAGACCAACCAGTGTCTTCTTTATACTGTTCCTTAGTTGGACAACTCTGTGAGGAGCATCTAAGGCCAGATTGTGTAATTAGAATGAGGAATGAGCCTGGTACATATAGTCCTAGGCCTGGCTTCTAAGGTGTGTGGGTAGTGACACTTTTGGGGTGGTCACTCCACACCACCTCACCAGTCCGCCAATTGGCGCATCCACTGACCGCCAAGTGGCGCACTCTCCTCATGCATAGAGAAATGTCTAAGAAACTTCCCCTGTGCTAGAAGGTCAAAAAACCTCCTGCGCACATCAAGGCTTGATCGCAGGACCTGCTGTCCCTAAGTCCAACATGCTATCCATTGCGCTACACTTCTGGTGTCTCGCTTGGACTTGCACCACGAACAAGGTTTGGGGGACTTACTCCAAAGGAGCAGTGCATGCCCAACCTGTCCGTCAAGCCATAGCAGTGGCCATGGGGCATAGAAGAACAACAGATGCCTACTTTGGTTTGTCACTTTACATGGTTACCACGCCGTATCACTACATATCGAATGTCTCTGTGCTTTCTTGTTGATAGCTAGTATTTCCAAACCATTGTTCCCCCCTCTGAATACCTGTGACTCGTGTTGTGAGTTGTCAACATTGACCACATGAAGTGAAATTCTTTGGTCATGGTCAGTGACATATGCATACTTTGGTTAGTCACTGTGCATTGTAGCCACACTGTGCCACTGCATATTGAAGGTATTTGTAGTTGCTAGTCAATAACTAGTATTTATAAACCATTATCATCCACTCTGACCATTTGTGACTCGTGTTATGAGTTGTCAAAGTTTACCACACATGGTGACATTCTGTGGTCATGGTCAGTGACATATGGTTTGTCATCGTGCATGGTATGCACACCGTGCCACAACGTATTGAAGGTCATTGTGCTTGCTAGTTGATACCTGGTGTGCCCAAACAATTGTTTCCCCCTTTTGACTATTTGTGACTTGTATTATGAGTTGCCAACGTTGACCATAAACTGCGGATTTCTTTGGTCAAAGGCAGTACATATGCCTACTTTGGTTGGTCATAGTGCATGGTAGCCACACCGTGCTACTACTGATTGAAGGTCGTTGTACTTGCTAGTTGAGAAATGATATTCCTGGACCATTGTTTCCCCCTCTGACTGTTTGTGAGTGTTATGGTTGGTGAACGTTGACCACCCATATTGAAATCATTTGGTCATGGTCAGTGACATATGCCTAGTTTGGTTGTTTGGTGTGCATAGTAGCGACACCGTGCCACTACGTATTGAAGTTATTTGTCCTTTCTAGTCCATGCATAGGGTTCGCAGACCATTGTCTCTCCCTCTGACAATTCGTGACTCGTGTTATGAGTTGTCAATGTTGACCACACATAGTGGACTTCTTCCGTCATAGTAAGTGACGTATTCATCCTTTGGTTGGTCACTGTACACGCTAGCCACACCGTGCCACTACTTGTTGAAGTTCTTTGTACTTTCTAGTTGACAACTAGTGTTCCCAACCAATTTTTTACCCCTCTGACAATTTGTGACTCGTGTGATGAATTTTCAACGTTGACCACACACCGTGAAATTCGTTGGTCATGGTTAGTGACATGTGCCTAGTTTGGTTTGTCACTGTACGTGGTTACCACGCCGTGATACTACGTAATAAAGGTATTTGCGCTTTCTAGTTAATAGTTGGTGTTCCCAACCCATTGTTACCCCACTCTCACTATCAGTGACTCGTGTTGTGAGTTGTCAATGCTGACCACATGAAGTGAAATTTGTTGGTCATGGTCAGTGACATATGCATACTTTGGTTGGTCACTGTGCATGGTAGCCACGCTGTGCCACTACATATGGAAGATGTTTTTACTTGCTAGTGGATAACTAATATTCACAAACCATTATCTTTGACCCTGACCATTTGTGACTCGTGTTATGAGTTGTCAAAGTTTACCACACTTTGTGACATTATTTGGTCATGGTCAGTGAAGTATGCCTACTTTGGTTGATCATCGTGCATGGTATCCACACAGTGCCACAACTTATTCAAGGTCCTTGTGCTTGCTTGTTCATACCTTGTGTTCCCAAACCATTGTCTTCCCCTCTGACCATTTGTGACTCCTATTATGAGTTGTCAACGTTGACCACACACAGCGGATTTCTTTGGTCAAAGGCAGTACATATGCCTACTTTGGTCAGTCATTGTGCATGCTAGCCACACCGTGCTTATACTGATTGAAGGTCATTGTACTTGCTAGTTGAGAACTGATATTCCCAGACCATTGTTTCCCCTTGTGACCGTTTGTGACATGTGTTGTGGTTGGTGAACGTTGACCACCCATATTGAACTTCTTTGGTCATGGCCAGTGACATATGCCTAGTTTGGTTGTTTGGTGTGCATAGTAGCCATACCGTGCCACTACGTATTGGAGTTCTTTGTCCTTCCTAGTCAATACACAGGGTTTGCAAACCATTGTCTTTCCATCTGACCATTTGTGGCTCGTGTTATGAGTTGTCAATGTTGATTATACATAGTGGATTTCTTCGGTCATAGTCATTGACGTGTGCATCCTTTGGGTGTTCAATGTGCACGCTAGCCACACCGTGCCACTACTTGTTAAAAATCTTTGTATTTGCTAGTTGATAACTAGTGTTCCCAACCCATGGTTTCCCCCACTGACCATTTGTGACTCGTCTTATGAGTTTTCAACGCTAACCACACATTGTGAAATTTGTGTTGTCATGGTTTGTGACATATGCCTACTTTGGTTTGTCATTGTAAATGGTTTCCACGCCGTGTCATTATGTATCGAACGTCTTTGTGCTTTCTTGTTGACAGCTAGTGTTCCCGAACCATTGTTAACCCCCTCTGACTATTTTTGACTCGTGTTGTGACTTGTCAACATTGACCACATGAAGTGAAATTCTTTGGTCATAGTCAGTGACATATGCATACTTTGGTTGGTCACTGTCCATTGTAGCCACACTATGCCACTGCATATTGAAGGTATTTGTACTTGCTAGTTGATAGCTAGTATTTAGAAACCATTATCTTCCACTGTGACCATTTGTGACTCGTGTTATGAGTTGTCAAAGATTACCACACATGGTGACATTATTTGGTCTTGGTCAGTGACATATGGTTGGTCATCGTGCATGGTATCCACACCGTGCCACAACGTACTGAAGGTCATTGTGCTTGCTAGTTGATACCTCATGTTACCAAACAATTGTTTCCCCCTCTGAATATTTGTGACTTGTATTATGAGTTGCCAACGTTGACCATACACAAGGAATTTCTTTGGTCAAAGGCAGTACATATGCCTACTTTGGTTGGTCATTGTGCATGTAGCCACACCGTGCTACAACTGATCGAAGGTCATTCTACTTGCTAGTTGAGAACTGATATTCCCGGACCATTGTTTCCCCCTCTGACCTTTTCAACTCTTGTTATGGTTGGTGAACGTTGACCACCCATATTGAAATTCTTTGGTCATGGTCAGTGACATATGCCTAGTTTGGTTGTTTGGTGTGCATAGAAGCCACACCGTGCCACTACGTATTGAAGTTATTTGTCCTTTCTAGTCCATGCATAGGGTTCCCAAACCATTCTCTCTCCATCTGACAATTCGTGACTCGTGTTATGAGTTGTCAATGTTGACCACACATAGTGGACATCTTCCGCCATAGTCAGTGACGTATTCATCCTTTGGTTAGTCACTGTGCACACTAGCCACACTGTGCCTTTACTTGTTGAAGTTCTTCATACTTTCTAGTTGATAACTAGTGTTCCTAACCTATTGTTTCCCCGTCTGACCATTCGTGACTCGTGTGATGAGTTTTCAACACTGACCACACACCGTGAAATTCGTTGGTCATGGTTAGTGACATGTGCCTAGTTTGGTTTGTCACTGTACGTGGTTACCACACCGTATCACTACGTAATAGAGGTATTTGTGCTTTCTAGTTAATAGTTGGTGTTCCCAAACCATTGTTACCCCACTCTGACTATCAGTGACTCGTGTTGTGAGTTGTCAACGCTGACCACATGAAGTGAAAATTGTTGGTCATGGTCACTGACATATGCATACTTTGGTTGGTCACTGTGCATGATAGCCACGCCGTGCCACTTCATATGTGTACTTGCTAGTGGAGAACTAGTATTCACAAACCATTATCTTCCACCCTGACCATTTGTGACTCGTCTTATGAGTTGTCAAAGTTTACCACACTTAGTGACATTATTTGGTCATGGTCAGTGACATAAGCCTACTTTGGTTGGTCATCGTGCATGGTATCCACACCGTGCCACAACTTATTGAAGGTCCTTGTGCTTACTAGTTGATACCTGGTGTTCCCAAACCATTGTCTCCCCCTTTGATCATTTGTGACTCCTATTATGAGTTGTCAACGTTGACCACACACAACGGATTTCTCTGGTCAAAGGCAGTACATATGCCTACTTTGGTCGGTCATTGTGCATGGTAGCCACACTGTGCTTATACTGATTGAAGGTTTCTGTCCTTGCTAGTAGAGAACTGATATTCACAGACCATTGGTTCCCCCTCTGACCGTTTGTGACATGTGTTATGGTTGGTGAGTGTTGACCACCCATATTGAAATTCTCTAGTCATGGTCAGTGACATATGCCTAGTTTGGTTGTGTGGTGTGCATAATAGCCACAACCGGCCACTACGTATTGAAGTTCTTTGTCCTTTCTAGTCCGTACATAGGGTTCCCAAACCACTGTCTCTCCCTCTGACCATTTGTGACTCGTGTTATGAGTTGTCAATGTTGACCATACATAGTGGACTTCTTCGGTCATTGTCAGTGGCGTGTGCATCCTTTGGCTGTTCACTGTGCACGCTAGCCTCACCGTGCCACTACTTGTTGAAAATCTTTCTACTTGCTAGTTGATAACTAGTGTTTCCAACCCATGGTTTCCCCCAATCACCATTTGTGACCCGTGTTATGAGTTTTCAACCACACACTGTGAAATCCGTTTGGTCATTGTTTGTGACATATGCCTACTTTGGTTTGTCAATGTACATGGTTACCACGCCGTGTCATTACGTATTGAAGGTCTTTGTGCTTTCTTGTTGACAGCTAGTGTTTCCGAACCATTGTTAGCCCCCTCTCACTATTTGTGACTCGTGTTGTGAGTTGTCAACATTGACCACATGAAGTGAAATTCTTTGGTCATGGTCAGTGACATATGCATACTTTGGTTGGTCACTGTGCATTGTAGCCACACTGTGCCACTGCATATTGAAGTTATTTGTACTTCCTAGTCCATAACTAGTATTTAGAAACCATTATCTTCTACTCTGACCATTTGTGACTCGTGTTGTGAGTTGTCAACATTGACCACATGAAGTGAAATTCTTTGGTCATGGTCAGTGACATATGCATACTTTGGTTGGTCACTGTGCATTGTAGCCACACTGTGCCACTGCATATTGAAGTTATTTGTACTTCCTAGTCCATAACTAGTATTTAGAAACCATTATCTTCTACTCTGACCATTTGTGACTCGTGTTATGAGTTGTCAACGTTTACCACACATGGTGACATTCTTTGGTCATGGTCAGTGACATATCGTTGGTCATCGTGCATGGTATCCACGCCGTGCCACGACGTACTGAAGGTCATTGTGCTTGCTAGTTGATACCTGGTGTTCCCAAACAATTGTTTCCCCCTCTAACTATTTGTGACTTGTATTATGTGTTGCCAGAATTGACCATACACAGCAGATTTCTTTGGTCAAAGGCATTACATATGCCTACTTTGGTCGGTCATTGTGCATGGTAGCCACACTATGCTACTACTCACTGACGGTCGTTGTACTTGCTAGTTGGGAACTGATATTCGCAGACCATTGTTTCCCCCTCAGACCGTTTGTGACTTGTGTTATGGTTGGTGAACGTTGACCAACCATATTGAAGTTATCTCATCATGGTCAGTGACATATTCCTAGTTTGGTTGTTTGGTCTATATAGTAGCCACACCGTGCCACTATGTATTGAAGTTATTTGTCCTTTCTAGTCCATGCATAGGGCTCCCAAACCATTGTCCCTCCCTCTGAGCATTTGAGACTCGTGTTATGAGTTGTCAATGTTGACCACACATTGTGGACTTCTTCCGTCATAGTCAGTGCCGTATTCATCCTTTGGTTGGTCACTGTGCAAGCTAGCCACACTTTGCCACTACTTGTTGAAGTTCTTCATCCTTGCTAGTTGATAACTAGTGTTCCCAACCCATTGTTTCCCCCTCTAACCATTTGTAACTCGTCTGATGATTTTTCAACGCTGACCACACACCGTGGAATTCGTTGGTCATGGTTAGTGACATATGCCTAGTTTGGTTTGTTATTGTACTTGGTTACCACGCCATGTCACTACATAATAAAAGGTATTTGTGCTTTCTAAATAATAGTTGTTGTTCTCAAACCATTGTTACCCCACTCTAACTATCAGTGACTCGTGTTGTGAGTTGTCAACGCTGACCACATGACGTAGAATTCGTTGGTTATGGTCAGTGACATATGCATACTTTGGTTGGTCACTGTGCATGGTAGACACGCTGTGCCACTGCATATTGAAGGTATTTGTACTTGCTAGTGGAAAACTAGTATTCACAAACCATTATCTTCCACCCTGACCATTTGTGACCGTGTTATGAGTTGTCAAAGTCTACCACACTTAGTGAAATTATGAAGTCATGGTCTTTGGCATATGCCTGCTTTGGTTGGTAATCGTGCATGGTATCCACACCGTGCCACAATGTATTGAAGGTCCTTGTGCTTGCTAGTTGATACCTGGTATTCCCAAACCATTGACTCCCCCTCTGACCGTTTGTGACTCCTATTATGAGTTGTCAACGCTGACCACACACAGCAGATTTCTTTGCTCAAAGGTAGTACATATGCCTACTTTGGTCGGTCATTGTGCATGGAAGCCGGACGGTGCTTATAATGATTGAAGGTCGCTGTATTTTCTACTTGTGAAATGATATTCACAGACCATTGTTTCCCCCTCTGACGGTTTGTGACTCCTGTTATGGGTGGTGAATGTTGACCACCCATATTGAAATTCTTTCATCATGGCCGGTGACATATGCCTAGTTTGGTTGTTTGGTGTGCATAGTAGCCACACCATGCCACTACGTATTAAATATCTTTATCCTGTCTAGTCAATTCATAGGGTTCCCAAACCATTGTCTCTCCCTTTGACCATTTGTGACTCGTGTTATGAGTTGTCAATGTTGACCACACATATAGACTTCTTCGGTCATAGTCTGTGACGTATGCATCCTTTCGTTGGTCACTGTGTACGCTAGCCATACCGTGCCACTGCTTGTTGAAGATCTTTGTTCTTGCTAGTTGATAACTAGTGTTCCCAATCCATTGTTTCCCCCTCTGACCATTTGTGACTCGTGTTATGCGTTTTCAACGTTGACCACACACTGTGAAATTCTTTTGGTCATGGTTAGTGACATATGCCTACTTTGGTTTGTCACTGGACATCGTTACCACGCCGTGTCACTACGTATTGAAGGTCTCTGTGCTTTCTAGTTCATAGCTAGTGTTTCCAAACCATTGTTACCCCCTCTAAAAATCTGTGACTCGTGTTGTGAGTTGTCAACATTGACCACATGAAGTGAAATTCTTTGATCATGGTCAGTGACATATGCATACTTTGGTTGGTCACTATGCATTGTAGCCACACTGTGCCACTTCATATTCAAGGTATTTGTACTTGCTAGTCGATAACTAGTATTTAGAAACCATTGTCTTCTACTCTGACCATTTTTGACTCGTGTGATGAGTTGTCAAAGTTTACCACACATGGTGACATTATTTGGTCATGGTCAATGACATATGGTTGGTCATCGTGCATGGTATCCATGCCGTGCCACAACGTACTGAATGTCATTGTGCTTGCTAGTTGATACCTGGTGTTCCCAAACAATTGTTTCCCCCTCTGAATCTTTGTGACTCGTATTATGAGTTGCCAACCTCGACCATACACAGCAAATTTCTTTGGTCAAAGGCAGTACATATGCCTACTTTGGTTGGTCATTGTGCATGGTAGCCACACCGTGCTACTACAGATTGAAGGTCGTTGTACTTGCTAGTTGAGAATTGATATTCCCGGACCATTTTTTCCCCCTCTGACCGTTTGTGACTCGTGTTATGGTTGGTGAACGTTGGCCACCCATATTGAAATTCTTTGGTCATGGTCAGTGACATATGCCTAGTTTGGTTGTTTGGTGTGCATAGTAGCCACACCGTGCCACTACGTATTGAAGTTATTTGTCCTTCTAGTCCATGCATAGGGTTCCCAAACCATTGTCTCTCCCTCTCACAATTCGTGACTCGTGTTATGAGTTGTCAATGTTGACCACACATAGTGGACTTCTTCGGTCATAGTCAGTGACGTATTCATCCTTTGGTTGGTCACTATGCACGCTAGCCACACTGTGCCACTACTTGTTGAAGTTCTTCATACTTGCAAGTTGATAACTAGTGTTCCCAACCTGTTGTTTCCCCCTCTGACCATTTATGACTTGTGTGATGAGTTTTCAACGCTGACCACACACCGTGAAATTCATTGGTCATGGCTAGTGACATGTGCCTAGTTTGGTTTGTCACTGTACGTGGTTACCACGCCGTGTCACTATGTAATAAAGGTATTTGTGCTTTCTAGTTAATAGTTGGTGTTCCCAAACCATTGTTACCCCACTCTGACTATCAGTGACTTGTGTTGTGAGTTGTCAACGCTGACCACATGAAGTAAAATTCGTTGGTCATGGTCAGTGACACATGCATACTTTGGCTGGTCACTATGCATGGTAGCCACACCGTGCCACAACATATTGAAGGTATTTGTACTTGCTAGTGGATAACTAGTATTCACAAACCATTATCTTCCACCCTGACCATTTGTGACTCGTGTTATGAGTTGTCAACGTTTACCACACTTCGTGACATTATTTGGTCATGGTCAGTGGCATATGCCTACTTTGGCTGGTCATCGTGCATGGTATCCACAGCGTGCCACAACTTAGTGAAGGTCCTTGTGCTTGCTAGTTGATAACTGGTGTTCCCAAACCATTCTCTCCCCCTCTGACCATTTGTGCCTCCTATTATGAGTTGTCAACGTTGACCACACACAGCACATTTCTTTGGTCAAAGGCAGTACATATGCCTACTTTGGTCGGTCATTGTGCATGGTAGCTACACCATGCTTATACTGATTGAAAGTCACTGTACTTGCTAGTTGAGAACTGATATTCCCAGACCATTGTTTCCCCTTCTTACTGTCCGTGACATGTGTTATGGTTGGTGAACGTTCACCACCCATATTGGAATTCTCTAGTCATGGTCAGTGACATATGCCTAGTTTGGTTGCTTGGTGTGCATAGTAACCAAGCCGTGCCACTATGTATTGAATAAATTTGTCCTTTCTAGTCAATACATAGGGTTCCGAAACCATTGTCTCTCCATCTGACCATTTGTGACTCGTGTTGTGAGTTGTCAATGTTGACCACACATAGTGGAATTCTTCGGCCGTAGTCAGTGACATATACATCCTTTGGTTGGTCACTGTGTACGCTAGCCACACCGTGCCACGGCTTGTTTTAAAACTTTGTACTTGCTAGTTGATAACTAGTGTTCCCAACCCACTGTTTCCCCCTCAGACCATTTGTGACTCGTATTATGTGTTTTCAATGTTGACCACACACTGTGAAATTCTTTTGGTCATGGTTAGTTACATATGCCTACTTTGGTTTGTCACTGTACATGGTTACCACGCCGTGTCACTACGTATGAAAGGTCTCTGTGCTTTCTAGTTGATAGCTAGTGTTCCCAAACTATTGTTACCCCCTCTGACTATATGTGACTGGTCGTATGAGTTGTCAACATTGACCACATGAAGTGAAATTCTTTGGTCATGGTCAGTGACATATGCATACTTTGGTTGGTCACTGTGCATTGTAGCGACACTGTGCCACTGCATATTAAAGGTATTTGTACTTGCTAGTCGATAACTATTATTTAGAAACCGTTATCTTCCACTTTGACCATTTTTTACTCGTGTTATGAGTTGTCAACGTTTACCACACATGGTGACATTCTTTGGTCATGGTCAGTCACATATGGTTGGTCATTGTGCATGGTATCCACGCCGTGCCACAACGTACTGAAGGTCATTGTGCTTGCTAGTTGATACCTGGTGTTCCCAAACAATTGTTTCCCCCTCTGACTATTTGTGACTCGTATTATGAGTTGCCAACGTTGACCATACACAGCAGATTTCTTTGGTCAAAGGCAGTACATATGCCTACTTTGGTCGGTCATTGTGCATGGTAGCCACACATTGCTACTACTGACTGACGGTCTTTGTACTTGCTACTTGAGAACTGATATTCCCGGACCATTGTTTCCCCCTCTAACCGTTTGTGACACGTGTTATGGTTGGTGAACGTTGACCACCCATATCAAAATTCTTTGGTCATGGTAAGTGACATATGCCTAGTTTGGTTGTTTGGTGTGCATAGAAGCCACACCGTGCCACTACGTGCTGAAGTTATTTGTCCTTTCTAGTCCATGCATAGGGTTCCAAAACCATTGTCTCTCCCTCTGACAATTCGTGACTCTTGTTATGAGTTGTCAATGTTGACCACACATAGTGGACTTCTTCCATCATATTCAGTGACGTATTCATCCTTTGGTTGGTCACTGTGCACGCTAGCCACAACGTGCCACTACTTGTTGAAGTTCTTCATACTTGCTAGTTGATAAGTAGTGTTCCTAACCCAGTCTTTCCCCCTCTGACCATTTGTGACTCGTGTGATGAGTTTTCAACGTTGACCACATACCGTGAAATGTGTTGGTCATAGTTAGTGACATGTGCCTAGTTTGGTTTGTCACTGTACGTGGTTACCACGCCGTGTCACTATGTATGAAAGGTATTTGTGCTTTCTAGTCAAAAGTTGGTGTTCCCAAACCATTGTTATCCCAATCTGACTATCAATGACTCGTGTTGTGAGTTGTCAATGCTGACCACATGAAGTGAAATTCGTTGGTCATGGTCAGTGACATATGCATACTTTGGTTGGTCACTGTGCATGGTAGCCACGCTGTGCCACTTTATATTGAAGGAATTTGTACTTGCTAGTGGATAACTAGTATTCACAAACCATTATCTTTGACCCTGACCATTTGTGACTCGTGTTATGAGTTGTCAAAGTTTACCACACTTAGTGACATTATTTGGTCATGGTCAGTGACATATGCCTACTTTGGTTGATTATCGTGCATGGTATCCACACCGTGCCACAACTTATTGAAGGTCCTTGTGCTTGCTTGTTGATACCTGGTGTTCCCAAACCGTTGTCTTCCCCTCTGCCCATTTGTGACTCCTATTATGAGTTGTCAACGTTGACCACACACTGCGGATTTCTTTGGTCAAAGGCAGTACATATGCCTACTTTGGTCAGTCATTGTGCATGCTAGCCACACCGTGCTTATACTGATTGAAGGTCACTGTACTTGCTAGTTGAGAACTGATATTCCCAGACCATTGTTTCCCCTTCTGACCATTTGTGACATGTGTTATGGTTGGTGAACGTTGACCACCCATATTGAACTTCTCTNATACCTGGTGTTCCCAAACCATTGTCTCCCCCTCTGACCATTTGTGACTCCTATTATGAGTTGTCAACGTTGACCACACACAGCGGATTTCTTTGGTCAAAGGCAGTACATATGCCTACTTTGGTCGGTCATTGTGCATGCTAGCCACACCGTGCTTATACTGATTGAAGGTCACTGTACTTGCTAGTTGAGAACTGATATTCCCAGACCATTGTTTCCCCTTCTGACCATTTGTGACATGTGTTATGGTTGGTGAACGTTGACCACCCATATTGAACTTCTCTGGTCATGGCCAGTGACATATGCCTAGTTTGGTTGTTTGGTGTGCATAGTAGCCATACCGTGCCACTACGTATTGAAGTTCTTTGTCCTTTCTAGTCGATGCACAGGGTTTCCAAACCATTGTCTCTCCATCTGATCATTTGTGACTTGTGTTATGAGTTGTCAATGTTGACCACACATTGTGGACATCTTCAGTCATAGTCAGTGACGTATGCATCCTTTGGTTGGTCACTGTGTACGCTAGCCACACCGTGCCACGGCTTGTTTAAGGTCTTTGTACTTGCTAGTTGATAACTAGTTTTCCCAACCCGTTGTTTCCCCCTCTGACTATTTGTGACTCGTGTTATGCGTTTTCAACGTTGACCACACACTGTGAAATTCTTTTGGTCATGGTTAGTGACAGATGCCTACTTTGGTTTGTCACTTTACATGGTTACCACGCCGTATCACTACGTATCGAATGTCTCTGTGCTTTCTAGTTGATAGCTAGTGTTTCCAAACCATTGTTTCCCCCTCTGAATACCTATGACTTGTGTTGTGAGTTGTCAACATTGACCACATGAAGTGAAATTCTTTGGTCATGGTCAGTGACATATGCATACTTTGGTTGGACAGTGTGCATTGTAGCCACACTGTGCCACTGTATATTGAAGGTATTTGAACTTGCTAGTCAATAACTGGTATTTAGAAACCATTATCATCCACTCTGACCATTTGTGACTCGTGTTATGAGTTGTCAAAGTTTACCACACATGGTGACATTCTTTGGTCATGGTCAGTTACATATGGTTTGTCATCGTGTATGGTATGCACACCGTGCCACAACGTACTGAAGGTCATTGTGCTTGCTAGTTGATACCTGGTGTTCCCAAACAATTGTTTCCCCCTTTTGAGTATTTGTGACTTGTATTATGAGTTGCCAACGTTGACCATACACTACGGATTTCTTTGGTCAAAGGCAGTACATATGCCTACTTTGGTTCGTCATAGTGCATGGTAGCCACACCGTGCTACTACTGATTGAAGGTCGTTGTACTTGCTAGTTGAGAACTGATATTCTTAGACCATTGTTTCCCCCTCTGACTCTTTGTGACCCGTGTTATGGTTGGTGAACGTTGACCACCCATGTTGAAATCCTTTGGTCATGGTCAGTGACATATGCCTAGTTTGGTTGTTAGGTGTGCATAGTAGCGACACCGTGCCACTACGTATTGAAGTTATTTGTCCTTTCTAGTCCATGCATAGGGTTCCCAGACCATTGTCTCTGCCTCTGACAATTCGTGACTCGTGTTATGAGTTGTCCATGTTGACCACACATAGTGGACATCTTCCGTCATAGTCAGTGACGTATTCATCCTTTGGTTGGTCACTGTACATGCTAGCCACACCGTGCCACTACTTGTTGAAGTTCTTTGTACTTGCTAGATGATAACTAGTGTTCCCAACCAATTTTTTCCCCCTCTGACAATTTGTGACTCGTGTGATGAATTTTCAACGTTGACCACACACCGTGAAATTCGTTGGTCATGGTTAGTGACATGTGCCTAGTTTGGTTTGTCACTGTACGTGGTTACCACGCTGTGATACTACGTAAAGAAGGTATTTGTGCTTTCTAGTTAATAGTTTGTGTTCCCAACCCATTGTTAACCCACTCTGACTATCAGTGACTCGTGTTGTGAGTTGTCAACGCTGACCACATGAACTGAAATTCGTTGGTAATGGTCAGTGACATATGCATACTTTGGTTGGTCACCGTGCATGGTAGCGACGCTGTGCCACTACATATGGAAGGTTTTTTTACTTGCTAGTGGATAACTAATATTCACAAACCATTATCTTTGACCCTGACCTCTTGTGACTCGTGTTATGAGTTGTCAACGTTTACCACACTTAGTGACATTATTTGGTCATGGTCAGTGACATATGCCTACTTTGGTTGATCATCGTGCATGGTATCCACACCGTGCCACAACTTATTGAAGGTCCTTGTGCTTGCTTGTTGATACCTGGTGTTCCCAAACCATTGTCTTCCCCTCTGAGCATTTGTGACTCCTATTATGAGTTGTCAACGTTGACCACACACAGCGGATTTCTTTGGTCAAAGGCAGTACATATGCCTAGTTTGGTCAGTCATTGTGCATGCTAGCCACACCGTGCTTATACTGATTGAAGGTCATTGTACTTGCTAGTTGAGAACTGATATTCCCAGACCATTGTTTCCCCTTCTGACCGTTTGTGACATGTGTTATGGTTGGTGAACGTTGACCACCCATATTGAACTTCTCTGGTCATGGCCAGTGACATATGCCTAGTTTGGTTGTTTGGTGTGCATAGTAGCCATACCGTGCCACTACGTATTGAAGTTCTTTGTCCTCTCTAGTCGATACACAGGGTTCGCAAACCATTGTCTCTCCATCTGACCATTTGTGACTCTTGTTATGAGTTGTCAATGTTGACCATACATAGTGGACTTCTTCGGTCATAGTCAGTGACGTGTGCATCCTTTGGGTGGTCACTGTGCAAGCTAGCCACACCGTGCCACTACTTGTTGAAAATCTTTGTATTTGCTAGTTGATAAGTAGTGTTCCCAACCCATGGTTTCCCCCACTGACCATTTGTGACTTGTCTTATGAGTTTTCAACGTTAACCACACATTTTGAAATCCGTGTTGTCATGGTTTGTGACATATGCCTACTTTAGTTTGTCACTGTAAATGGTTACCACGCCGTGTCATTACGTATCGAAGGTCTTTGTGCTTTCTTGTTGACAGCTAGTGTTCCCGAACCATTGTTAGCCCCCTCTGACTATTTGTGACTCGTGTTGTGAGTTGTCATTATTGACCACATGAAGTGAAATTCTTTGGTCATGGTTAGTGACATATGCATACTTTGGTTGGTCACCGTGCATTGTAGCCACACTATGCCACTGCATATTGAAGGTATTTGTACTTGCTAGTCGATAGCTAGTATTTAGAAACCATTATCTTCCACTCTGACCATTTGTGACTCGTGTTATTAGTTGTAAAAGTTTACCACACGTGGTGACATTATTTGGTCTTGGTCAGTGAAATATGGTTGGTCATCGTGCATGGTATCCACACCGTGCCACAACGTACTGAACGTCATTGTGCTTGCTAGTTGATACCTGATGTTCCCAAACAATTGTTTCCCCCTCTGAATATTTGTGACTTGTATTATGAGTTGCCAACGTTGACCATACACAAGGAATTTCTTTGGTCAAAGGCAGTACATATGCTTACTTTGGTTGGTCATTGTGCATGGTAGCCACACCGTGCTACAACTGATCGAAGGTCATTGTACTTGGTAGTTGAGAACTGATATTCCCGGACCATTGTTTCCCCCTCTGACCGTTTGTTACTCGTGTTATGGTTGGTGAACGTTGACCACCCATATTGAAATTCTTTGGTCATGGTCAGTAACATATGCCTAGTTTGGTTGTTTGGTGTGCATAGTAGCCACACCGTGCGACTACGTATTGAAGTTATTTGTCGTTTCTAGTCCATGCATAGAGTTCCCAAACCATTGTCTCTCCATCTGACAATTCGTGACTCGTGTTATGAGTTGTCAATGTTGACCACACATAGTGGACATCTTCCGTCATAGTTAGTGACGTATTCATCCTTTGGTTAGTCACTGTGCACACTAGCCACACTGTGCCACTACTTGTTGAAGTTCTTCATACTTGCTACTTGATAACTAGTGTTCCCAACCTATTGTTTCCCCCTCTGACCATTTGTGACTCGTGTGATGAGTTTTCAACACTGACCACACACCGTGAAATTCGTTGGTCATGGTTAGTGACATGTGCCTAGTTTGGTTTGTCACTGTGCGTGGTTACCACGCCGTGTCACTACGTAATAGAGGTATTTGTGCTTTCTAGTTAATAGTCGGTGTTCCCAAACCATTGTTACCCCACTCTGACTATCAGTGACTCGTGTTGTGAGTTGTCAACGCTGACCACATGAAGTGAAATTTGTTGGTCATGGTCAGTGGCATATGCATGCTTTGGTTGGTCACTGTGCATGGTAGCCACGCCGTGCCACTTCATATTGAAGGTATTTGTACTTGCTAGTGGATAACTAGTATTCACAAACCATTATCTTCCACCCTGACCATTTGTGACTCGTCTTATGAGTTGTCAAAGTTTACCACACTTAGTGACATTATTTGGTCATGGTCAGTGACATAAGCCTACTTTGGTTGGTCATTGTGCATGGTATCCACATCGTGCCACAGCTTATTGAAGGTCCTTGTGCTTGCTAGTTTATACCTGGTGTTCCCAAACCATTGTCTCCCCCTTTGATCATTTGTGACTCCTATTATGAGTTGTCAACGTTGACCACACACAACGGATTTCTCTGGTCAAAGGCAGTACATATGCCTACTTTGGTCGGTCATTGTGCATGGTAGCCACACCGTGCTTATACTGATTGAAGGTTGCTGTCCTTGCTAGTAGAGAACTGATGTTCACAGACCATTGTTTCCCCCTCTGACCGTTTGTGACATGTGTTATGGTTGGTGAGAGTTGACCACCCATATTGAAATTCTCAGGTCATGGTCAGTGACATATGCCTAGTTTGGTTGTCTGGTGTGCATGGTAGCCAAGCCGTGCCACTATGTATTGAATTATTTTGTCCTTTCTAGTCGATACACAGGGTTCCCAAACCATTGTCTCTCCATCTGACCATTTGTGACTCGTGTTGTGAGTTGTCAATGTTGACCACACATAGTGGACTTCTTCAGTCGTAGTCAGTGACATATGCATCCTTTGGTTGGTCACTATGTACGCTAGCCATACCGTGCCACGGCTTGTTTAAAAACTTTGTACTTGCTAGTTGATAACTAGTGTTCCCAACGCATTGTTTCCCCCTCAGA
Source organism: Penium margaritaceum (assembly GCA_023375785.1). Classification (NCBI taxonomy): domain Eukaryota; kingdom Viridiplantae; phylum Streptophyta; class Zygnematophyceae; order Desmidiales; family Peniaceae; genus Penium; species Penium margaritaceum. Next base: position 94,191 of record SZWC01000017.1, on the reverse strand, counting down.
CCATTTGTGACTCGTATTATGCGTCTTCAATGTTGACCACACACTTTGAAATTCTTTTGGTCATGGTTAGTGACATATGCCTACTTTGGTTTGTCACTTTACATGGTTACCACGCTGTGTCACTACGTATCAAAGGTCTCTGTGCTTTCTAATTGATAGCTAGCATTCCCAAACTATTGTTACCCCCTCTGACTATCTGTGACTGCTCTTGTGAGTTGTCAACATTGACCACATGAAGTGAAATTCTTTGGTTATGGTCAGTGACATATGCATACTTTGGTTTGTCACTGTGCATTGTAGCGACACTGGGCCACTTCATATTAAAGGTATTTGTACTTGCTAGTCGATAACTAGTATATACAAACCACTATCTTCCACTCTGACCATTTGTGACTCGTGTTATGAGTTGTCAAAGTTTACCACACATGGTGACATTCTTTGGTCATGGTCAGTGACATATGGTTGGTCATTGTGCATGGTATCCACGCCGTGCCACAACGTACTGAAGGTCATTGTGCTTGCTAGTTGATACCTGGTGTTCCCAAACAATTGTTACCCCCTCTGACTATTTGTGACTCGCATTATGAGTTGCCAACGCTGACCATACACAGCAGATTTCTTTGGTCAAAGGCAGTACATATGCCTACTTTGGTCGGTTATTTTGCATGGTAGCCACACATTGCTACTACTGACTGACGGTCGCTGTACTTGCTACTTGAGAACTGATATTCCCGGACCATTGTTTCCCCCTCTGACCGTTTGTGACACGTGTTATGGTTGGTGAACATTGACCACCCATATCAAAATTCTTTGGTCATGGTAAGTGACATATGCCTAGTTTGGTTGTTTGGTGTGCATAGTAGCCACACCGTGCCACTACGTGCTGGAGTTATTTGACCTTTCTAGTCCATGCATAGGGCTCCCAAACCATTGTCTCTCCCTCTGACAATTTGTGACTCTTGTTATGAGTTGTCAATGTTGACCACACATAGTGGACTTCTTCCATCATAGTCAGTGACGTATTCATCCTTTGGTTGGTCACTGTGCACGCTAGCCACAACGTGCCACTACTTGTTGAAGTTCTTCATACTTGCTAGTTGATAAGTAGTGTTCCCAACCCAGTCTTTCCCCCTCTGACCATTTGTGACTCGTGTGATGAGTTTTCAACGTTGACCACATACCGTGAAATTTGTTGGTCATGGTTAGTGACATGTGCCTAGTTTGGTTTGTCACTGTACGTGGTTACCACGCCGTGTCACTACGTATTAAAGGTCTTTGTGCTTTCTAGTTAATAGTGGGTGTTCCTAAACCATTGTTATCCCAATCTGACTATCAATGACTCGTGTTGTGAGTTGTCAACGCTGACCACATGAAGTGAAATTCGTTGGTCATGGTCAATGACATATGCATACTTTGGTTGGTCACTGTGCATGGTAGCCACGTTGTGCCACTTCATATTGAAGGTATTTGTACTTGCTAGTGGATAACTAGTATTCACAAACCATTATCTTGCACCCTGACCATTTTTGACTCGTGTTATGAGTTGTCAAAGTTTACCACACTTAGTGACATTATTTGGTCATGGTCAGTGACATATGCCTACTTTGGTTGGTCATCGTGCATGGTATCCAAACCGTGCCACAACTTATTGAAGGTCCTTGTTCTTGCTAGTTGATACCTGGTGTTCCCAAACCATTGTCTCCCCCTCTGACCATGTGTGACTCATATTATGAGCTGTCAACGTTGACCACACACAGCGGATTTCTTTGGTCAAAGGCGGTACATATGCCTACTTTGGTCGGTCATTGTGCATGGTAGCCACACCGTGCTTATACTGATTGAAGGTCACTGAACTTGCTAGTTGAGAACTGATATTCACAGACCATTGTTTCCCCCTTTGACCGTTTGTGACATGTGTTATGGTTGGCGAATGTTGACCACCCATATTGAAATTCTCTGGTCATGCTCAGTGACATATGCCTAGTTTGGTTGTTTGGTGTGCATAGTAGCCACAATGTGCCACCACGTATTGAAGTTCCTTGTCCTTTCTAGTCCATACATAGGGTGCCCAAACCATTGTCTCTCCCTCTGACCATTTGTGACTCGTGTTATGAGTTGTCAATGTTGACCATACATAGTGGAGTTCTTCGGTCATAGTCAGTGACGTGTGCATTCTTTGGTTGGTCACTGTGCATGCTAGCCAAACCGTGCCGCTACTTGTTGAAAATCTTTCTAATTGTCAGTTGATAACTAGTGTTCCCAACCCATGGTTTCCCCCGCTGACCATTTGTGACCCGTGTTATGGGTTTTCAACGTTAACCACACACTGTGAAATCCGTTTGGTCATGGTTTGTGACATATGACTATGTTGGTTTGTCACTGTACATGGTTACCAACCCGTGTCATTACGTTTTAAAGGTCTTTGTGCTTTCTTGTTGACAGCTAGTGTTCCCGAACCATTGTTAGCCCCCTCTGAGTATCTGTGACTCGTGTTGTGAGTTGTCAACATTGACCACATGAAGTGAAAGTCTTTGGTCATGGTCAGTGACATATGCATACTTTGGTTGGTCACTGTCCATTGTAACCACACTGTGCCACTGCATATTGAAGGTATTTGTACTTGCTAGTCGATAACTAGTATTTAGAAACCATTATCTTCCACTCTGACCATTTGTGACTCGTGTTATGAGTTGTCAAAGTTTACCACACATGGTGACATTCTTTGGTCATGGTCAGTGACATATGGTTGGTCATCGTGCATGGTATCCACACCGTGCCACAACGTACTGAGGGTCATTGTGCTTGCTAGTTGATATATGGTGTTCCCAATCAATTGTATTCCCATGTGACTATTTGTGACTCGTATTCTGAGTTGCCAACGTTGACCATACACAGCGGATTTCTTTGGTCCAAGGCAGTACATATGCCTACTTTTGTCAGTCATTGTGCATGGTAGCCACACCGTGCTACTACTAACTGAAAGTCGTTGTACTTGGTAGTTGGTATCTCGTATTCCCAAACCATTGTTTCCCCCTTTGACAATTTGTGACCCATGTTATGGGTTGTCAACGTTCACCACACATAGTAAAATTATTTGGTCATGGTAAGTGGCCCATGCCTAATCTGGTTGGTCATTGTGCGTGGTAGCCACACCGTTCCACTGCTTGTTGAAAGTATTTGTACCTGCTAGTCAAGAAATAGCAAAAGGTTTCTCCCTTCGACATCAGGTCCGTTTTTGTTGATTTGTCGCGCGTAGGTGCCTTCACTGGAATACTCCCTCCCACCCCCTAGAGGGATGTTTCGTGGACGACCTGGAGGACAGATTTGCGACCGTGTTATGACACCCCCCTACCCCCCAACAGCTTAGGCTCGAAGGTAGATTTGAGGTATCACAACATGGCCATCCCCCCCCCCCCCCC
>SZWC01000017.1:32347-84758 GCA_023375785.1 Penium margaritaceum | reverse complement strand
GCTCCTCAACGGCAACAAGAACCACTTCCTCAAGAAGGCCAACAGGCGGTGCCTGGATTCCGGGGCCGAGGAGCACACCCAAGTCGAGAAGGTGGGGTTCGTCACCTACGAGAAGTCCTCCAAGTCAATGGTGGTCGCGAACAACAAAGTCGAGCCGGCGGCAGGCCAAGGCGACGTGGAGGTGGAAGTCGTGGTGGGCGGTAAGAAGGAGCTGTGCACAATTCGTGATGTGCAGCACGTCCCCGGCCTGGCTGACATTTTGAGTGTCTGCCGCTTGACAGACAAGGGGTATGAGGTGGTCTTCAGCAGGAAAGGCGTAGTGGTGCGCATCGAAGGCGACGGCGAGGTCGTGTTGGAGGCAAAGTGCAAGGGCGGTCTCTACATCGTGGAGACCAAGGTGGTCTCCACGGCATCCGACGCAGCAGATTCGCAGGAGCACGTCGTCAACATGGCCAAGGGAGGAAGCACTGATCTGGAGCTCTGGCAACAACGGTTGGGGCATTCAGCGCCCGCAACCGTTAAGGAGATGGCACAGCGCGACATGGTGCGCGGCCTCGTCATCGACAATGCAGACGCGGCAGCAGATGCAGCAGCGCACAAAAAGTGCAAGCCTTGCATTTTGGGCAAGGCGCAGCGTAAGCCGTTCAAAGAGAATGCGGATCGCGCAAAGGACCTGCTGGAGGTTGTGCACAACGACGTGTGCGGACCGTGTAAAACGCCGTCAAACAGCGGCTTCAGATACTTCGTCACCTTTATTGACGACTGCAACAAGAAGCTCTATGTGTACTTCATGAAGCAGAAAGGCGAGGTCCTGGACCAGTTGGAGTATGTCATAGCGGTGGAGAGGCAGACTGGCCGGAAGCTCAGAGCGCTACGCAGCGACAATGGCAGAGAGTACGTGGGCTGTAGCGGGTGGATGAAGCAGCAGGGCATCAAGTGGGAACCCACTACTCCGTACTCACCACAATCCAACAGAGTGGCGGAGCGGTCAAACCAGACGTTGCTCAACATGGTGCGGACCATGCTTGTGGATGCGGGGTTGCCGCGAGGTTTCTGGACGGAGGCTGTGCGTACAGCGAGCTACACCATCAACCTCACCCCAACAGCGGTGCTGAAGGGTAAGGGCGGCTGGAAGATGCCGCAGGAGGTTTGGAGCGGGCGCAAGCCAAACGTGGCACACCTGAAGGTGTTCGGGTGTAAGGCGCACGCGATGGTGCGATGGTGCAGGCGGCGCAATGACGCGACAGCAAGCTGGAACCACAGGCAAAACCATGCTTGTTCATCAGCTACGAGAGTGCGCAAAAGGTGTATCAGCTCTGGGACCCGCGCACGCAAGAGATCATCCGTAGCCGTGACGTCGAGTTTGATGAGCAACAGAGCTTCAGCAGCAGCAGCAACAACATAAGCGTCGAGAACACTCCAAAACAGGGGGAGTGGTTCCAGCTCCTTGACTTTAAGGCGGAGCCGGCGGACGTGGAGGTGGATGATGCGGCATCGGAGCGCGGCGGTGCAGCAGGTGCAGCAGTCAACATGGAGGACTCCGATGATGATGCAGCTGGACTTGAGATCCGGCGGAATGATCCATCGAAGGAGGCACCGCGGGTGCCGAAGCGCGCACTCCCGGCGGACTTTGCGTCGGGCGTCGGAGAAAAATCCTCCAAACGCGCCACTCGTCCGGTTGATGGTTCACCGGAGCGGGAAGAATCCTCGGGAAGCCGTCCGGTCGATGATTCACCAGAGCGGGCTGAGTTGGAAGGATTGCAGTAGAGCAACGAGACACCGCAAAGACTGCCGCGCCGCAGCGGGAGGCAGCGGAGAGCGGGGAAGCATTTCGATGCAGGCACTGGTCAATGGATTGGTATGACGCGGTGCATGCTGGCTGCATCAACGGAGCCGACGACCGTGCAAGAGGCACTTGCGCGGCCTGAGGGAAAGTAGTGGGACGCTGCCATCAAGTCGGAGTTGGCATCCATTGCAGAAAACGACACGTGACAGCTGGTTGACAGGCCGAAAGACGCCAAGGTCATCGGCTCCAAGTGGGTCTTCAAGACCAAGTTCACAAAGGAAGGTGTGGTTGACAAGTACAAGGCGCAACTTGTGGCAAAGGGGTACGCACAGCGTAAGGGTGAGCACTACGATGAGACGTTCGCCCCCATCGCGAAGTTCACAAGCATCCGGGTGATCCTTGCGGTGGCGGCCGCTAAGGACATGGAGCTCCACCAAATGGACGTAAAGACGGCCTTTCTCAATGGCATCATCGACAAGGAAATCTACATAGAGGTGTTGGAGGGGGTGGAGGCGCCGGAGGGCAAGGTGTGCAAGCTGCGGAAGTCCTTGTACGGGCTAAAACAATCGCCCCGATGCTGGTACCAACAGATGGACAGCTTCATGGTACAACTCGGCTTCAAGCGCTGTGAGGCGGTTCACAGTGTGTACGTGCAGCGCAAGAAGAAGCTCCATCAGATTGTCGCACTCTACGTGGACGATCTGATCTTGTGCTCCTCAGACCTGCCAAGCCTACAGCAGCTGAAAGAGCAGCTGAGCAGCAGGTTCCAGATGTCGGACATGGGGGAGTTTGAGTTCTACCTCGGGGTGAACATTACACGGAACCGGAGGACGCGCACACTTGAGCTAGGGCAGGCCAAATACGTGGCCGAGGTGCTGAAGCAGTACGACATGGAGGACTGCAAACCAGTGTGCAGTCCTGTCTCCACGACCTATGAACTGAGTGCGGTAATGGTGCCGCAAACAAAAGAAGAGCGGGAGGATATGGCACGGGTGCCTTACCAATCGGCGGTGGGCAGCCTCATGTACGCCATGGTGGCAACTCGACCGGACCTGGCCTACGCGGTGGGCCAAGTGAGCAGGTACATGGCCGACCCAGGGCCACTACACTGGCAGGCGGTCAAGCGCATCCTCCGCTACCTGCAGGCGACACGGCACGCGCGCCTGAGGTTCGACGGCAAGGGGCGGGTGGACCCTTTGTGTCTGGTCTGCTACACGGACGCAGACTACGCTGGCGATGTAGACAAGCGGAAGTCCACATCCGGCTACGTGTTCTTCCTCGCTTGTGCAGCGGTCTCGTGGTGCAGCAAGAAGCAAGACTGCGTCGCCACCTCCACAGTGGAAGCTGAGTACATCGCGCTGGCCGAGGTGGTCAAGGAGGCGGTGTGGCTCTGCAGGTTGCTGGGGGAGCTGGGTGTGCCGCAACAGGAGCCTACGGTGGTGCACGAGGACAACACCGACTCCATCTCGCTGAACAACAACCCGACGCAGCACAGGAGGACGAACCATGTTAACTTCGACTTCTGACTTTTGGGGTAAAAGACTAAGTCGGAGAGTCGGTCAAAGTCGACTTAAGGTCGACTTAGGTATTGGCAGTGGAACATAGATCTTGAGTTGATGGTTCTAACGCATTTTGAATCGCTAAATTCCGTTAAGTTTGGAGGAAGTTATGAATCTTCAAACTTGGGATGTGCATAAACACTACATCTAGCTACATTTTGTCTACAAATGGCTTCCTATGACATCATATACATGTTATATATGCAATCCATCAAGTGTTGAAAGACACGTAAACAATGTTTTTTACTACATTGTACTTGAGACGCAGTACTTGGCACACCATAATGAGCCTCCTAACCAGTTGGAGGAAAACCGACTTCCGACTTGGCTCATCAGGAGCCGACTTCCGACTTTCGACTTCCGACTTGGCCATCGACTTCGACTTCCCAACGTCAACATGGAGGACAAAGCACATTGATGTGTGTTATCACTACGCATGGGACATGGTCAAGAAGGGGCAGGTGGTGCTACAGCACTGCTGCACGCACAGCATGCTTGCGGATTGCTTGGCCAAAGCCCAACCGGCAGACCGGCACGCAATGAGCGTGGCCGGACTCGGGATGACCAGCTATGATGGGCTGGAGGGCGCAGCGGAAGATGAGAGAGAGCAAGCAAGAGCAGCGGGCATGGAAGGTGCAAGGGGGAGAACGTTGAAAAATTGCCCCTCCGCATGCCCAAGTGCGGCGCCGGGAGGCGCTGACGAGCCGCCAGAAAATGGAAACTCCGCTCCGGCAAATCTGGCGACTTGACATTTGCTCGGATCCTAAAATGGAGGATTGCCCCTGAAAGTTGACAAGTTGCTGAATCCGGTGGAAGTTGTTTCGCAGGAATCGGACAAGTATCAAGGGAGATATGGCTTTCCAAAGTTGGGCTATGCGCAGCGGCTCTGGGAGCCGGCTGCGACTCGAAATCCGGTCGATAATCGACCGGACCGAGTAACAAAAATACCATCTGGAGAAAATGCTCCGATAGGCCTGCCGAGGCGTCCGGCGGATGATGCACCTGATCCGGCGGATCATCCACCGGATCCAGTAGTGCAGGTTGTTACTGAGGGACTTGGCCAAAAACCTGGCTCGACGTCCGAAACTCGGAAGTATGTTTTGTTACTCGGGGACTTCGTCAAAATTCTGACTGTAGGTCCGCGGACAGGTTTCGAACCTCGTCACACCCCATCACCAAACACGACCCAAAAGCGGGTACGGTGCGTGGAAACAGTGCAAGAGATCCCCACACCATGTGCAATGGGATATGCGCCTTGGGAAAGGCGATTCGCACGTGAACGGAGGCGCCACGGTGAGTAGCGTCGTCAGGCATCTGTGGTGGGTGAGACCTGCGCTTCGGCAAGCATAACTTGAGCTACGCTTGGCCAAATTGCGCGCGGTTTGGTGCGTTGGAAAGCTCATCACTAGCCCTATAAATGTTGTGACTGTCTATGTTCAAAACAAAACGCAAAATGACGTTATTCCCTTCGCCAACTAACTGTCTCTAAATTCCTGCTCACATAGCGTGAGGCGACCAGAAAGCTCACGCTCCGTCTCAGATTCGCCCAAAATAGTAGACGTGAACCACTAGAGGCGATCAGACAAACATCAGGACCGCACTACGCGGATCTCATCCTGACAGATTAAAGGTCACTGTACTTGCTACTTGAGAAGTGATATTCCCAGACCATTGTTTCCCCTTTTGACTGTTTGTGACATGTGTTATGGTTGGTGAACGTTGACCACCCATATTGAAATTCTCTGGTCATGGTCAGTGACATATGCCTAGTTTGGTTGTTTTGTGTGCATAGTAGCCACACCGTGCCACTACGTATTGAAGTTCTTTGTCCTTTCTTGTCGATACACAGGGTTCCCAAACCATTGTCTCTCCAGCTGACCATTTGTGACTCGTGTTATGATTTGTCAATGTTGACCACACATAGTGGACTTCTTCGGTCATAGTTAGTGACGTATGAATCCTTTAGTTGGTCACTGTTTACGCTAGCCATACCGTGCCACGGCTTGTTTAAGGTCTTTGTACTTGCTAGATGATAAGGAGTGTTCCCAACCCATTGTTTCCCTCTCTGACCATTTGTGACTCGTGTTATGCGTTTTCAATGTTGACCACACACTGTGAAATTTGTTTGGCCATGGTTAGTGACATATGCCTACTTTGGTTTGTCACTGTACATTGTTACCACTCCCTGTCACTACGTATCGAACGTCTCTGTGCTTTCATGTTCATAGCTAGTGTTCCCAAACCATTGTTACCCCCTCTGAATATCTATGACATGTGTTGTGAGTTGTCAATATTGACCACATGAAGTGAAATTCTTTGGTCATGGTCAGTGACATATGCATACTTTGGGTAGTCACTGTGCATTGTAGCCACACTGTGCGACTGCATACTGAAGGTATTTGTACTTGCTAGTCGATAACTAGTATTTAGAAACCATTATCTTCCACTCGGACCATTTGTGACTCGTGTTATGAAATGTCAAAGTTTACCACACATGGTGACATTCTTTGGTCATGGTCAGTGACATATGGTTGGTCATCGTGCATGGTATCCACACCGTGCCACAACATACTGAAGGTCATTGTACTTGCTAGTTGATACCTGGTGTTCCCAAACAATTGTTTCCCCCTCTGACTATGTGTGACTTGTATTATGAGTTGCCAACGTTGACCATACACAGCGGATTTCTTTGGTCAAAGGCAGTACATATGCCTACTTTGATTGGTCATTGTGCATGGTAGCCCCACCGTGCTACTACTGATTCAAGGTTGTTGTACTTGCTAGTTGAGAACTGATATTCTCGGACCATTGTTTCCCCCTCTGGCCGTTTGTGACTCATGTTATTGTTGGTGAACGTTGACCACGCATATTGAAATTCTTTGCTCATGGTCAGTGACACATGCCTGGTTTGGTTGTTTGGTGTGCATAGTAGCCACACCGTACCTCTACATATTGAAGTTATTTGTCCTTTCTAGTCCATGCATTGGGTTCCCAAACCATTGTCTGTCCCTCTGACAATTCGTGACTTGTGTTATGAGTTGTCAATGTTGACCACACATAGTGGACTTCTTCCATCATAGTCAGTGACATATTCATCATTTGGTTGGTCACTGTGAACGCTAGCCACACTGTGCCACTGCTTGTTGAATTTATTCATACTTGCTAGTTGATAACTAGTGTTCCCAACCCATTGTTTCCCCCTCTGACCATTTGTGATTCGTATGATCAGTTTTCAACGTTGACCACACACCGTGAAATTCGTTGGTCATGGTTAGTGACATGTGCCGAGTTTGGTTTGTCACTGTACATGGCTACCACGCCGTGTCACTACGTAGTAAAGGTATTTGTGCTTTATAGTTAATAGTTGGTGTTCCCAAACCATTGTTATCCCACTCTGTCTATCAGTGACTCGTGTTGTGAGTTGTCAACGCTGACCACATGAAGTGACATTTGTTGGTCATGGTCAGTGACATATGCATATTTTGGTTGGTCACTGTGCATGGTACCCACGCTGTGCCACTACATATTGAAGGTATTTGTACTTGCCAGTGGATGACTAGTATTCACAAACCATTATCTTCCACCCTGACCATTTGTGACGCGTGTTATGAGTTGTCATAGTTTACCACACTTAGTGACATTGTTTGGTCATGGTCAGTGGCATATGCCTACTTTGGTTGGTCGTCGTGCATGGTATCCACACCGTGAAGATCCTCGTGCTAACTTGTTGATACCTGGTGTTCCCAAACCATTGTCTCTCCCTCTGACCATCTGTGACTCCTCTTGTGAGTTGTCAACGTTGACCACACACAGCGGATTTCTTTGGTCAAAGGCAGAACATATGCCTACTTTGGTCGGTCATTGTTCATGGTAGCGACACCGTGCTTATACTGATTGAAGGTCACTGTACTTGCTAGTTGAGAACTGATATTCCCAGACCATTGTTTCCCCTTCTGACCGTTTCCGACATGTGTTATGGTTGGTGAACGTTGACCACCCATATTGAAATTCTCTGGGAATGGTCAATGACATATGCCTAGTTTGGTTGTTTGGTGTGCATAGTAGCCACACCGTGCCACTATGTATTGAAGTTCTTTGTCCTTTCTAGTTGATACATAGGGTTCCCAAACCATTGTCTCTCCATCTGACCATTTGTGACTCGTGTTATGAGTTGTCAATGTTGACCACACATAGTGGACTTCGTCGGTCATAGTCTGTGACGTATGCATCCTTTGGTTGCTCAGTGTGTACGCTAGCCATACCGTGCCACGGCTTGTTTAAGGTCTTTGTACTTGCTAGTTGATAACTAATGTTCCCAACCCATTGTTTCCCCCTCTGACCATTTGTGACTCGTGTTATGCGTTTCAACGTTGACCACACACTGTGAAATTCTTGTGGTCATGGTTAGTGACATATGCCTACTTTGCTTTGTCACTGTCCATGGTTACCACGCCGTGTCACTACGCATCAAAGGTCTCTATGCTTTCTAGTTGATAGCTAGTGTTCCCAAACCATTGTTAGCCCCCTCTGACTATCTGTGACTCGTGTTGTGAGTTGTCAACATTGACCACATGAAGTGAAATTCTTTGGTCATGGTCAGTGACATATTCATACTTTTGTTGGTCAGTGTGCATTGCAGCCACACTGTGCCACTGCTTATTGAAGGTATTTGTACTTGCTTGTCGATGACTAGTATTTTGACACCATTATCTTCCACTCTGACCATTTGTGACTCGTGTTATGAGTTGTCAAAGTTTACCACACGTGGTGACATTCTTTGGTCTTGGTCAGTGACATATGGTTGGTCATCGTGCATGGAATCCACACCGTGCCACAACGTACTAAAGGTCATAGTGCTTGCTAGTTGATACCTGGTGTTCCCAAATAATTATTTCCCCCTCTGACTATTTGTGACTCGTATCATGAGTTGCCAACATTGACCATACACAGCGGATATCTTTGGTCAAAAGCAGTAGATATGCCTACTTTGATTGGTGCATGGTAGCCGCACCGTGCTACTACTGATTGAAGGTCATTGTACTTGCTAGTTGAGAACTGATATTCCCGGACCATTGTTTCCCCCTCTGACCGTTTTTATCTCGTGTTATGGTTGGTGAACGTTGACCACCCACATTGAAATTCTTTGGTCATGATCAGTGACACATGCCTAGTTTGGTTGTTTAGTGTGCATAGTAGCCACACCGTGCCTGTGCGTATTGATGTTATTTGTCCATTCGAGTCCATGCATAGGGTTCCCAAACCATTGTCTCTCCCTCTGACAATTCGTGATTTGTGTTATGAGTTGTCAATGCTGACCACACATAGTGGACTTCTTCCATCATAGTCAGTGACGTATTCATCCTTTGGTTGGTCACTGTGCACGCTAGCCACACTGTGCCACTACTTGTTGAAGTTCTTCATACTTGCTAGTTTATAACTAGTGTTCCCAACCCATTGTTTCCCCTTCTGACCATTTGTGACTCGTGTGATGAGTTTTCAACGTTGACCACACACCGTGAAATTCGTTGGTCATGGTTAGTGACATATGCCTAGTTTGGTTTGTTACTGTACGTGGTTACCACGCCGTGTCACTATGTAATAAAGATATTTGTGCTTTCTAGTTAATAGTTGGTCTTCCCAAACCATTGTTACCCCAATCTCACTATCAGTGACTCGTGTTGTGAGTTGTCAACGCTAACCACATGAAGTGAAATTCATTGGTCATGGTCAGTGACATATGCATACTTTGGTTTGTCACTGTGCATGGTAGCCACGCTGTGCCTTTACATATTGAAGGTATTTGTACTTACTAGTGGATAACTAGTATTCACAAACCTTTATCATCCACCCTGACCATTTGTGACTCGTATTATGAGTTGTCAAGGTCTACCACACTTAGTGCAATTATTTGGTCATAGTCAGTGACATATGCCTACTTTGGTTGGTCATCGTGCATGGTATCCACACCAAGCCACAACGTACTAAACGTCGTTGTGCTTGCTAGTTGATACCTGGTGTTCCCAAACCAATGTCTCTCCCTTTGACCATTTGTGATTCCTATTATGAGTTGTCAACGCTGACCACACACAGCGGATTTCTTTGGTCAAAGGTAGTACATATGCCTACTTTGGTTAGTCATTGTGCATGGTAGCCACACCGTGCTTATCCTGATTGAAGGTTGCTGTACTTGCTAGTTGTGAACTGACATTTACAGACCATTGTTTCCCCCCTGACCGTTTGTGACTCGTGTTATGGTTGGTGAATGTTGACCACCCATATTAAAATTCTTTCATCATGGCCGGTGACATATGCCTAGTTTGGTTGTTTGGTGTGCATAGTAGTCACACCGTGCCACTACGTATTGAAGATCTTTATCCTTTCTAGTCGATACATAGAGTTCCTAAACCATTGTCTCTCCCGCTGACCATTTGTGACTCGTGTTATAAGCTGTCAATGTTGACCATACATAGTGGACTTCTTTGGTCATAGTCAGTGACGTGTGCATCCTTTGGGTGGTCACTGTGCACCCTAGCCACACTGTGCCACTACTTGTTGAAAATCTTTCTACTTGCAAGTTGATAACTAGTGTTCCCAACCCATGGTTTCCCCCACTGACCATTTGTGACTCGTGTTATGAGTTTTCAATGTTAACCACACACCGTGAAATACGTTTGGTCATGGTTTGTGACATATGCCTACTTTGGTTTGTCACTATACATGGTTATCACGCCGTGTCATTATGTATCGAAGGTCTTTGTGCTTTCTTGTTGACAGCTAGTGTTCCCGAACCATTGTTAGCCCCCTCTGACTATCAGTGACTCGTGTTGTGAGTTGTCAACATTGACCACATGAAGTGAAACTCTTTGGTCATGGTCAGTGACATATGCATACTTTGGTTGGTCACTGTGCATTATACCCAAACTGTGCCACTGCATATTGAAGGTATTTGTACTTGCTAGTCGATAACTAGTATTTAGAAACCATTACCTTCAACTCTGACCATTTGTGACTCGTGTTATGAGTTGTCAAAGTTTACCACACATGGTGACATGCTTTGGTCATGGTCAGTGACATATGGTTGGTCATCGTGCATGGTATCCACACCGTGCCACAACGTACTGAAGGTCATTGTGCTTGCTAGTTGATACCTGGTGTTCCCAAACAATTGTTTCCCCCTCTAACTATTTGTGAGTCGTATTATGAGTTGTCAATGTTGACCATACACAGCGGATTTCTTTGGTCAAAGGCAGTACATATGCCTACTTTGATTGGTGCATGGTAGCCACACCATGCTACTACTGACTGAAGGTCATTGTACTTGCTAATTGGTATCTAGTATTGCCAAACCACTGTTTCCCCCTCTGACAATTTGTGACCCATTTTATGGGTTGTCAACGTTGACCACACATAGTGGACTTCTTCTGTCATAGTCAGTGACGTATTCACCTCTTGGTTGGTCAGTGTGCACGCTAGCCACACCGTGCCACTACTTGTTGAAGTTCTTCATACTTGCTAATTCATAACTAGTGTTCTCAACCCATTGTTTCCCTATCTGACCATTTGTGACTCGTGTGATGAGTTTTCAACGTTGACCACACACAGTGAAATTCGTTGGTCATGGTTAGTGACATATGCCTAGTTTGGTTTGTCATTGTACGTGGTTATCACGCCGTGTCACTACGTATTGAAGGTCTTTGTGCTTTCTAGTTGATAGCTAGTGTTCCTAAACCATTGTTACCCCACTCTGACTATCAGTGACTCGTGTTATGAGTTGTCAATGCTGACCACATGAAGTGCAATTCGTTGGTCATGGTCAGTGACATATGCATACTTTGAATGGTCACTGTGCATGGTAGCCACGCTGTGCCACTACATATTGAAAGTAGTTGTACTTGCTAGTCAATAACTAGTATTCAAAAACCATTATCTTCCACCCTGACCATTTGTGACTCGTGTTATGAGTTGTCAAAGTTTACCACATTTAGTGAAAATATTTGGTAATGGTGAGTGACATATGCCTACTTTGGTTGGTCATCGTGCATGGTATCCACACCGTGCCACAACGTATTGAAGGTCATTGTGCTTGCTAGTTGATACCTTGTGTTCCCAAGCCATTGTCTCCCCCTCTGACCATTTTTTATTCCTATTATGAGTCATTAACGCTGACCACACACAGCGGCTTTCTTTGGTCAAAGGTAGTACATATACCTACTTTGGTCGGTCATTGTGCATGGTAGCCATACCGTGCTTAAACTTATTGAAGGTCGTTGTACTTGCTAGTTGTGAACTCATATTCATAGACCATTGTTTCCCCCTCTGACCGTTTGTGACTCGTGTTATGGTTGGTGAATGTTGACCGCCCATATTGAAATTCTTTCATAATGGCCTGTGACATATGCCTAGTTTGGTTACTTGGTGTCCATAGTAGCCACACCATGCCACTACGTATTGAAGATCTTTATCTTTTCTTGTCGATACATAGGGTTCTTAAATCATTCTCTCCCTCTGAGCATTTGTGACTCGTGTTATGAGTTGGCAGTGTTAACCATACATAGTGGACTTCTTCGGTCATAGTCAGTGACGTGTGCATCCTTTGGGTGGTCACTGTACATGCTAGCCACACCGTGCCACTACTTGTTGCGAATCTTTGTACTTGCTAGTTGATAACTAGTGTTCCCAACCCATGGTTTCCCTCACTGACCATTTGTGACTCATGTTATGAGTTTTCAACAATAACCACACACTGTGAAATCCGTTTGGTCATGGTTTGTTACATATGCCTACTTTGGTTTGTCACTGTACATGGTTACCACGCCGTCTCATTACGTATCGAAGGTCTTTGTGCTTTCTTGTTGACAGCTAGTGTTCCCGAACCATTGTTAGCCCCCTCTGACTATCTGAGACTCGTGTTGTGAGTTGTCACAATTGACCACATGAAGTGAAATTATTTGGTCATGGTCAGTGACATATGCATACTTTGGTTGGTCACTGTGCATTGTAGCCACACTGTGCCACTGCATATTGAAGATATTTGTACTTGCTAGTCTATAACTAGTATTTAGAAACCATTACATTCCACTCTGACCATTTGTGACTCGTGTTATGAGTTGTCATAGTTTACCACACATGGTGACATGCTTTGGTCATGGTCAGTGACATTTGGTTGGTCATCGTGCATGGTATCCACACCTTCCCACAACGTACTGAAGGTCATTGTGCTTGCTAGTTGATACCTGGTATTCCCAAACAATTGTTTGCCCCTCTGACTATTTGTGACTCGTATTATGAGCTGCCAACGTTGACCATACACAGCAGATTTCTTTGGTCAAAGGCAGTACATATGCCTATTTTGGTTGGTCATTGTGCATGGTAGCCACACCGTGCTACTTCTGATTGAAGGTCGTTGTACTTGCTAGTTGCGAATTGATGTTCCCGGACCATTGTTTCCCCCTTTGACCGTTTGTGGCTCGTGATATGGTTGGTGAACGTTTACCAGTGACATATGCCTAGTTTGGTTGTTTGGTGTGTATAGTAGCCACACCGTGCCGCTACGTATTGAAGTAATTTGTCCTTTCTAGTCCATGCATAGGGTTCCCAAACCATTGTCTCTCCCTCTGACCATTCGTGACTTGTTTTATGAGTTGTCAATGTTAACCACACATAGTGAACTTCTTCTGTAATAGTCAATGACGTATTCATCATTTGGTTGGTCACTGTGCACGCTAGCTACACCGTGCCACTACTTGTTGAAGTTCATCATACTTGCTAGTTGATAAGTAGTGTTCCCAACCCATTGTTTTCCCCTCTGACCATTTGTGACTCGTGTGATGAGTTTTCAACGTTGACCACACACTGTGAAATTCGTTGGTCATGGTTAGTGACATATCCCTAGTTTGGTTTGTCACTGTACGTGGTTACCACGCCGTGTCACTACTTAAGAGAGGTATCTGTGCTTCCTAGTTAATGGTTGGTATTCCCAAACCATTGTTATCCCACTCTGACTATCGGTGACTCGTGTTGTGAGTTGTCAACGCTGACCACATGAAGTGAAATTTGTTGGTCATGGTCAGTGACATATGCATACTTTGGTTGGTCACTGTGCATGGTAGCCACGCTATGCCACTAAATATTGAAGGTATTTGTACTTGCTAGTGGACAACTAGTATTCACAAACCATTATCTTCCACCATGACCATTTGTGACTCGTGTTATGAGTTGTCAAAGTTTACCACACTTAGTGACATTATTTGGGCATGGTCAGTGACATATGCCTACTTTGGTTGGTCATCGTACATGGTATCCACACCGTGCCAAACCTTATTGAAGGTCCATGTGCTTGCTAGTTGATACCTGGTGTTCCCAAACCATTTTCTCCCCCTCTGACCATTTGTGACTCCTATTATGAGTTGTCAACGTTGACCACACACAGTGGATTTCCTTGGTCAAAGGCAGTACATATGCCTTCTTTGGTCGGTCATTGTGCATGGTAGCCACACAGTGCTTATACTGATTGAAGGTCACTGTACTTGCTAGTAGAGAACTGATATTCCCAGACCATTTTTTCCCCTTCTGAGCGTTTGTGACATGTGTTATGGTTGGTGAACGTTGACCACCCATTTTGAAATTCTCTGGTCATGGTCAGTGACATATGCCTAGTTTGGTTGTTTGGTGTGCATAGTAGCCACACCGTGCCACTAAGTATTGAAGTTCTTTGTCCTTTCTAGTCAATACATAGAGTTCCCAAGCCATTGTCTCTCCCTTTGACCATTTGTGACTCGTGTTATGAGTTGTCAATGTTGACCACACATAGTGGACTTCTTCGGTCATAGTCAGTGACGTATGCATCCTTTGGTTGGTCACTGTGTACGCTAGTCATACCATGCCACTGTTTGTTGAAGGTCTTTGTACTTGCTAGTTGATAAGTAGAGTTCCCAACCCATTGTTTCCCCCTCTGACCATTTGTGACTCGTGTTATGCGTTGTCAACGTTGACCACACACTGTGAAATTCTTTTGGTCATGGTTAGTGACATATGCCTACTTTGGTTTGTCACTGTACATGGTTACCACACCGTGTCACTACGTATCAAACGTCTCTGTGCTTTTTAGTTGATAGCTAGTGTTCCCAAACCATTCTTACCCCCTCTAAATATCTGTGACTTGTGTTGTGAGTTGTTAACATTGACCACATGAAGTGAAATTCTTTGGTCATGGTCAGTGACATATGCATACTTTGGTTGGTCACTGTGCATTGTAGCCACTCTATGCCACTGCATATTGAAGGTATTTGTACTTGCTAGTTGATAACTAGTATTTAGAAACCATTATCTTCTACTCTGACCATTTGTGCCTCGTGTTGTGAGTTGTCAAAGTTTACCACACATGGTGACATTCTTTGGTCATGGTCAGTGACATATGGTTGGTCATCGTGCATGGTATCCACACCGTGCCACAACGTACTGAAGGTCATTGTGCTTGCTAGTTGATACCTGGTGTTCCCAAACAATTGCTTTCCCCTATGACTATTTGTGACTCGTATTATGAGTTGCCAACGTTGACCATACACAGCGGATTTCTTTGGTCAAAGGCAGTACATATGCCTACTTTGGTCAGTCATTGTGCATGGTAGCCACACCGTGCTACTACTGAATGAAGGTCGTTGTACTTGTTAGTTGGTATCTAGTATTCCCAAACCATTGTTTCCTCCTCTAATATTTTGTGACCCATATTATGGGTTGTCAACGTTGACCACACATAGTGAAATTATTGGTCATGGTAGGTGGCCCATGCCTAATCTGGTTGGTCATTGTGCATGGTATCCACACCGTTCCACTACTTGTTGAAAGTCTTTGTACTTGCTAGTCAATAAATAGCAAAAGGTATCTCCCTTTGACACCAGGTCGGTTTTTGTTGAGTTACGCATGGGTGCCTTCACTGGAATACTCCCTCCCACCCCCCTAGAGGGATGTTCCGTGGACGACCTGGAGGACAGATTTGCGACCGCATTATGACACCCCCCCTACCCCCCAACGGCTTAGGCTCAAAGGGAAAGTTGAGGTATCACAACACCCCCCTCCCCTCCCAGGCCGCGAGCCTATTCTATATTACGCGTACGGGAACTCAAACCCAGGACCTACCGCTCCAGGATCTAACTCTATAAGCACTAAACCAACTCACATGGTGTTCATATGATGTCCAAATGACATTATAAGGGTTCCTATGGGTAAAGGGCATAAAAAAAGGGGGTGTAAGATAACAGGGTAGTTTTCAAAAGCATGAATGATAACAAAGTCAGTTTAATCATAAAAAAATGACGCAGACGGAATTTCAAACATGGAAATTTTGGGCTTGAATAACCTCTCAACCATTGCTCCGATTGACCAGCCGTAAGAAGGAAAGTTGACTACACACAGTGAAACTCTTTTTATGATATTCAGTGACACAAGCATACTTTGGTTGGTCATTGTGCATGGCAGCCACACCGTGCCACCACTTATCGAAGGTCTTTGTACTTGCTAGTCGATACCGAGTATTCCCAAACCATTGTTTCTCCCTCTGCCGAGTTTTGACTTGTATTACGAGTTGTGAACATTGACCACACACACTAAACGTCTTTGGTAATGAGTAGTAATGTATGCCTACTTGGGTAGGTCATTGTTCACGCAAGCCACACCGTGCCAATACATACAAGAAATCGTTGTACTTGCTAGAAGATACATAGTGTTTTCAAACCATGTTTTCCCCCTCTGACCATTTGTGACTCATGTTATGGGTTGGTGAATGTTGACCACCCATATTAAAATTCTTTGGTCATGGTCAGTGAATATGCCTAGTTTGGTTGTTTGGTGTCCATAGTAGCCACACCGTGCCACTACGTATTGAAGTTCTTTGTCCTTTCTAGTCGATACATAGGGTTCCCAAACCATTGTCTCTCCCTCTGACCATTTGTGACTCGTGTTATGAGTTGTCAATGTTGACCACACATAGTGGACTACTTCGGTCATAGTCAATGACGTATGCATCCTTTGGTTGGTCACTGTGTACGCTAGCCATACCGTGCCACTGCTTGTTGAAGGTCTTTGTACTTGCTAGTTGATAACTAGTGTTCCCAACCCATTGTTTCCCCCTCTGACCATTTGTGACTCATGTTATGGGTTGGTGAATGTTGACCACCCATATTAAAATTCTTTGGTCATGGTCAGTGAATATGCCTAGTTTGGTTGTTTGGTGTCTATAGTAGCCACACCGTGCCACTACGTATTGAAGTTCTTTGTCCTTTCTAGTCGATACATAGGGTTCCCAAACCATTGTCTCTCCCTCTGACCATTTGTGACTCGTGTTATGAGTTGTCAATGTTGACCACACATAGTGGACTACTTCGGTCATAGTCAATGACGTATGCATCCTTTGGTTGGTCACTGTGTACGCTAGCCATACCGTGCCACTGCTTGTTGAAGGTCTTTGTACTTGCTAGTTGATAACTAGTGTTCCCAACCCATTGTTTCCCCCTCTGACCATTTGTGACTTGTGTTATGCGTTTTCAACGTTGACCACACACTGTGAAATTCTTTTGGTCATGGTTAGTGACATATGCCTAGTTTGGTTTGTCACTGTACGTGGTTACCACGCCGTGTCACTACGTAATAAAGGTATTTGTGCTTTCTTGTCAATAGTTGGTGTTCCCAAACCATTGTTACCCCACACTAACTATCAGTGACTCGTGTTGTGAGTTCTCAACGCTGACCACATGAAGTGCAATTCGTTGCTCATGGTCAGTGACATATGCATACTTTGGTTGGTCACTATGCATGGTAGCCACGCTGTGCCACTACATATTGGAGGTAGTTGTACTTGCTAGTCGATAACTAGTATTCACCAACCTTTATCTTCCATCCTGACCATTTGAAGCTCGGGTTATGAGTTGGCAAAGTTTACCACACTTAGTGACATTATTTGGTCATGGTCAGTGACATATGCTTACTTTGGTTGGTCATCGTGCATGGTCTCCACACCGTGCCACAACTTATTAAAGGTCCTTGTGCTTGCTAGTTGATACCTGGTGTTCCCAAACCATTTTCTCCCCCTCTGACCATTTGTGACTCCTAGTATGAGTTGTCAACGTTGACCACACACAGCGGATTTCTTTGGTCAAAGGCGGTCAATATGCCTACTTTGGTCGGTCATTGTGCATGGTAGCCACACCATGCTTATACTGATTGAAGGTCGCTGTACTTGCTAGTTGAGAACTGATATTGACAGACCATTGTTTCCCCCTCTGACCGTTTGTGACATGTGTTATGGTTGGTGAATGTTGACCATCCATATTGAGATTGTATGGTCATGGTCAGTGACATATGCCTAGTTTGGTTGTTTGGTGTGCATAGTAGCCACACCGTGCCACTACGTATTGAATTTATTTTTCCTTTCTAGTCAATACATAGGGTTCCCAAACCATTGTCTCTCCCTCTGACCACTTGTGACTCGTGTTATGACTTGTCAATGTTGACCATACATAGCGGAGTTCTTCGGTCATAGTCAGTGACGTGTGCATCCTTTGGTGGGTCACTGTGTACGCTAGCCACTCCGTGCCACTACTTGTTGAAAATCTTTCTACTTGCTAGTTGATAAATAGTGCTCCCAACCCATGGTTTCCCCCACTGACCATTTGTGACCCGTGTTATGAGTTTTCAACGTTAACCACACACTGTGAAATCCGTTTGGTCATGGTTTGTGACATATGCCTACTTTGGTTTGTCACTGTACATGGTTACCATGCCGTGTCATTGCGTATCGAAGGTCTTTGTGCTTTCTTGTTGACAGCTAGTGTTCTCAAACCATTGTCAGCCCCCTCTAACTATCTGTGACTCGTGTTGTGAGGTGTCAACATTGACCACATGAAGTGAAATTCTTTGGTCATGGTCACTGACATATGCATACTTTGGTTGGTCACTGTGCATTGTAGCCACACTATGCCACTGCATATTGAGGGTATTTGTACTTGCTAGTCGATAACTAGTATTTAGAAACTATTATCTTCCACTCTAACCATTTGTGACTCGTGTTATGAGTTGTCAACGTTTATCACACATGGTGACATTCTTTGGTCATGGTCAGTGACATATGGTTGGTCATCGTGCATGGTATCCACACCGTGCCACAACGTACTGAAGGTCATTGTGCTTGCTAGTTGATACCTGGTGTTCCTAAACAATTGTTTCCCCCTCTGACATTTTGTGACTCGTATTATGAGTTACCAACGTTAACCATACACAGCGGATTTCTTTGGTCAAAGGCAGTACATATGCCTACTTTGGTCGGTCATTGTGCATGGTAGCCACACCGTGCTAAGGTCGTTGTACTTGCTAGTTGAGAACTGATATTCCCGAACCATTATTCCCCCCTGATCGTTTGTGACTCGTGTTATGGTTGGTGAACGTTGACCACCCATATTGAAATTCTTTGGACATGGTCAGTGACATATGCCTAGTTTGGTTGTTTGGTGTGCATAGTAGCCACACCATGCCACTACGTATTGAAGTCATTTGTCATTTCTAGTCCATGCATAGGGTTCGCAAACCATTGTCTCTCCCTCTGGCAATTCGTGACTCGTGTTATGAGTTGTCAATGTTGACCACACATAGTGGACTTCTTCCGTCATAGTCATTGATGTATTCATCCTTTGGTTGGTCACTGTGCACGCTAGCAACACCGTGCCACTACTTGTTGAAGTTCTTCATACTTGCTAGTTGATAACTAGTGTTCCCAACCCATTGTTTCCCCGTCTAACCATTTGTGACTCGTGTGATGAGTTGTCAACGTTGACCACACACCGTGAAATTCGTTGGTCATGGTTAGTGACATATGCCTAGTTTGGTTTGTCACTGCACGTGGTTACCACGCTGTGTCACTACGTAATAAAGGTATTTGTGCTTTCTAGTCAATAGTTGGTTTTCGGAAACCATTGTTACCCCACACTGACTATCAGTGACTCATGTTGTGAGTTGTTGACGCTGACCACATGAAGTGCAATTCGTTGGTCATGGTCAGTGACATCTGCATACTTTAGTTGGTCACTGTGCATGGTAGCCACGCTGTGCTAGTACATATTGAAGGCAGTTATACTTGCTAGTCAATAACTAGTATTCACAAACCTTTCTCTTCCACCCTGACCATTTGTGACTCGTATTATGAGTTGTCAACGTTTACCACACTTGGTGACATTATTTGGTCATGGTCAGTGACATATGCCTACTTTGGTTGGTCATCCTGCATGGTATCCACACCGTGCCACAACTTATTGAAGGTCCTTGTGCTTGCTAGTTGAAACCTGGTGTTCCCAAACCATTTTCTCCCCCTCTGACCATTTCTGACTCCTAGTATGTGTTGTCAACGTTGACCACACACAGCGGATTTCTTTGGTCAAAGGCAGTACATATGCCTTCTTTGGTCGGTCATTGTGCATGGTAGCCACACCGTGCTTATACTAATTGAAGGTCGCTATACTTGCTAGTTGAGAACTGATATTCACAGACCATTGTTTCCTCCCTCTGACCGTTTGTAACATGTGTTATGATTGGTGAATGTTGACCACCCATTTATAGATTCTCTCGTCATGGTCAGTGACATATGCCTAGTTTGGTTGATTGGTGTGCATAGTAGCCACACCGTGCCACTACATATTGAAGTTCTTTGTCCTTTCTAGTCAATACATAGGGTTTCCAAGCCATTGTCTCTCCCTCTGACCAGTTGTGACTCGTGTTATGAGTTGTCAATGTTGACCATACTTAGTGGACTTCTTCCGTCATAGTCAGAGACGTGTGCATCCTTTGGTTGGTCACTTTGCACGCTAGCCACACCGTGCCACTACTTGTTGAAAATCTTTCTACTTGGTAGTTTATAAATAGTGTTCATAACCCATGGTTTCCCCCACTCACCATTTCTAACCCGTGTTATGAGCTTTCAATGTTATCCATAGACTGTGAAATCCGTTTGGTCATGGTTTGTGACATATGCCTACTTTGGTTTGTCACTGTACATGGTTACCAAGCCGTGTCATTACGTATCGAAGGTCTTTGTGCTTTCTTGATGACAGCTAGTGTTCCCGAACCATTGTTAGCCCCCTTTGACTATCTGTGACTCGTGTTGTCAATTGACAACATTGACCACATGAAGTGAAATTCTTTGGTCATGGTCAGTAACATATGTATACTTTGGTTGGTCACTGTGCATTGTAGCCACACTGTCACCGCATATTGAAGGTAGTTGTACTTGCTAGTCGATAACTAGTATTTAGAAACCATTATCTTCCACTCTGACCATTTGTGACTGGTGTAATGAGTTGTTTGAGTTTACCACACATGGTGACATTTTTTGGTCATGGTCAGTGACATATGGTTGGTCATCGTGCATGGTATCCACCTCGTGCCACAACGTACAAAAGGTCATTGTGCTTGCTAGTTGATACCTGTTGTTCCCAAACCATTGTCTCCCCCTCTGACTATTTGTGACTCCTAGTATGAGTTGTCAATGTTGACCACACACAACGGATTTCTTAGGTCAAAGGCAGTACATATGCCTACTTTGGTCGGTCATTGTGCATGGTAGCCACACCGTGCTTATACTTATTGAAGGTCGCTCTACTTGCTAGTTGAGAACTGATATTCACAGACCATTGTTTTCCCCTCTGACCGTTTTTGACTCGTGTTATGGTTAGTGAATGTTGACCACCCATATTGAGATTCTCTGGTCATGGTCAGTGACTTATGCCTTGTTTGGTTGTTTGGTGCGTCTAGTAGCCACACCGTGCCACTACGTATTGAAGTTTTTTGTCCTTTCTAGTCGATACATAGGGTTCCCAAACCATTGTCTCTCCCTCTGACCATCTGTGACTCGTTTTATGAGTTGCCAATGTTGACCATACCTAGTGGACTTCTTTGGTCATAGTCAGTGACGTGTGCATCCTTTGGTTGGTCACTTTGCATGCTAGCCACACCGTGCCACTACTTGTTGAAAATCTTTCTACTTGCTAGTTGATATCTAGTGTTCCCTATGCATGGTTTCCCCCACTGACCATTTTTGACCCGTGTTATGAGCTTTCAACATGAACCACACACAGTGAAATCCGTTTGGTCATGGTTTGTGACATATGCCTACTCTGGATTTTCACTGTACATGGTTACCACGCCTTTTCATTACGTATCAAAGGTCTTTGTGCTTTGTTGTTGACAGGTAGTGTTCTCGAATCATTCTTAGCCCCCTCTGACTATCTGTGACTCGTGTTGTGAGTTGTTAACATTGACCACATGAAGTGAAATTCTTTGGTCATGGTCAGTGACATATGCATACTTTGGTTGGTCACTGTGCATTATAGCCACACTGCCACTGCATATTGAAGGTATTTGTACTTGCTAGTCGTTAACTGGTATTTAGAAACCATTATCTTCCACTCTGACCATTTGTGACTCGTGTTATGATTTGTCAAAGTTTACCACACATGGTGACATTCTTTGGTCATGGTCAGTGACATATGGTTGGTCATCGTGCATGTTATCCACACCGTGCCACAACGTACTGAAGGTCATTGTGCTTGCTAGTTGATACCTGGTGTTCCCAAACAATTGTTTCCCCCTCTGACTATTTGTGACTTGTATTATGAGTTGCCAACGTTGACCATACACAGCGGATTTCTTTGGTCAAAGGCAGTACATATGCCTACTTTGGTCGGTCATTGTGCATGGTAGCCACACCGTGCTAGTACTGACTGAAGTTCATTGTACTTGCTAGTTGAGAACTCATATTCCCGGACCATTGTTTCCCCCCTGACCGTTTGTGACTCGTGTTATGGTTGGTGAACGTTGACCACCCAGATTGAAATTCTTTGGTCATGGTCAGTGACATATGCCTAGTTTGGTTGTTTGGTGTGCATAGTAGCCACACCGTGCCAATACGTATTGAAGTTATTTGTCCTTTCTAGTCCATGCATAGGGTTCCCAAACCATTGTCTCTCCCTCTGACCATTCGTGACTCGTGTTATGAGCTTTCAATGTTGACCACACATAGTGGACTTCTTCCGTCATAGTCAGTCACGTAGTCATCCTTTCGTTGGTCACTGTGCATGCTAGCCACACCGTGCCACTACTTGTTGAAGTTCTTCATACTTGCTAGTTGATAACTAGTGTTCCTAACCCATTGTTTCCCCCTCTGACCATTGTTGACTTGTGTGATGAGTTTTCAACGTTGACCACACACCGTGAAATTTGTTGGTGATGGTTAGTGACATATGCCTGGTTTGGTTTGTGACTGTACGTGTTTACCACGCCCCGTCACTATGTAATAAAGGTATTTGTGCTTTCTAGCTAATAGTTGGTGTTCCAAAACCATTGTTACCCCACACCAACTATCAGTGACTGGTGTTGTGAGTTGTCAACGCTGACCACATGAAGTGCAATTCGTTGGTCATGGTCAGTGACATATGCATACTTTGGTTGGTCAGTGTGCATGGTAGCCACGCTGTGCCACTACATATTGAAGTTAGTTGTACTTGCTAGTCAATAACTAGTATTCACAAACCTTTATCTTCCACCCTGACCATTTGTGACTCGTGTTATGAGTTGTCAAAGTTTACCACACTTAGTGACATTATTTGGTCATGGTCAGTGACATATGCCTACTTTGGTTGGTCATCGTGCATGGTATCCACACCGTGCCACAACGTATTGAAGGTCCTTGTGCTTGCTAGTTCATACCTGGTGTTTCCAACCCATTGTCTCCCCCTCTGACCATTTGTGACTCGTGTTATGAGCTGTCAAAGTTTACCACACTTAGTGACATTATTTGGTCATGGTCAGTGACATATGCCTACTTTGGTTGGTCATCGTGCATGGTATCCACACCGTGCCACAACGTATTGAAGGTCCTTGTGCTTGCTAGTTCATACCTGGTGTTTCCAACCCATTGTCTCCCCCTCTGACCATTTGTGACTCCTAGTATGAGCTGTCAACGTTGACCACACACAGTGGATTTCTTTGGTCAAAGGCAGTACATATGCCTACTTTGGTCGGTCATTGTGTATGGTAGCCACACTGTGCTTATACTGATTGAAGGGCGCTGTACTTGCTAGTTGAGAACTGATATTCACAGACCATTGTTTCCCCCTCTGACTGTTTGTGACATGTGTTATGGTTGGTCAATGTTGACCACCCATATTGAGATTCTCCGGTCATGGTCAATGACTCTTGCAAAACTCTTGCACAACCTCAGCACAACTCTTGCACAACTCTAGCACAACTTGGGCACAACACTGGCACAAGTCTGGCACAACTCTGGCACAACTTTGGCTAGACCCTGGCACAACTCCCGCATAACTCTGGTACAGCTCAGGCGCAACTCTGGCACAACTCTGGCACAACTCTGGCACAACTCTGACACAACTCCGGCACAACTCTGGCACAACTCAGGCACAAAACTGGCACAACTCTGGCACAACTATGGCACGACTCTGTCACAACTCTGGCACAACTCTAGCACAACTCTTGCACAACTCTGGCACTAACTCTGGCACAACTCTAGCACAACTCTTGCACAACTCTGGCACAACTCTGGCACAACACTGGCACAACTCTGGCACAACTATGGCACGACTCTGTCACAACTCTGGCACAACTCTAGCACAACTCTTGCACAACTCTGGCACTAACTCTGGCACAACTCTAGCACAACTCTTGCACGAATCTGGCACAACTCTGGCACAACTCTGGTACAACTCCGGCACGACTCTAACTCGACTGTGGCACACCTTTGGCACAACTCTGACACAACTCTAGCAGAACTCTGGCACAACTCTCGCACAACTCTGGCACAACTGTGGAACAGCTCTGCCATAACTCTGGAAACTTTTTGGCATGAGTTTGGCACAACTTTGGCACAACTCTGGCACAACAGGCACAACTCTGGTATGACTCTGGCACAAGTCTGGCAAATCTCTGGAACAACTCTGGCAAAAATCTGGCACAACTCCGGCACAACTCTGGCACACCTCTGCCACAACTCTAGCACAACCCTGGCACAACTTGGGCACAACTCTGGCACAAATCTGGCACAAATCTGGCACATCTCTGGCATAACTCTGGCGAGTCTCTAGCAGCACTCTGGAACAACTCTCATCCAACTCTGGCAAAACACTGGCACATCTCTGCCACAACTGAGGCAAAACTCTGGCACAACTCTTACACAACTCTAGCACAACCCTTGCACAACTCAAGCACAACTTGGGCACAACACTGGCAAAAATCTGACACAACTCTGGCACAACTTTGGCACAACCCCGGCACAACTCCGGCACAACTCTGGCACAGCTCAGGCACAACTCTGGCACAACTCTGGCACAACTCTGGCAAATCTCTGACACAGCTCCGGCACAACTCTGGCACAACTCTTGCACAACGCTTGCACCACTCTGGCACAACTCTGGGACAACTCTGGTAAAACTCTGACGAATCTCTACCTTAATTCTGGAAAAACTCTGATTAAACTCTGGCAAATCTCTGGCACAACTCTGGCACAACTCAGGCACAACTTTGGCTCAACTCTTGCACAACTCTAGCACAACTCTATCACAAAATGGGCGCAACACTGGCACAAATCTGGCACAACTCTGGCACAAATTTGGCACAACCCTGGCACAACTCCGGCACAAATCTTTCACAGCACAGGCACAACTCTGGCACAACTCTGGCACAACTCTGGCACAACTCTGACACAGCTCCGGCACAACTCTGGCACAACTCAGGCACAAATCTGGGACAACACTGGCACAACTCTGGCACAACTCTGGCACAACTCTGGCACAACTCTGACACAACTCTGGCACAACTCTGGCACAACTCTTGCACAACTCTGGCATAACTCTGGCACAACTCTGGCACAACTCTGACACAACTCTGGCACAACTCTGGCACAACTCTTGCACAACTCTGGCATAACTCTGGCACAACTCTGGCACGACTCTGGCACAACTCTGGTACAACTCTGGCACGACTCTGGCACGACTGTGGCACAACTTTAGCACAACTCTGGCACAACTCTAGCAAAACACTTGCACAACTCTGGCACAACTCTGGCACAACTGTGGCCCAACTCTTCCAAAACTCTGGCACAACTTTGGCACAACTCTGGCACAACTCTGGCACAACTCTGGCACAACAAGCACAACTCTAGTATGACTCTGGCACAAGTCTGGCAAAACTCTGGATCAACTCTGCCATAAATCTGGCACAACTCCGGCACAACTCCGGCACAACTCTGGCACAACTCTGACACAAATCTGGCACAACTCTAGCACAACCCTGGCATAACTCGGGCACAACTTTGGCACAAATCTGGCACAACTCTGGCACATCTCTGGCATAACTCTGGCAAAACTCTGGTGAATCTCTAGCACAACTTTTGAAAAACTCCGGCTCAACTCTGGGAAGACTCTAGCACAACTCTGGCACAACTCAAGCACAATTCTGGCACAACTCTTGCACAACTCTAGCACAACCCTTGCACAACTCAAGCACAACGTGGGCACAACACTGGCACAAATCTGGCACAACTCTGGCACAACTTTGGCACAACCCCGGCACAACTCTGGCACAACTCTGGCACAGCTCAGGCAAAACTCTGTCACAACACTGGCACAACTCTGGCACAACTCTGACACAGCTCCGGCAAAACTCTGGCACAACTCTGGCACAACGCTTCAACAACGCTGGCACACCTTTGGCACAACCCTTGCACAACTCCAGCACAACTCTGGCACTACTCAGGCAAAAATCTGGCACAACTCTGGCACAACTATGGCACGACTCTGCCACAGCTCTGGCACAAATCTAGCACAAATCTGGCACAGCTCTGGTACATCTCTGGCACAACTCCGGAACACCTATTGCAGAACTGTGCAACAACTCTGGCACAACTCTAGCACAAATCTTGCACAACTCTTGCACAACACTGGCACACCTCTGGGACAACTCTCGTAGAACTCTTGCACGACTCTGGCACAACTGTAAAACAACTCTGGCACTACACTATCACAACACTTGCACATCTTTGGAAAAACTCTGGCTCACCTCTGGGACAACTCTGGAATAACTCTGGCATAACTCTAGCACAACTCTGGAACAACTCTTGCAAAACTCTTGCACAGCTCTGGAACAACTCTGGCACAACTCTGGAACAACTCTGGCACAACTCTGGCACAACCCTGGAACAACTCTGGAACAACTCTGGCACAACTCTAGCACAAATCTGGCACAACTCTGGCACAGATCTGGCACAACTTGCGCACAAATCTGGCACAGCTATGGCACAACTCTTCCACAACTCTGGCACAACTCGGGTACAACTCTGGCACAACTCTGGCACATCTCTTGCACAACTGTGGAACAAGTCTGGCACAAATCAGGCACAAAACTGGCACTACAGTGGCACAACTCTGGCACAACTCTGGCACAACTCTGGCACAACTCTGGTATAACTCTGGCAAAACTCAGCCTCAACTCTGGCACAACCGTGGCACAACTCTGGCACAACTCTAGCACAAATCGGCAACGACTTTGGCACAACTCTGGCACAACTGCGCCACAACTACAGCACAACTTCAGCACAACTCTGACACAATCCTGGCAACTCTTGCACAACCCTGGAACAACTCTGGCACAACCCTGTCACAATCCCTGCACAACCTTGGCACATTTCTGGCACAAACCTGGAAAAAACGAGGTACAAATCTGGCACAAACCTGGCACATACCTGGCACAAACCTGGCACAAACCTGGCAATCCGCTTGCAGAACTGTGAAACAACTCTGGTACAACTCTGGAACACTTATGGGACAACTCGGGCACAACTTTGGCACAACTCTGGTACAACTCTGGCACAACTCTGGCACAACTCTGGCACAACTCTGGCACAACTCTGGCACAACTCTGGCACAACTCTGGCGCAACTCTTGCGCAGCTCTGGCACACCTCTGGCATAACTCTGGCACAGCTATGGTACACCTATGGCACAACTCTGACACAACTCTGGCACAATTATGGAACAACTCTGGCATAACTCGGCACAAGCATGGCACAACTCTGGCACAACTCTTGGAACTCTGGCACAACTCTGGCACACCTCTGGCACAACTCTGCCACAACTCTGGTACAACTGTGGCACAACTGTGGCAAAACTCTGCCACAACCCTAGCACAACCTTGGCACAACTCTGCCACAACTCTGGCACAACTCTGGCACAATTCTTGCATAACTCTGGCACAACTCTGGCACAACTCTGGCGCAATTCTTGCAGAACTCTGGCACCATTCTGGCACAACTCTGGCACAGCTCTGGTACAACTCTGGCACAACTCTGGCCCAACTCTGGCACAATTTTGAAACAACTCTGGCAAAACTGTGGCACAAATCTGGCACAACTCTGCCACACTCTGGCACAACTCTGGCACAACTCTGGCACAACTCTGGCACAAATCTGGCACACCTCTGGCACAACTCTGGCACAAATCTGGCACAACTCTGCCACACTCTGGCACAACTCTGGCACAACTCTGGCACAACTCTGGCACAAATCTGGCACACATCTGGTACAAATCTGGCACAGTTCTGGCAAAACTCTGGCACAACACTGGCACAACTCTGGCTCAACTCTGGCTCAACTCTGGCACAACACTGGCACAACTCTGGCACAACTCTGGCATAACCCTGACACGACTGTGGCACAACTCTGGCACAATACTGGCACAACTCCGGCACAACTCTGGCACAACTCTGGTAAAACTCTGGTACAACAGGCACAACTCTGCTTGAACTCTGGCAAAACTCTTGCACAACACTGGAACAAGTCTGACACAACTCTGGCACAACTCAAGCACAACTCGGGCACAAGTCTGGCACAACTCTGGCACACCTCTCGCACTTCTCAGGCACGACTCTGCACAACTCTGGCACAACTGTGGCACCACTCTGGCACAACTCTGGCACAACTCTGGCACAACTCTTGCACAACTCTGGCACAACTCTGGCACACCTCTCGCACTTCTCAGGCACGACTCTGCACAACTCTGGCACAACTGTGGCACCACTCTGGCACAACTCTGGCACAACTCTGGCACAACTCTTGCACAACTCTGGCACAACTCTGGCACAAGACTGGCATAACTCTAGCACAACTCTACCACAACTCTGGCACAACTATGGTCCAACTCTAGCACAACTCTAGCACATCTCTTGCACAACTAAGGAACAACTCGGGCACAACTCTGCCAAAACTCTGGCACACTTCTGGCACAACTCTGACACAACTCTGGCACAACTGTGGTACAACTCTGGCACAACTCTGGCACAACTCTGGCACACCTCTGGCACAACTCTGGCACTACTCTAACACAACTCTGGCACAACTCTGGCAGAACTCTGGAACAACTCCGGCACAACTCCGCCAATACTCTGCCACAACTCTCGCACGACTCTGGCACAACTCTGGCACAACTCTGGCACAACTCTGGCACAACTGTGGAGCACCTCTTACACAACTCTGGAACAAATCTGGCACAACTCTGGCACAGTTTTGATACAACTCTGGCACAACTCTGGCACAACTCTGGCAAAGATATGGAGCAACTCTTGCACAACTCTGGCACAACTGTGGCATAACTGTGGCACAAATGTGGGACACTCTGGTACACCTCTGGCATACCTCTTGCACAACTCTGGTACAACCCTGGCACAACTCTGGTACAACTCTGGCACAACTCTGGCTCAACTCTGGTTCAACTCTGGCACATCACTGGAACAAGTCTGGCACAACTCTGGCACAACTCTGGCACAACAGGCACAACTCTGGTCAAACTCTGGCACAACTCTTAAACAACACTAGAATAACTCTGGCACAACTCTCGCACAACTCAGGCACAACTTTGGCACAACTCTGGCATAACTCTGGCACACCTCTTGCACTTCTAAGCACAACTCTGCACAATGCTGGGACAACTGTGGCACCACTCTGGCATAACTCAAGCACAACTCTGGCACAACTCTGGCACAACTCTGGAAAAACTCTGGAAGAACTCTAGTACAACTCTGGCAAAACCCTGGCACAACTCTGGCACAACTCTGGCACAACTCTGAAACAAGTCTGGCACAACCCATTGCACAACTCTGGCAAAACTCTGGCACAACTCTGGCACAACTCTTGCACAAGTCTGACATAACTCTGGCAGACATATAGCACAACTCTGGCACAGCTCTGGCACAACTCTAGCACAACCCCTGCACAACGCTGGCACAATTGTGGCACATCTCTGGCACAACTTTGGCACAACTCTGGCATAACTCAGGCAAAACTCTGACAAACTCTAGCACAACTCTGGCACAACTCTGGCACAACTCTGGCGAGCCTCTTGCACAACTCTGGCACAACCCTGGCACAACTATGGCACAACTCTGGCACAACTCTGGCACAACTCTGGAACAACCTTGGTACAGCTCCGGCACAACTCTCGCTCAACTCAGGAAAAAATCTGCCACAACACTGGCACAACTATGGCACGACTCTGGCACAACTCTGGCACAACTCTGGCACAACTTAGGGACAACTCTGGCACAACTCTGGCACAAATCTGGCACAACTCTGGCACAATTCTGGCACAACTCTGGCACATTTCTGGTACATCTCTGGCACAACTCTGGCAGAACTCTAGCACAACTCTGGCACAACACTGGCACAACTTTGGCACAACTCTAGCATGACTCTGGCACAAATCTGCACAACTCGGGCTCAACTCTGACACAACTCTGGCACAACTCTGGCACAAATATGGCACAACTCTATCACAACACTGGCAAAACTCATGCACAGCCCTGGAAAAACTCTAGCAAAACTCTACCACAACTCTGGCACAACTCTCGCACAAATCTGGCACAACTCTGGCACAACTCTGGCACAACTCAGGCACAACTCTGGTACAACTCTGGTACAACTCTGGCACGCCTCTGGCACAACTCTGGCACGCCTCTTGCACAACTCTGGCACAACTCTGGCCTAACTCTGCCTCAAATCTGGCACAAATCAGGCACAACTCTGGCACAACTGTGTCATAACTCTGCCACAACTCTGGCACAATTCTGACACAACTCTGGCACAACTCTGGCACAACTCTGGCACAACTCTGGCACAACAGGCACAACTCTGGTATAACTCTGGCACAACTCTGGCACAACTCTCGCACGACTCTGCAAAACTCTGGCATAACTCTGGCACATCTGTGGCACAACTCTGGCACAACTCTGGCACAACTCAGGCACAACTCTGGCACAACTGTGTCATAACTCTGCCACAACTCTGGCACAACTCTGGCACAACTCAGGCACAACTCTGGCACAACTGTGTCATAACTCTGCCACAACTCTGGCACAACTCTGGCACAACTCTGGCACAACAGGCACAACTCTGGTATAACTCTGGCACAACTCTGGCACAACTCTCGCACGACTCTGCAAAACTCTGGCATAACTCTGGCACATCTGTGGCACAATTCTGGCACAACTCTGGCACAACTCTCGCAAATCTCTGACAAAACTCTAGCACAGCTCTGGCACAACTCAGGCACAACTCTGGCACAACTCAGGCATAGTTCTGGCACAACTCTAGAACAACTGTGGCATAACCCTGGCACAACACTGGCAGAACTCTGGCACACCTCTGGCACAACTCTACCACAACTCTGGCACAACTCTGGCACAACCCTGGCACAAATATGGAACAACTCTGGCACAGCTCTGGCCAAACCCTGGCACAACTCTGGCACAACTCTGGCACAACTCTGGTACAACTCTGGCACGACTCTGGCATGACTCTGGCACAACTCTAGCGCAACTCTGGCACAACTCTGGCACAACTCTAGTACAACTCTTGCGCAAATCTGGCACAACACTGGCACGACTCTAGCACAACTGTGGCACAACTCTGGCGCAGGACTGGCACGACTCTAGCACAACTGTGGCACAACTCTGACACAACTCTGGAAACACTCTAGCAAAACTCTAGGAAAACTCTGGCACAACTCTGGCACAACTCTGGCACAACTCTGGCACAACTGTGGCACCACTCTGAAACAACTCTTGCACAACTCAGAAACAACTCTTGCACAACTCTGGCACAACTCTGGCAGAACTCTGGCACAAACCTGGCACATTGCTTGCTGAACTGTGGAACAACTCTGGCACAACTCTGGCACACCTTTTGGAAAAATCTGGAAAAACTCTGGCACTACTCTGGTACAACTCTGGCACAACAATAGCATAACTCTGGCACAACTCTGGCACAACTCTGGCACAACTCCGGCACAACTCTGGCACAACTCTGGCACAACTCTGGAACAACTTTGGCAAACCTTTGGCACAACTCTGGTAAAACTCTGGAAAACCTCTAGCACAACTTTGGCAAAACTCTGGCACAACACTGGCAGAACTCTGGCACAACTCTGGCACAACTCTGGCACAACTCTGGCACACTTATGGCACACCTCTAGCACAACTCTGGCACACCTCTGGCACAACTCTGGCACACCTCTTGGAAAACTCTGGAAAAACTCTGGCACTACTCTGGCACAACTCTGGCACAACACTGGCAGAACTCTGGCACAACTCTGGCACAACTCTGGCACAACTCTGGCACACTTATGGCACACCTCTAGCGCAACTCTGGCACACTTCTGGCACAACTCTGGCACAACTCTGGCACAACTCTGGCACAACTCTGGCACAACTCTGGCAAAACTCTGGAACAACTCCGGCACAACTCTGCCAGGACTCTGCCACAACTTTCGCACGACTCTTGCACAACTCTGGCACAACTCTGGCACAACTCTGGTACAACTCAGGCACAACTCTGGCTCAACTCTGGCACAACTCTGGCAAAACTCTGGCACAACTCTGGCACAACTCTGGCACAACTGTGGAGCACCTCTTACACAACTCTGGAACAACTCTGGCACAACTCTGGCACAGCTTTGATACAACTCTGGCACAACTCTGGCACAACTCTGGCAAAGATATGGAGCAACTCTGGCACACCTCTGGCACAACTGTGGCACAACTCTGGCACAAATGTGGGACACTCTGGTACAACTCTGGCATACCTCTGGCACAGCTCTGGTACAACCCTGGCACAACTCTGGAACAACTCTGGCACAACTCTGGCTCAACTCTGGTTCAACTCTGGCACATGACTTGCACAAGTCTGGCACAACTCTGGCACAACTCTGGCACAACAGGAACAACTCTGGTCTAACTCTGGCACAACTCTTAAACAACACTAGAAGAACTCTGGCACAACTCTCGCACAACTCTAGCAAAACTCAGGCACAACTTTGGCACAACTCTGGCATAACTCTGGCACACCTCTTGCACTTCTAAGCACGACTCTGCACAATGCTGGGACAACTGTGGCACCACTTTGGCATAACTCAGGCACAACTCTGGCACAAATCTGGCACAACTCTGGCACAACTCTGGCACAACTCTGGAAAAACTCTGGAAGAACTCTAGCACAACTCTGGTAAACCCTGGCACATCTCTGGCACAACTCTCAAACAAGTCTGGCACAACCCATGGCACAACTCTGGTAAAACCCTGGCACAATTCTGGCACAAATCTTGCACAACTCTGACATAACTCTGGCAGACCTATAGCACAACTCTGGCACAGCTCTGGCACGACTCTAGCACAACCCCTGCACAGCTCTGGCACAACTCTGGCACATCTCTGGCACAACTTTGGCACAACTCTGGCATAACTCTGGCAAAACTCTGACGAGACTCTAGCACAACTCTGGCACAATTCTGGCACAACTCTGGCGAGCCTCTTGCACAACTCTGGCACAACCCTGGCACAACTGTGGCACAACTCTGGCACAACTCTGGCACAACTCTGGCACAACTCTGGCACAACTCTGGAACAACCTTGGTACAGCTCCGGCACAACTCTCGCTCAACTCAGAAAACAATCTGCCACAACACTGGCACAACTATGGCACGTCTCTGGCACAACTCTGGCACAACTTAGGGACAACTCTGGCACAACTCTGGCACAACTCTGGCACAATTCTGGCACAAATCTTGCACATTTCTGATACATCTCTGGCCGACTCTGGAATAACTCTAGCAAAACTCTGGCACAACACTGGCACAAATTTGGCACAACTCTAGCATGACTCTGGCACGAATCTTCACAACTCGGGCTCAACTCTGACACAACTCTGGCACAACTCTGGCACAAATATGGCACAACTCTATCACAACACTGGCAAAACTCATGTACAGCCCTGGAAAAACTCTAGCAAAACTCTAGCACAACTCTGGCTCTGGCACAACTCTGGCACAACTCTGGCACAACTCTCGCACAACTCTGGCACAACTCTGGTACAACTCTGGTACAACTCTGGCACACCTCTGGCACAACTCTGGCACAACTCTGGCCTAACTCTGCCTCAAATCTGGCACAAATCAGGCACAACTCTGGCACAACTGTGGCATAACTCTGCCACAACTCTGGCACAATTCTGACACAACTCTGGCACAACTCTGGCACAACAGGCACAACTCTGGAATAACTCTGAAACAACTCTGGCACATCTGTGGCACAAATCTGGCACAACTCTTGCAAATCTCTGACAAAACACTAGCACAACTCTGGCACAACTCTGGCACAACTCTGGCACAACTCAGGCATAATTCTGGCACAACTCTAGAACAACTTTGGCATAACCCTGGCACAACACTGGCAGATCTCTGGCACACCTCTGGCACAACTGTACCAGACCTCTGGCACAACTCTGGCACAACCCTGGCACAATTATGGAACAACTCTGGCACAGCTCTGGCAAAACCCTGGCACAACTCTGGCACAACTCTAAATTACTCTGGCACAACTCTGGCACAACTCTGGCACAACTCTGGCACAACTCTGGTACAACTCTGGCACGACTCTGGCATGACTCTGGCACAATTCTAGCGCAACTCTGGCACAAATCTGGCACAACTCTAGTAAAACTCTTGCACAACTCTGGCACAACACTGGCACGACTCTAGCACAACTGTGGCACAACTCTGGCGCAGCACTGGCACGACTCTAGCGCAACTGTGGCACAACTCTGGCAGTACTCTGGCACAACTCTGGAAAAACTCTAGCAAAACTCTAGGAAAACTCTGGCACAACTCTGGCACAACTCTGGCACAACTGTGGCACCACTCTGAAACAACTCTTGCACAACTCTGAAACAACTCTTGCACAACTCTGGCACAACTCTGGCAGAAGTCTGGCACCAACCTGGCACATTGCTTGCTGAACTGTGGAACAACTCTGGCACAACTCTGGCACACCTTTTGGGAACCTCTGGCAAAACTCTGGCACAACTCTGCTACAACTCTGGCACAGCATTGGCATAACTCTGGCACAACTCTGGCACAACTCTGGCACAACTTCAGCACAACGCTTCCACAACTCTGGCACAACTCTGGTACAACTCTGGTACAACTCTGGTACAACTCTGGTACAACTCTGGTACAACTCTGGTACAACTCTGGTACAACTCTGGTACAACTCTGGTACAACTCTGGTACAACTCTGGTACAACTCTGGTACAACTCTGGTACAACTCTGGTACAACTCTGGTACAACTCTGGTACAACTCTGGTACAACTCTGGTACAACTCTGGTACAACTCTGGTACAACTCTGGTACAACTCTGGTACAACTCTGGTACAACTCTGGTACAACTCTGGTACAACTCTGGTACAACTCTGGTACAACTCTGGTACAACTCTGGTACAACTCTGGTACAACTCTGGTACAACTCTGGTACAACTCTGGTACAACTCTGGTACAACTCTGGTACAACTCTGGTACAACTCTGGTACAACTCTGGTACAACTCTGGTACAACTCTGGTACAACTCTGGTACAACTCTGGTACAACTCTGGTACAACTCTGGTACAACTCTGGTACAACTCTGGTACAACTCTGGTACAACTCTGGTACAACTCTGGTACAACTCTGGTACAACTCTGGTACAACTCTGGTACAACTCTGGTACAACTCTGGCACGACTCTGGCACAACTCTGGCGCAACTCTGGCACAACTCTGGCTCAACTCTGGCACAACCCTGGCACAACTCCGGTACAACTCTGGCACAGCTCAGGCACACCTCTAGCACAACTCTTGCACAACTCTGGCACAACTCTGGCACAACTCTTGCAAAACTCTGGCACAACTCTGGCACAACTCTGGTACAACTCTGGCAAGACTCTGGCACGACTGTGGCACGACTTTGGCACACCTCTGGCACAACTCTAGCAGAACTCTTGCACAACTCTGGCACAACTCTGGAGCAATTGTGGCACAACTCTGGCACAACTCTGGCACAATTTTGGCACAACTCTGGCACAACTCTAGCAAAACAAGCACAACTCTAGTATGACTCTTGAACAACTCTAGCAAAACTCTGGAACAACTCTGGAAAAAATCTGGCACAACTCTCGCACAACTCTGGCACAACTCTGGCACAACTCTAGCACAACCCTGGTACAACTCGGGCACAACTCTGGCACAACTCTGGCACATCCCTGGTATTACTCTGGCAAAAATCTGGCGAATCTCTAGAACAACTCTGGAACAACTCTGGTTCAACTCTGGCAAAACTCTGGCACAACTCTGGCACAACTCAGGGACAACTCTGGCACAACTCTTGCACAACTCCAGCACAACCCTTGCACAACTCAAGCACAACTTGGGCACAACACTGGCACAAATCTGGCACAACTCTGGCACAACTTTGGCACAACCCCGGCACAACTCCGGCACAACTCTGGCACAGCTCAGGCACAACTCTGGCACAACTCTGGCACAACTCTGGAACAACTCTGACACATCTCCGGCACAACTCTGCCACAACTCTGCCACAACGCTGGTACAACTCTGGCACAACACTTGCACAACTCCGGCACAACTCTGGCACAACTCAGGCACAAATCTGGCACAACTCTGGCACAACTATGGCACGACTCTGTCACAGATATGGCACAAATCTAGCACAAATCTGGCACAACTCTGATACAACTCTGGCACAACTCTGGAACACCTATTGCAGAACTGTGCAACAACTCTGGCACAACTCTAGCACAACTCTCGCACAACTCTGGCAAAACTCTGGCACAAACCTTGCACAACTCTGGCACAACTCTGGGACAACTCTGGTAAAACTCTTGCACGACTCTGGCACAACTGTAAAACAACTCTGGCACAACTTTAAAACAACTCTGGCACTACTCTAGCACAACTCTTGCACAACTTTGGGAAAACTCTGCCTCACCTCTGGGACGACACTGGAATAACTCTGGAACAACTCTAGCACAACTCTGGCACAACTCTTGCACAACTCTGGCACAGCTCTGGAACAACTCTGGCACAACTCCACCACAAATCTCGCACAACTCTGGCACAAAACTGAAACAACTTGCGCACAAATCTGGCTTAACTATGGCACAACTCTTCCACAACTCTGGCACAACTCTGGTACAACTCTGGCACAACTCTGGCACATCTCTTGCACAACTGTGGAACAAGTCTGGCACAACTCTTCCACAACTCTGGCAGTACAGATGCACAACTCTGGCACAACTTTGGCACAACTCTGGCACCACTCTGGTATAACTCTGGCACAACTCAGCCTGAACTCTGGCACAACCGTGCCACAACTATGGCACAACTATGGCACAAATCTGGAACGACTCTGGCACAACTCTGGCGCAATTCCGCCACAACTACAGCACAACTCTGACACAATCCTGGCAACTGTTAAACACTCCTGGAACAACTCTGGCACAACCCTGGCACAACCCTGGCACAACCTTGGCACAATTCTGGCACAAACCTGGCAAAAACCTGGTACAAACAAGGCACAAACCTGCAACACACCTGGCACAAACCTGGCACATTGCTTGCAGACCTGTGAAACAACTCCGGCACAAATCTGGCACACCTATGGAACAAATCTGGAAAAACTCTGGCACAACTCAGGCTCAACACTGGCACAACTCTTGCACAACTCTGGCGCAACTCTTGCGCAGCTCTGGCACAACTGTGGAACAACTCTGGCACAGCTTTGGTACAACTATGGCACAACTCCGGCACTACTCTGGCACAATTATGGAACAACTCTGGCATAACTCTGGCACAAGCCCGGCACAACTCTGGCGAAACTCTGGGAACTCTGGCACAACTCTGGCACAACTCTGGTACAACTGTGGCACAACTGTGGCACAACTCTGGCACAACCCTGGCACAACTCTGGCACAACTCTGGCACAACTCTGGTACAACTGTGGCACAACTGTGGCACAACTCTGGCACAACGCTGGCACAACTCTGGCACAACTCTGGCACAATTATGGAACAACTCTGGCATAACTCGGGCACAAGCCCGGCACAACTCTGGCGAAACTCTGGGAACTCTGGCACAACTCTGGCACAACTCTGGCTCAGCTCTTGTACAACTCTGGCACAACTCTGGCCCAACTCTGGCACAATTATGCAACAACTCTGGCACAACTGTGGCACAACTCTGACACAACTCTGCGACACTCTGGCACAACTCTGGCACAACTCTGGCACAACTCTGGCACAAATATGGCACAAATCCTGTACAAATCTGGCAGAACTCTGGCACAACTCTGGCACAACTCTGGCACAACTCTGGCTCAACTCTGGCTCAACTCTCGCACAACAGTGGCACAACTCTGCCACAACTCTGGCATAACTCTGGCACGACTGTGGCACAACTCTGGCACAATTCTGGCACAACTCTGGCACAACTCTGGCACAACTCTGCTACAACAGGCACAACTCAGCTTGAACTATGGCAAAACTCTTGAACAACACTGGAACAAGTCTGGCACAACTCTGACACAACTAAAGCACAACTCGGGCACAACTCTGGCACACCTCTCGCACTTCTCATGCGCGACTCTGCACATCTCTGGCACAACTGTGGCACCACTCTGGCTCAACTCTGGCTCAACTCTGGCACAACTCTGGAACAACTCTGG
This sequence comes from Penium margaritaceum, assembly GCA_023375785.1. Taxonomy (NCBI): domain Eukaryota; kingdom Viridiplantae; phylum Streptophyta; class Zygnematophyceae; order Desmidiales; family Peniaceae; genus Penium; species Penium margaritaceum. Next base: position 46,270 of record SZWC01000017.1, on the reverse strand, counting down.
CACAAGTCTGGCACAGCTCTAGCACCACTCTACCACAAATTTGGCACAACTATGGTATAGCTCTAGCACAACTCTAGCACATCTCTTGCACAACTAAGGAACAACTCCGGCTCAACTCTGCGACAACTCTGGCACAATTCTGGCACAACTCTGGCACAACTCTGGCACAACTGTGGTACAACTCTGGCACAACTCAAGCACAACTCTGGCACAACTCTGGCACAACTCTGGCACAACTTTAGCAAAACTCTGGAACAACTCCGGCACAACTCTCCCACTACTCTGCCACAACTCTCCCACAACTCTGGCACAACTCTGGCATAACTCTGCCACAACTCTGGCACAAATATGGCACAACTGTAGCACAACTCTGGCACAACTTTGGCACAACTCTGGCACAACTCTGGCACAACTGTGGAGAAACTCTTACACAACTCTGGCACAACTCTGGCACAACTCCGGCACAACTCTGGCACAAATCTGGCACAACTCTGGCAAACCTCTGCCACAACTCTCCCACAACTCTGGCACAACTCTGGCATAACTCTGGCACAACTCTGGCACAACTCTGCCACAACTCTCGCACAACTCTGGCACAACTCTGGCACAGCTCTCGTACAACTCTGGCACAACTCTGGCACAACTTTAGCACAACTCTGGCACAACTCCGGCACAACTCTGGCACAAATCTGGCACAACTCTGGCAAACCTCTGCCACAACTCTCCCACAACTCTGGCACAACTCTGGCATAACTCTGGCACAACTCTGGCACAACTCTGCCACAACTCTCGCACAACTCTGGCACAACTCTGGCACAGCTCTCGTACAACTCTGGCACAACTCTGGCACAACTTTAGCACAACTCTGGCACAACTCCGGCACAACTCTGGCACAAATCTGGCACAACTCTGGCAAACCTCTGCCACAACTCTCCCACAACTCTGGCACAACTCTGGCATAACTCTGGCACAACTCTGGCACAACTCTGCCACAACTCTCGCACAACTCTGGCACAACTCTGGCACAGCTCTCGTACAACTCTGGCACAACTCTGGCACAACTTTAGCACAACTCTGGCACAACTCCGGCACAACTCTGGCACAAATCTGGCACAACTCTGGCAAACCTCTGCCACAACTCTCCCACAACTCTGGCACAACTCTGGCATAACTCTGCCACAACTCTGGCACAAATATGGCACAACTGTAGCACAACTCTGGCACAACTTTGGCACAACTCTGGCACAACTCTGGCACAACTGTGGAGAAACTCTTACACAACTCTGGCACAACTCTGGCACAACTCTGGCACAGCTTTCGTACAACTCTGGCACAACTCTTGCACAACTCTGGCAAAAGTATGGAGCAACTCTGGCACAACTCTGGCACAACTGTGGCACAACTCTGGCACACATCTGGGACACTCTGGTACAACTCTGGCATACCTCTGGTACAACTCTGGCACAACTCTGGCTCAACTCTGGCTCAGCTCTGGCACAACACTGGTACAAGTCTGGCACAACTCTGGTAAAACTCTGGCACAACACTGGTACAACTCTGACACAACTCTGGTACACTCTGGCACAACTCTGGCACAATTCTGACACAACTCTGGTACAACTCTGGCACAAGTCTGGCTCAACTCTGGCTCAGCTCTGGCACAACACTGGCACAAGTATGGCACAACTCTGGCACAACTATGGCACAACAGGAACAACTCTGGTTCAACTCTGGCACAACTCTTAAACAACACTAGAACAACTCTGGCACAACTCTCGCACAAATAAGGCACACCTTTGGCACAACTCTGGCATAACTCAGGCACACCTCTTGCACTTCTGTGGCACGACTCTGCACAATGCTGGCACAACTGTGGCACCACCCTGGCACAACTCTGGCACAACTCTGGCACAACTCTGGCACAACTCTGGAATAACACTGGCACAACTCTTGAAAAACTCTTGAAGAAGTATAGCACAACTCTTGCACAACCCTGGCACAACTCTGGCAAAACTCTGGCACAAGTCTGGCACAAGTCTGGCACAACCCATGGCACAGCTCTGGCAAAACTCTGGCACAACTCTTGCACAACTCTGGCACAACTCTGACAGAACACTGGCACAACTGTGCCACAACTTTGCCACAACACAATCTGGCGCAGCACTGGCACGACTCTAGCGCAACTGTGGCACAACTCTGGCACCACTCTGGCACAACTGTGGAAAAACTCTAGCAAAACTCTAGGAAAACTCTGGAACAACTCTGGCACAACTCTGGCACAACAGTGGCACCACTCTGAAACAACTCTTGCACAACTCTGAAACAACTCTTGCACAACTCTGGCACAACTCTGGCAGAAGTCTGGCACCAACCTGGCACAATGCTTGCTGAACTGTGGAACAACTCTGGCACAACTCTGGCACACCTTTTGGAAACCTCTGGCAAAACTCTGGCACAACTCTGCTACAACTCTGGCACAGCATTGGCATAACTCTGGCACAACTCTGGCACAACTCTGGCACAACTTCAGCACAACGCTTCCACAACTTTGCCACAACTCTGCCACAACTCTGGCACAACTCTGGCACAACTCTGGCACACCTTTTGCACACCTCTGGCACAACTCTGGCACAACTCTGGCACACCTTTTGCACACCTCTGGCACAACTCTGGCACAACTCTGGCACACCTTTTGCACACCTCTGGCACAACTCTGGCACAACTCTGGCACACCTTTTGCACACCTCTGGCACAACTCTGGCACAACTCTGGCACACCTTTTGCACACCTCTGGCACAACTCTGGCACAACTCTGGCACACCTTTTGCACACCTCTGGCACAACTCTGGCACAACTCTGGCACACCTTTTGCACACCTCTGGCACAACTCTGGCACAACTCTGGCACACCTTTTGCACACCTCTGGCACAACTCTGGCACAACTCTGGCACACCTTTTGCACACCTCTGGCACAACTCTGGCACAACTCTGCCACAACTCTGGCACAGCACTGGCATAACTCTGGCACAACTCTGGCACAACTCTGGTACAACTCTGGCACAGCTCAGGCACAACTCTAGCACAACTCTTGCACAACTCTGGCACAACTCTGGCACAACTCTTGCAAAACTCTGGCACAACTCTGGCACAACTCTGGTACAACTCTGGCAAGACTCTGGCACGACTGTGGCACGACTTTGGCACAACTCTGGCACACCTCTAGCAAAACCCTAGGACAACTCTGGCACAACTCTGGCACAACTGTGGCACCACTCTGAAACAACTCTTGCACAACTCTGAAACAACTCTTGCACAACTCTGGCACAACTCTGGCAGAAGCCTGGCACAAACCTGGTGCATTGCTTGCAGAACTGTGGAACAACTTTGGCACAACTCTGGTACAACTCTGGCACAACATTGGCATAACTCTGGCACAACTCTGGCGCAGCTCTGGCACAACTTCGGCACAACTCTTCCACAACATTGCCACAACTCTGATACAACTCTGGAACAACTCTGGCACAACTCTGCCAAAACTCTGGCACAACCTCAGCAGAACTCTTGCACAACTCTAGCACAACCCTTGCACAACTCTATCACAAAATGGGCACAACACTGGCAAAAATCTGGCACAACTCTGGCTCAACTTTGGCACATCCCTGGCACAACTCTGGTACAACTCTGGCACAGCTCAGGCACAACTCTGGCACAACTCTGGCACAACTCTGGCACAACTCTGACACAGCTCTGGCACAACTCTGGCACAATACAGGCAAAAATCTGCCACAACTCTGGCACAACTATGGCAAAACTCTGTCATAACTCTGGCACAACTCTAGCACAACTCTGGCACAACTCTGGCACAACTCTGGCACAACTCTGGCACAACACTGGCACAACTCTTGCACAACTCTGGCACGACTCTGGCACAACTCTGGTACAACTCTTGCACGACTGTGGCACGACTGTGGCACAACTTTGGCACAACTCTGGCACAACTCGGGCACAACTCTGGCCTAACAGGCAAAACTCTGGTATAACTCTGGCACAACTCCGGCACAACTCTGGAAAACCACTGGCACAACTCTGGCACAACTCTGGCACGACTGTGCACAACTCTTGCACAAGTCTAGCACAACTCCAGCACAACTCTAGCACAACTCTAGCACAAATCTGGCAAACGTCTGGCACTTCTCTTGCAAAACTCTGCACAACTCTAGCACAACTGTGGCACCACTCTCGAAAAACTCTAGCACAACTCTCACACAACTCTCGCACAAATCTGGAACAACTCTGGCACAACTCTGGTAAATCTCTGAAACAACTCTAGCACAACTATGGCACAACTCTTCCACAACTCTGGCACAACTCTTTCACAACTCCAGCACAACTTTGGCACAACCCTGGCAGAACTCTGGCACAGATCTGGCACGATTCTTGCACAAACCTGGCACAACTCTGGCACAACACTAGCTCAACCCTGGCACAACTCTGGCACAACCCTGGCACAATTGTGGAATACCTTGGGCACAACTCTGGCACAACTCTGGCAAAACTCTGGGACACTCTGGCACAACTCTGGCACAACTCTGGCAGAACTCTGGTACAACTCTGGCGCGACTCTGGCATGTCTCTGGCACAACTCTGGCGCAACGCTGGCACAACTCTGGCACAACTCTGCTACAACTCTGGCGCAACACTGGCACAACACTGGCACAAATCTAGCACAACAGTGGCACAACTCCGGCACAACTCTGCCACAACTCTGCCACAACTCTGGCACAACTCTGGCAAATCTGTGGCAAAACTCTGGCACAACTCTGGAACAACTCTGGCACAACTCTGGCACAGCTTTGGTACAACTCTGGCACAACTCTGGCACAACTCTGGCACAATTATGGAACAGCTCTGGCACAACTCTGGCACACATTTGGCACAACTCTGGCACGAATCTGGCACAACTCTGGCACAACTCTGGCACAATTCTGGCACAACTCTGGCACAACTCTGGCACAATTCTGGCACAACTCTGGCACAACTCTGGCACAATTCTGGCACAACTCTGGCACAACTCTGGCACAATTCTGGCACAACTCTGGCACAACTCTGGCACAATTCTGGCACAACTCTGGCACAACTCTGGCACAATTCTGGCACAACTCTGGCACAACTCTGGCACAATTCTGGCACAACTCTGGCACAACTCTGGCACAATTCTGGCACAACTCTGGCACAACTCTGGCACAATTCTGGCACAACTCTGGCACAACTCTGGCACAATTCTGGCACAACTCTGGCACAACTCTGGCACAATTCTGGCACAACTCTGGCACAACTCTGGCACAATTCTGGCACAACTCTGGCACAACTCTGGCACAATTCTGGCACAACTCTGGCACAACTCTGGCACAATTCTGGCACAACTCTGGCACAACTCTGGCACAATTCTGGCACAACTCTGGCACAACTCTGGCACAATTCTGGCACAACTCTGGCACAACTCTGGCACAATTCTGGCACAACTCTGGCACAACTCTGGCACAATTCTGGCACAACTCTGGCACAACTCTGGCACAATTCTGGCACAACTCTGGCACAACTCTGGCACAATTCTGGCACAACTCTGGCACAACTCTGGCACAATTCTGGCACAACTCTGGCACAACTCTGGCACAACTCTGGCACAACTCTGGCACAACTCTGGCACAACTCTGGCACAACTCTGGCACAACTCTGGCACAACTGTGGCACGACTGTGGCACAACTCTTGCACAACTCTGGCACAACAGGCACAACTCTGGTAAAACTCTGATACAACTCTTGCACAAAACTGCAACAACACTGGCACAACTCTGGCACAACACTGGCACAACTCTGGCACAACTCTGGCACACCTCTTGAACTTCTCTGGCACGACTTTGCACAATTCTGGCACAACTGTGGCACCATTCTGGCACAACTCTGGCACAACTCTGGCACAACTCTGGTAAAATCAAGAAAAAACTATAGCACAACTCAGACACAACTCCGGCACAACTCCGGCATAACAGTGGCACAACTCTGGCACAAGTCTGGCACAACCCTGGCACAACTCTGGCAGAACGCTGGCACAACTCTGCCACAACTCTGCCACAACTCTGCCACAACTCTACCACAACTATGGCAAAACTTTGGCACAACCCTGGCACAACTCTGGCACAACTCTGCCACAACTCTAGCACAACTATTGCACAACTTTGGCACAGCTCTGGCACAACTCTTGCAAAACCCTGGCACAACACTGGCACAACTCTGGCACATCTCTGGCAGACCTTTGGCACAACTCTCACAAAACTCTAGCAAAACTCTGACGAAGCTCTAGCACAACTCTGGAACAACCCTGGCACAACTCTGGCACAACCCTGGCACAACTCTGGCAAAACTCTGGTACACCTCTGGCACAACTCTGGCACAACTCTGGCACAACTCTGGAATAACTCAGGAACAAATCTGGCACAACTCTGGCATAACTCTGGCACGACTCTGGCACAACTCTGGAACAACTCTGGCACTACTCTGGGACAACTCTGGCACAACTCTGGCACAACTCTACCACAACTCTGGCACAACTCTTGGACAAGTCTGGCACTACTCTGGCACAACTCTGACACACCTATGGCACAACTTTGGCACACCTCTCGCACAACTCTGGCACAACTGTGGCACAACTCTGGAACAACTCTGGCACAACTCTAGCACAACTCTGTGCAACTCTAACACAAGTCTGGGACAACTCTGGCACAACTCTGGAAAACCTCTGGGACAACCCTGGCAAAACTCTGGTGCAACTCTGGCACAACTCTGGCACAACTCTGGCACAACTCTGGCACAACTCTGGCACAACTCTGGAACAACTCTGGCACAACTCTGGCACAACTCTAGCACAACTCTGTGCAACTCTAACACAAGTCTGGGACAACTCTGGCACAACTCTGGAAAACCTCTGGGACAACCCTGGCAAAACTCTGGTGCAACTCTGGCACAACTCTGGCACAACTCTGGCACAACTGTGGCACAAAAATGGCACAACTCTGGCACAACTATGGCACAACTCTAGCACAACTCTGGAACAACTCTGGAACAACTCTGGCACAACTCTGGCAAAACTCTAGCATAACTCTGGCAGAACTCTGGAAACTCTGGCACAAGTCTGGCACAACTCTGGCAAAACTCTGGCACAACTTTGCCACACCTCTGGCACAACTCTGGCACAATGCTGCCACAACTCTGGCACAACTTTGGAACGACTCTGACACAACACTGGCAAAACTGTCGCATAACCCTGTCACAACTCATGCACAACTCCGTTAAGACTCTGGCACAACTCTGGCACCACTCTGGCACCACTCTGACACAATTCTGGCACAACTCTGGCACAACTTTGGCACAACTCTGGGACAACTCTGGCACAACTCTGGAAAAACGCTGGGACAACTCTGGCACAACTCTGGAAAAACGCTGGGACAACTCTGGCACAACTCTGGAAAAACGCTGGGACAACTCTGGCACAACTCTGGAAAAACGCTGGGACAACTCTGGCACAACTCTGGAAAAACGCTGGGACAACTCTGGCACAACTCTGGAAAAACGCTGGGACAACTCTGGCACAACTCTGGAAAAACGCTGGGACAACTCTGGCACAACTCTGGAAAAACGCTGGGACAACTCTGGCACAACTCTGGAAAAACGCTGGGACAACTCTGGCACAACTCTGGAAAAACGCTGGGACAACTCTGGCACAACTCTGGAAAAACGCTGGGACAACTCTGGCACAACTCTGGAAAAACGCTGGGACAACTCTGGCACAACTCTGGAAAAACGCTGGGACAACTCTGGCACAACTCTGGAAAAACGCTGGGACAACTCTGGCACAACTCTGGAAAAACGCTGGGACAACTCTGGCACAACTCTGGAAAAACGCTGGGACAACTCTGGCACAACTCTGGAAAAACGCTGGGACAACTCTGGCACAACTCTGGAAAAACGCTGGGACAACTCTGGCACAACTCTGGAAAAACGCTGGGACAACTCTGGCACAACTCTGGAAAAACGCTGGGACAACTCTGGCACAACTCTGGAAAAACGCTGGGACAACTCTGGCACAACTCTGGAAAAACGCTGGGACAACTCTGGCACAACTCTGGAAAAACGCTGGGACAACTCTGGCACAACTCTGGAAAAACGCTGGGACAACTCTGGCACAACTCTGGAAAAACGCTGGGACAACTCTGGCACAACTCTGGAAAAACGCTGGGACAACTCTGGCACAACTCTGGAAAAACGCTGGGACAACTCTGGCACAACTCTGGTACAACTCTGGCACAACTCTGGCCCAACTCTGGCACAGCTCTGGCACAACTCTGACACAACTCTGACACAACTATGGCACAACTCTGGCACAACTCTGGCACAACTCTGGCACAACTAATGCAGAACTCTGGCACAATTCTGGAACAACTCTGACACAACTCTGGCACAACTTTGGCACAACTCTGGCACACCTCTGGCACAACTCTGGCACAAATTTGGCAAAACTCTGGCACAACTCTGGCATAACTCGCATACAAACCTGGCACAACTCTGGCATGACTCTGGAACAACTCTGGCACAATTCTGGCACAACTCTGGACCAACTCTGGCACAAATCTGGCACAAATCTGGCACAACTCTGGCATAACTCTGGCACAACTCGTGCACATCTCTGGCACAACTCTGGCACAACTCTGACACACCTAGGGCACAACTTTGGCACAACTCTGTCACAACTCTGGAACAACTGTGGCACAACTGTGGAACAACTCTGAAACAACTCTTGCACAACTCTGGTAAAACTCTGGCACAACTCTGACACAAGTCTGGGACACCTCTGGGACAACTCTGGCAAAACTCTTCGATAACTCTGGCACAACTCAGGTACAACTCTGACACAACTCTTGCACAACTCTAGCACAACTCTACCACAACTCTGGCACAAGTCTGGCACAACACTGGCACAACTCTGACACAACTCTGGCACAACTCTCGCATAGCCCTGTCACAACTCTGGCATAACTTGGGCACAACTCGGGCACAACTCTGGCACCATTCTGGCACAACTGTGGCACAACTCTGAATTAACTCTGGCAAACCTCAGGCACAACTCTAGCACAACACTGGCACAACTCTGACACAACTCAGGGACAACTCTGGCACAACTCTGGCAAAACTCTTGCTCAACTCTGGCACAATTCTGGAACGACCCTGGCACAACTCTGGCACAACTGTGGCACAACTCTAGCACAACTATGGCACAACTCTGGACCATCTCTAGCACAACTCTGGCACAACTCTGGCACAACTCTGGCAAAACTCTGGCACAACTCTGGCACATCTCTGGCACAACTCTGGCACAACTCTGCCACACCTACGGCACAACTTTGGCACAACTCTGGCACAACTCTGGTACAACTATGGCACAACTCAGGCACGACTCTCGCCTACTCTGGCACAACTCTGGCACAACTCTGGCACAACTCTGAAACAACTCTGGCAGAACTCTGGCACAACTCTGGCACAAATCTGACACAGTTATGGCACAGCTTTGGCACAACTGTGGCACAACAGTGGCACAACTCTGGCACAACAGTGGCAACACTCTGGAACAACTCTGGCACAACTCTGGCACAACTCTGACACAACTCTGTTACACCTCTGACGCAAGTCTGCGACAACTCTGGTACAACTCTGACACAACTCTGGCACAACTCTGGTACAACTCTAGCACAACTCTGGCACGACTCTGGCACAACTCTGAAACAAATCTGGCACAACTCTGGCACAACTCTGGAACAACTCTGGCACAACTCTGGCACAACACTGGCACAACGCTGGTACAACTCTGGCACAACTCTGGCACAACTCTGGTACAACTCTAGCACAACTCTGGCACGACTCTGGCACAACTCTGAAACAAATCTGGCACAACTCTGGCACAACTCTGGAACAACTCTGGCACAACTCTGGCACAACACTGGCACAACGCTTGCACAACTCTGGCACAACTCTGACACAACTATGGCACAACTTTGGCACAACTCTGGCACAACTCTGGCACAACAGTGGCACAACTCTGGAACAACTTTGGCACAACTCTGGAACAACTTTGGCACAACTCTGGTACAACTCTGACACAATTCTGGGACAAATCTCGCACAACTCTGGCAAAACTCTGGCACAACTCTGGCACGACCCTCGTAGAACCTGGGAACAACTCTGGCACGACTCTGGCACAACTCAGGCACAACTCTGACACAACTGTGGCACAACTCTGGCACAAATCTGGCAAAACCTAGAACAACCCTGGCACAACTCTGGCATAACTCTGGCCCAACTCTAGCACAACTCTGGCACAACTCTGGCACAGCTCAGGCACAATTCTGGCCCAACCCTGTCAGAACTCTGGCACAACTCTGGTACAACTCTGGCACAACTCTTGGACAACTCTGGCATAACTCTGTCACAACTCAGGCACAACTCTCGCAAAATTCTGGCACAACTCTGGCACACCTCTGGCACAGCTCTGGCACAAATCAGACACAACGCTGGCACAACTTTGGCACAACTCTGTCACAACTTTGGCACAACTCTGGCACAATTCTAGCACAACTCTGGCACCACTCGGGCACAACTCTGGCACAACTCTGGCACAACTCTGGCACAACTCAAGCACAAATTTGGCAGAACTCTGGCACGTCTCTGGAAGAACTCTGGCACAACTCAGGGACAACTCTGGCACAACTCTGGCAAAATTCTAGCACAACTCTGGCACAACTCTGATACAACCCTGGCACAACTCCGGCACGACTCTGGCACAACTCTGGCACAATTCTGGCACAACTTTGGACCAACTCTGGCACAACTCTGGCACAACTCTGGCACAACACTGGCACAACCCTGGCACAACTCTGCCACACCTATTGCACAACTTTGGCACAACTCTAGCACAACTATGGCACAACTCTGAAAAAACTCTAGCACAACTCTAGCACAACTCTGTTTACTCTGGCACAACTCTGGCAAAACTCTGGAACAACTGTAGCACAACTTAGGCACAACTCTGGCACAACTCTGGCACAACTCTAGCTTAACGCTGGCATAACTTTGGCACAACTCTGACAAAACTCTGGCACAACTCTCGCACAACCCTGTCACACCTCTGGCACAATTCTGGCACAACTATGGCAAAGCTCTATCACAACTCTGGCACAACTCTGGTACAAATATGGCACAACTCTGGCACGACTCTGGCCTACACTGGCATAACTCTGGCACAACTTTTGCACAACTCTGGCACAACTCTGGCACAATTCTGGCACAACTCTGGAAAAACTATGACACAAGTATGGCAGAACTTTGGCACAACTCTGGCACAACTCCGGCACAATTAAGGCACAACTCTGGAACAACTCTGGCACAACTCTGGCACAACTCTGACACAACTCTGGCATAACTCTGACACAACTCTGGGACATGTCTCGCACAACTCGAGCGAAACTTTGGCACAACTCTGGAACAACTCTGGTACAACTCTGGCAAAACTCTGGTACAACTCTAGCACAACTCTGGCACATCTCTGACAAAACTCTGGCACAACTCTGACACACCTATGGCACAACTTTGGCACAACTCTGGCACAACGGTGGCACAACTCTGGAACAACTCTCGCACAACTCTTGCACAACACTGGCACAAGTCTGACACAAGTCTTGGACAAATCTTGCACAACTCGGACATAACTCTGGGACAACTCTGGCATTACTCTGGTACAACTCTGGCACAACTCTGGCACGACTCTGGCACAATTCTGGCACAACAATGGCACAACTCTGGCACAACTCTAGCACAACTCTGGCACAACTCTGGCACAACTCTGGCACAATTCTGGCAAAACTCTAGCAGAACTGTGGTACAACTCTGGCACAACTATGACACAACTATGCGACAGCTTTGGCACAACTCTGGCACAATTCTGGCACAACTGTGGCACAACCCTGGAACAACTCTGGCACAACTCTGGCACAACTCTGACACAACTCTGGAATAACTCTAACACAAGTCTGGGACAACTCTCACACTGTTGGCCTGAGGGTGAGTGTGCACCCTGGAGGGTCCCTAGCAGTGGCTGGTTCACACCACCAACTGTTTTTGGAGAGACTGAAACTATGGAGGCAACTGGTTCCAAGGATGGCAAAATCTGGTCAGAGAGTGAGGCAATATTTTTGGCCTCAATAGGATGGGAATTAACACTTGATCAAGGCTCACAAGCAGTGGCATTTTATAGCCACTGATCTAAGCTTTCCAGAACACCAAAGCATGCCAGATTTGGAGCTTCCTAGCAGATTCTATGGCTTCTAGAGTGCTCCTTGGTAGGCTGTCCTTTTCCCATCTAGGAAGGCATCCCTTCCCTCCTCTAGAAACTTCTGCCCCTTCCTAGATTCCTCAGCTTGCTTCTAGTAGGAGGGAAGGTGTCCAGAAGACCAAGACACCTCTAGATGCCTTGTAGGACAAGTCACCCCTTCTAGATGGTGTGCCACCTTCCTCGACCCTCACCTGGCCTTCTAGAAACTTAAAGAGGAACTCTAGAGGTTGAGCTAGCTTCCTGGCATCTATTTTCCACCTCCCTTGAGGCAGGGCAGAATTTCATCTTGTGGGACTTGAACCCGGGCCCCTGCCTCTAGAGGTGGACACCATTAACCACTAAGCCACTAAGGCTTGTCTTATTGGTGTTCCTTTTTGAAGTCACTCCTGCCATGGTGAGGAGCTTCATTCCAACAATCTCCCCCTTGCGCATCACCCATGGCAGTCCTCCATACTCAACCTATAACTGAGGAGACTTTCTCCTCATGGGAGGCGAGCTTACATTTTACTGCTCCCTCCCACTCAGCCCCATCGTTCTTGTGCAGTGCCTCCTTGAGGCTCCTCTTGCGCGAACCCAGTCCAAATGCCCTTGTCGGCATCATATCTTTTTGTCCTTCTTCGCACACGGCTGCTCGTGCGGGGCTCTTGAGGCGGTTGTTGTTGTTGCTGTCCCCTTTCGGTGCCATCCTCTCCAAGCGCCTGCTCCCCCTCTCTTGGAGACCTTGGAGACATCGGTCGACTCCCCGCCTCCATGTTCATCTCCGGTGCTTCGGATTCCTCATCCGAACTGGCCGGAACAAATTGTGTCATTCGCCCATCCCTCAGGCGATCATCTCCGGCTGGTGCTACTACGAGGACGTCACCCTCATTCACGTCCTCCGGCGTCTCCCCCTCAAGGAGTGGCATCCACTCCCCCCTCTTGGAGAGACCTGCCTCCTTGTCTGTCCAACGGCTTTTTTCGTCGAATGTGACGTTGCGACTCCGCACAATCTGCTGCCTCCTTTGGTCAAAGAGCCGACACGCCTTGCTTCCGCTCTCATATCCAAGGAAATTACACCGACGGGTACGCGGGTCTTGCTTGCTCCGTCCCTCACGTGCCTGCACCATTGCATGTGCAACACAACCAAACGTACGGAGGTGACCCACCGCCAGCTTCCTCCCGCTCCACACTTCTTGTGGCGTCTTTCACGCATTGCTCTCCTTGTCCTTCAGCGGCTTGGTCGGCATGAGATTCATGATGTGCGCTGCTGTCCTTGCCGCCTCCGCCCAATACCGTTGTGTAAGGCCGGCGTCGCTCAACATGGATCGCACCATGTTAAGGATTGTGCGATTCGCTCTCTCTGCGATGCCATTCTGTTGTGGGAAGTGTGGAGTTGTTTTCTGCCACTCAATCCCCTTGCTCCTCATCCACCCAAGGCACCCCGCATATTCACCGCCGTTGTCACTCCGGAACGCCTTCACCTTCAACTCTGTTTGCCGCTCCACATC
>SZWC01000017.1:13105-29507 GCA_023375785.1 Penium margaritaceum | reverse complement strand
ACAACTCTGGCACAACTCTGGCACAACTCTGGCACAACTCTGGCACAACTCTGGCACAACTCTGGCACAACTCTGGCACAACTCTGGCACAACTCTGGCACAACTCTGGCACAACTATGGCACAACTCTTGCACAACTGTTGCACAACTCTGACACAACGATAGCAGTGCTTTTGCACAACTCTGGCACAACTGTTGCACAACTGTGGCAGAACTCTGACACAGCTCTGGCACAACTTTTGCACAACTCTGGCGCAACTCTGGTACAACTACGACACAAGTCTGGGATAACTCTGGCACAACTCTTGCAAAAATCTGGCAAAACTCTGGCACAACTCTGGTACAACTCTTGCATAACTCTGGCACGACTTTGGCACAACTGTGGTACAACTTTGGCACAACTGTGACACAACATTAGGACAACTCTAGGACAACTCTGGCATAAATCTCGCACAACTCTGGCACACCTTTAATACATCTCTGACAAAACTCTTACACAGCTCTGGCACAAATCTTGGACAACTCTGGCACAAGTCTGGCACAACACTGGCACAACACTGGTACAACTCCGACAAAACTCTGGCACAACTCTGGCAAAACTCTGTTACACCTTTGGCACATCTGTGGCACAACTGTGGCACAACATTGGAACAACTCTGGCACAACTCTGGCACAACTCTGGCACAACTCCAGCACAACTCTGCCACAATTATTGGAGAACTCTGGCACAATTCTCGCAAAACTCTGGCACAATTTTGGCACAACTCTGGCACACCTCTGCCAAAACTCTGGCCCAACTCAGACAACACTCTGGAACAACATTGGCACAACTCTGGCACAACTCTGGCTCGACTCTGGCACAACTATGGCTTAACTCTGGCACAGCTCTGGCACAACTCTGACACAACTCTGCTACAACTTTGGCACAACTCTGGCACAACTCTAGCACCACTGCGGCACAACTCTGGAACAACTTTGGTACAACTCTGGCACAACTCTGGCATAACTCTGGCACAACTATGAGACAACTCTGGGACAACTCTGGCACAACTCTGGAAAAACTCTGGCACATCTCTGGCACAACTCTGGTACAATCCTGGCACAACCCTGGCACAACTCAGGCACATCTTTGGCACAACTCTGGCACATCTCTGACACACCTACGGCACAACTTTGGCACAACACTGGCACAACTCTGGCACAACTCTGGCACAACTATGGCACAACTCTGGTACAACTCTGGCACAACTTTGGCACAACTCTGGCACAAATCTGGCACAACTCTGGCACAACTCTGGCACATCTCTGGCACAACTCTGGCACATCTCTGACACACCTACGGCACAACTTTGGCACAACACTGGCACAACTCTGGCACAACTCTGGCACAACTATGGCACAACTCTGGTACAACTCTGGCACAACTTTGGCACAACTCTGGCACAAATCTGACACGACTATGGCACAACTTTGGAACAACTCTAGCACAACTCTGGCACAACTGTGGAACAACTCTGGAAAAACTCTGACACAAGTCTTCGACAACTCTGGCAAAACTCTGGCAAAACTCTGGCCTAACTCTAGCACAACCCTGGTACAACTCTTGCACAACTCTGGCACGACTCTGGCACAACTTTGGCAAAACTATGGCACAACTCTGGCACAACTCTGGCACAACTCTGACACAACTCTGACACAACTCTGGCACAACTCTAGCACAACTCGGGCACAACTCTGGCACCACTCTGGCACAACTGTGGCACAAATCTGGAATAACTCTGACACAACTCTTTGACAACTCTGGCACAACTCTGGAAAAACTCTGGCACAACTCTAGCAGAACCCAGGTACAACTCCGGCACAAATCTGGCACAACTCTGGCACAACTCTGGAACAACTCTGGCATAGCTATGGCACAACTCTGGCACAACTCTGGCACCACTCTGACACAACTATGGAACTACTTTGGCACAACTCTGGCACAACTGTGGCACAACTGTGGCAGGACTCTGGAACAACTCTGGCACAACTATGGCATAACTCTGGTGCAACACTGGTACAACTCTGACACAAGTCTGGTAAAACTCTGGCACAACTCTTGCAAAACTCTGGCACAACTCTAGCACAACTCTGGTAAAACTCTGGCACAACTCTAGCACGACTTAGGCACAGCTCTGACACAACTTTGGAACAACTGTGACACAACTTTAGCACAACTCTAGCACAGCTCTGGCATAACTCTCGCAAAACTCTGGAACACCTCTGGCAGAACTCTGGCACAACTTTAATACAACTCTGACAAAACTCTGGTACACCTGTGGTACAACTCTGGGACAACTCTGGGACAACTCTGGCACAACTCTGGCACAACTCTGGCACAACTGTGGTAAAACTATGGCACAACTCTGGCACAATGGTGGCACTACTGTGGCACAACTCTGGAACAACTCTGGCACAACTCTGGCTCAACCCTGCCACAACTATGGGACAACTCTGGCACAACTCTCGCAAAACTCTGGCACAACTTGGGCAAAACTCTGGCACACCTCTGCCAGAACTCTTACACAACTCTGGCACAACTCTGGCACAACTTTGGCACAACTCTAGCACAACTCTGGCACAACTGTGGCACAACTCTGGAACCACTGGCACAACTCTGGAACAACTCTGGCACGACTCTTGCACAACTTTGATGCAACTGTGGGACACATCTGGCACAACTCCGGTAAGGCTCTGGCACAACTCTGGCACAACTCTGGTACAACTGTGGCACAACTCTGGCACGACTCTGGCACAACTATGGCACAACTTTGGCACAACTCTGGCACAATTCTGGAACAACGCTGGCACAACCCTGACACAATTCTGGCACAACTCTGGCACAACTATGGTACAACTTTGGCACAACTCTGGCACAACTCTGGCACAACTCTGGCACACCTCTGGCACAACTCTGGCACAACTCGGGCACATCTCTTGCACATCTTTGGCACAACTCTGACACACTACTGGCACACGTTTGGCACAACTCTGGCACAACTCTGGCACAACGCTGGCACAACCCTGGCACAACTCTGGCACAACTCTGGCACAACTTTAGCATAACTCTAACATAACTCTGGCTCAACTCTCGCACAACTCTGGCACAACTCTGGCACATCTCTGGCACAACTCTGGCACACCTCTGGCACAACTCTGGCACAACTCGGGCACATCTCTTGCACATCTTTGGCACAACTCTGACACACTACTGGCACACGTTTGGCACAACTCTGGCACAACTCTGGCACAACGCTGGCACAACCCTGGCACAACTCTGGCACAACTCTGGCACAACTTTAGCATAACTCTAACATAACTCTGGCTCAACTCTCGCACAACTCTGGCACAACTCTGGCACAACTCTGGAAAAACTCTGGCACAACTCTGGCACATCTCTGGCACAAATCTGGCAAACCTCTGGCACAACTCTGGCACAACTCTGGCACATCTCTTGCACATCTTTGGCACAACTCTGACACACTAATGGCACACGTTTGGCACAACTCTGGCACAACTCTGGCACAACTGTGGCACAACTCTGGAACAACTCTGCCACAACTCTGGCACAACTCTGGCACAACTATGACACATGTCTGGGACAACTCTGGCACAACTATGGCAAAACTCTGGGAAAACTCTGGCACAACTCTGGCACGACTCTGGCACAACTCTGGCACAACTCTGGCACAACAATGGCACAACTCTGGCAAGACTCTGGCACATCTCTGGCACAACTCTGGCACAGCTCTGGCACAATTCTGGCACAACTCTGGCATAACTCTGGCACAACTCTGGACGTACTCTGGCACAAGTCTAGCACAACTCGACAAACTCTGGCACAACTCTGGAAAAACTCTGACACAAAGCTGGCACAACTCTTGCACAGCTCTGACACAACTTTGGCACGACTCTTACACAACTGTGGGACAACTCTGACACAGCTCTGGCAAAACTCTGGCACAACTCTGGTACAACTCTGGTACAACAATGGCACAACTCTTGCACAACTCTGGCCTACTCTGGCACAACTCTGGCAAAACTCTAGCACAACATTGGCACAACTCTCGTTCAACTCGGGCACAACTCTGGCACAGTTCTGGCACAACTATGACACAACTATGGCACAAATTTGGCACAACTCTGGCAAAACACTGGCACAACTGTGGCACAACTATGAAACAACTCTGGCACAACTCTGGCACAACTCTGGCTTAACTCTCATACAAGTCTGGGACAACTTTGGCACAACTCTGGCAAAACTCTGGCACAAATCTGGCACAATTTTGGTAGAACTCTGGTACAATTCTGGCACGATTCTAGCACACCTCTGGCACAACTCTGGCACAACTCTGGCACAAGTTTAGCACAACTCTGACACATCTCTGACACAACTCTCGCACAACCCTGTCATAACTCTGGCACAACTCTGGCACAACTCTGGCACAACTCTGGCACTACTCTGGCAAAACTCTGACACAACTCTAGCACAACTCTGGCACAACTCTGGCACAACTCTGGCACAACTCTGGCACAACTCTGGCACAACTCTGGCACAACTCTGGCACATTTCTGGCACATCTCTGTTACAACTCTGGCACAGCTCTGATAGACCTATGGAACAACTTTGGCACGGCTCTCGCACAACCCTGGCACAACTCTGGCACAACTCTGGGACAACTCTGGCACAACTCTGGCACATCTCTGGCACATCTCTGGCACAACTCTGGCACAGCTCTCGCACAACCCTGGCACAACTCTGGCACAACTCTGGGACAACTCTGGCACAACTCTGGCACATCTCTGGCACATCTCTGGCACAACTCTGGCACAGCTCTCGCACAACCCTGGCACAACTCTGGCACAACTCTGGGACAACTCTGGCACAACTCTGGCACATCTCTGGCACATCTCTGGCACAACTCTGGCACAGCTCTCGCACAACCCTGGCACAACTCTGGCACAACTCTGGGACAACTCTGGCACAACTCTGGCAAAACTCAGGCACAACTCTGGCACAACTCTGGTACCACTTTGGCACAACACTGGCACGACTCTGGCACAACTCTGGCACAACTCTGGCACAATTCTGGCACAACTTTAGCACAACTCAAACATTATTCTGGCTCAACTCTTGCAAAACTCTGACACAACTCTGGTACAACTCTAGCACAACTCTGGCACGACTCTGGCACAACTCTAGCACAACTCTGCTACAACAAGGGCACAACTCTGGCACAACTCTGGAAAAACTCTGGCACAACTCTGGCACAACTCGGGCTCAATTCTAGCACAACTCTGGCAAAACTCTGGCACAACACTGGCACAACTCTGGCACAACTCTGGCAGAAATCTGGCACAACTCTGGCACAACGCTGGCACAACTCTGGCAAAACTCTGGAACAACTCTGGCCCAACTTTGGCACAACTCGGACACAACTCTGGCACAACTCTCGCACAACCCTGTCACAACTCTGGCACAACTTTGCCACAACTCTGGCACAACTCTGGCACCACTCTGGCACAACTCTGGCACAACTCTGGCACAACTCTGGCACAACTCAGCCACGACTCTGGCACAACTCTGACACAACTCTGGCACAACTTTGGCACAACTCTGGCAGAACTCTGGCACAACTGTTGCACAACTCTGGAACAACTCTTGCAAAACTCTGGCACAACTCTAGCACAACTCTGGCACAACTCTGACACAACTCTGGGACAACTCTGGCACAACTCTGGCACAACTTTCGCACAACTATGGCACAACTCTGGCACAACCCTGGCACAACTCTGGCACACCTCTGACACAACTATGGCACAACTTTCGCACAACTCTGGCACAACTGTGGCACAACTCTGGAACATCTCCAGCACAACTCTGGGACAACGCTGGAACAATTCTGGCACAACTCTGACACAAGTCTTGGACAACTATGGCAAACCTCTGGCACAGCTCTGGCACAACTCTGGTACAACTCTGGTACAACTCTGGCACAACTCAGGCACAACTCTGGCACAACTCTGGCACAACTCTAGCACAACTCTGGCTCAGCTTTAGCACAACTCAAACATTTCTCTGGCTCAACTCTCGCACAACTCTGGCACAACTCTGTTACAACTCTGGCACAACTCTGGCACGGCTCTGGCAGAACTCTAGCAAAACTCTGCTACAACAATGGCACAACTCTGGCACAACTCTGGGAAACCTCTGGCACAAATCTGGCATAGCTCGGGCCCAATTCTGGCACAACTCTGGCAAAACTCTGGCACAACACTGGCACAACTCTGGCACAACTCTGGCAGAAATCTGGCACAACTCTGGCACAACTCTGGCACAACTCTGGTACTACTCTGGTACAACTCTGGCAAACTCTGGCACAACTCTTGCACAACTTTGGCACAACTCTGGCGCAACTCTGGCACAACTCTGGCACAACTGTGGCACAACTCTGGCACAACTCCGGCACAACTCTGGCACAGCTCTGGCACAATTCTGGCACAACTCTGGCACAACTCTTGAACAACTCTGGGACAACTCTGGCACAACTTTGGCACAACTCTGGCACAACTCTCGCACAACTCTGGCACAACTCTGGCACAACTCTGGTACTACTCTGGTACAACTCTGGCAAACTCTGGCACAACTCTTGCACAACTTTGGCACAACTCTGGCGCAACTCTGGCACAACTCTGGCACAACTGTGGCACAACTCTGGCACAACTCTGGTACAACTGTGGCACAACTCTGGCACAACTCTGGCACAAATCTGGCACAACTCTGGCACAACTCTGGCACAATTCTGGCAAACTCTGGCACAAGTCTGGCACAATTCTGGCAAAACTCTGGCACCACTCTGGCACAACTCAGGCACAACTCTGGCACAACTCTGGCACAACTCTGGCACAACTCTGGCAGAATGTTGGAACAACTCTGGTACAACTCTGGCACGACTTTGGCACAACTCTGGCACAATTGTGGCACGACTCTGGCACAACTCTGGTATAACTCTGGCACAACTCTGGCACAACTCTGGCACAACCCTGGCACAACTCTGGCACACCTCTGACACAACTATGGCACATCTTTGGCACAACTCTGGCACAACTGTGGCACAACTCTGGAACATCTCCGGCACAACTCTGGCACAATGCTGGAACAATTCTGGCACAACTCTGACACAAGTCTTGGACAACTATGGCAAACCTCTGGCACAGCTCTGGCACAACTCTGGTACAACTCTGGCACAACCCTGGCACAACTCTGGCACAAGACTTGCACAAATGTGGCACAAGTCTGGAACAATTCTGGCACAACTCTGGCACAACTCTGGCACAACTCAGGCACAACTCTGGCACAACTCTGGCACAACTCTGGCACAACTCTGGTACAACTCTGGCACAACTCTGGCACAACTCTGGAACAACTCTGGCACAACTCTGACACAACTCTGGCACAACTCTGGCACAACTCTCGCACAACTCTGGCACAACTCTGGCACAACTCAGGCACAACTCTGGCACAACTCTGGCACAACTCTGGCACAACTCTGGTACAACTCTGGCTCAACTCTGGCACAACTCTGGAACAACTCTTGAACAACTCTGGCACAACTCTGGCACAACTCTGGCAGAACTCTGGGAAAACTCTGGTACAATTCAGGCACACCTCTGGCAAAACTCTAGCCCAAATCTGGTACAACTCTAGCACAACTCTGGCACGACTCTGCCACAAGTATTGCACAACCCTGGCACAACTCTGGAACAACTCTGGCAAAACTCTGGCAAACATCTGGCAGAACTCTGGCATAACTCTGGCACAACTCTGGGACAACTCTGGTAAAACCCTGGCACAACTCCGGCACAAATCTGGGACAACTCTGGCACAACTTTGGCAAAACTCTGGTATATCTCTGGCACAACTCTACAACAACTCTTGCACAACTCTGGTACAACTTGGGCACAACTCTGGCTCAACTCTGGCACAACTCCTGCACAACTCTGGCACAACACTGGCACAACTCTGGGACAACTCTGGCACGACTCTGAACAACTTTGGCACAACTCTGGCACAACTCTTCCACAACTCTTCCACAACTCTAGCAAAAATCTGGCAAATCTGTAGCACAACTCTTGCAAAACTCTGGCACAACTCTGGCACAACCTTGGCACAACACTGTTAGAACTCTGGCACAACTCTGGCATAACTCTTCCACAACTCTGGCACAACTCTGGCACAATTCTAGCACAACTTTAGCACAACTCTGGCACAAATCAGGCAAAACTCTGGCATAACTCCAGCACAACTCTCTAACATCTCTGGCACAACTCTGGCACAGCTTTGGCACAACTCTAGCGAACTCTGGCACAAGTCTAGTACAACTCGGGCACAACTCTGGAACACTTCATGCACAACTATAGAACAACTCAGGCACAACTCTGGCAGAACTCTGGCACTATGTTGAAAACAGGATCAAGCTGTCGTTGGTCTTCTTGAATTTATTGCACAAAGAATCATGCACCAGCAGCGTTGAACGGGAGTCAAATAGAATCCTCTTTAACTCCAGCTACCAGGTACAGAATCTACCACAAGTTTTGAATTCTGCAAGTGCACTGAGGAACAGTTGAATGATCACACCAGATGTCTGAGCTATATGAGTGGGACAAGGTCTGTGACAATGGAAGTGGAGATGCTGGCACCTCGGAGGACTCAAGTGCCAAGGATAGCAAGCGATGTGTCTATCACAGGTTCACGCATAGAGTTAGAGAAGGTGAGGGAGGTCAAACTCCTGCCCTGTCACTATTTTTAAAGTACAGTCGGAGCAACATCTCCTGGAGTTACTGAGATACCCCTTTTTAATCATCGGATACCCAACTTCACGTGGAATCTGCCGGGTTGTGATGGCAATATTCCAACATACCCCTCCGTGCCACACAAGCCGGCAACCCAGCCCCACTCCTCCTTTTGATCCGACTGGCTCATCGCCTTGGACATGACGTTGACGTTTGGTTCAAGTCCTGCAATGTTGTGATGCAGTCAAGGAGTTGCGGTGCTAACCGGTTCTTGCTGATTCGGTGCGGTCCGCTGATACGAGCTGCTGCAAGCTGCTGCGGGTTACCTCGAGCTACTCCAAGCTGCTCAGTGTTGCTGCAAGCTGCTGTGAGCCGCTGATCTTTGCAGCCTGTAGCTGATGTTGCTTTCGACTTCTTGCTTGCTGCTGCTGATTTCCACGGCTCGCCGCATATTGACCCTGCTCGCCGCTGCAGCTTGCCACTGCTTGCTGTTGCATGTTGCTTATCTGCCATTTCTGGTTGTTGAAGCATGCTGCTGCTTGCTGCTGTATGCCGGCACTCGCTGCTGCTGGTTTGCCGCTTCTTGCCTCTGCTCGACACTGCTCACCGCTGCTCACAGCTGCTTGCCGCTGTTTGCCGATGTTTGCCGCTGTTTACTGTTGCTCAACGCTGCTGGCCGCTGTTCACCGACGTTCGCTGCTGCTTGCTGCTGCGCACCTCTGCTTTCCGCTCTTTGTTATTGCTTCGCGCTGCTGAAGCTACTGGTGTTACTTGCCGCTGCTGGTGTTGCTAATTAGTGCTTGCCGCTGTACATCATTGGTCGTCGCTATTTTGCGGCTGCTTCTGCTGCTGCTCGCTGGGGCTGCTTGTCGCAGCTGCTTGCCGCTGCTGCTTCCTGCGTATCGCCGTTGCCCTGTGTTCTGCTGCTTTGCGCTGCTCCCCTGCAGCTCACTGCTTGTTTGAGTCCACTCACCATTGCCTTCCTCTGCCCACAGCTTCTTGCTGCTTATCGCTGCTGCTCACTGCTGCCACTGCTCATTGCTGCCAGTCACGGTTCCACTTGCTCAATGCTGCTTCCCTGCCGCTCGCCGCTTCACGCTGCCCTCTTTGATTCTGCGGATGGAGTGCTTCGCACTGTAGATTCCCCTCCGTGCGAAGCAGTCCATCCGGTTGGGTTAGGTTTGGTAATGCAGGCGGAGCCATGGCCGAAGCAGGTTTACAAACGTAAAAGGGTGGAGCGGAGCTGTTGCTTTTCCCAAGATCCTCCAGTTAAGCAATTTGGATGTTGAGATTGCAGAAGCTGAATCTGTTGTTGCTTCAGTTGGGTTTCGTGCTGTTGGATCTATAGACAATGAGATGGAAGCTGTTGAGTTCAAGCCTTCAAGAGATGATGCCCCTTCAGCGACGGCTGTTGATAGAGCAAGAACGGAGGCTGAAGCAGATGTTGAAGGTGAAGCTGAGGTTGAGGAAAAAGCCAGTGAAGCTGAGGCTGGAGCTAACACTTGTGATGTTGCATAAAACCCTGAATGCGGCATTGGAATTTCAGCAGAGATTGAACTGGAGGCTGCTACAGTCGTGGTTGACAGTGGTGTTGTTGAAGATGAAACCAAGGAGGGAGCTGAAGGAGTAGATGATTTTTTTATTCCTGAAGAAAGGGCAGCTGAAGCTGAGTTTCTGAGTGAAGAGAATGTCGTCGGAAGAGAAGATGATTCTTGAACAGAAGCTGAGGGTGCTGAATGATTTGTTGAAGGATGCTTTTCTGAGGCTGACTGTGCTGAAGCTGAATTTAACACTGCTTGTGATGACGGGCCTTCAGCGGACAGAAAAACTAACTCTTCAAGAGAAATTTTACCTCAGGGTGTGAAACCCTTTGGTGGATGAATTCCCCAGCAATCCCAAGCACAATCATCGTCACATTGAGGATGCAGCTTCCTTCTCCGAGGCCTAGACAGTGGACTGTCAATCATTTCTGTGTGTTGGGCTTCCGGAGCTGAAGAAGGCTCTTGTGGTGTGGCGTACTGTGTTAGTGACAGTGTGCTGCTCGACTTTCAGGTCGATGTTGAGCATGTTGAACTCAAAACAGCTGGAACCAAAGCTGCTTTGCCGGCCCCTTGAGCAGACTGTTGCAGCTGCTGTGAACAAGCGCCACTGCTGCCGCTTTGACTGCTGCTGCTGTTGGTGCTGGCGCTTTTGCCGCCACTGCCGTTTATGGACGATGGTGCTGTTGTAGGCATTGCAGTTTTTCCACGTTGAAGCCATTGTTTCTTGCATTTGCCTTTAAGAAGAGGACAGAAGTGTCTGACATGCCCATAGCTATGGCAGTTCCAGCATGTGCCTTGGAACTGTTTCTGCCGCTTTCCACTCCATGTGCTGCTCAATATAGGTGACTGCATTGTTCTTGAGGTGCCTTGGAACCCTTTTAGTTTAAGCGCTGAGTCCAAAGGTCCAGTGAAACCAAGCTCGTGCTTGTCGGCACGTATAAGGTCACTGATGAGCAGTTGAAGATCCAAATAGTCTTCATGTTCTGTGTGAGGATAACTCTGGCTCTCGAGTTCAGAGAAACGTAGAATGTATGTGTCTCGGCCAGCACCATGAAGACGATCTGGCAATGACTGAAGGAGAGTAAGGGCAAACACTCTAGGCGAAATGTAAACACCAAGGTCTTCCAGTTGACCATCTTGAGAAACAATATGTGATCTGATATTTGCTGATCTCTTTTCACCCGCGCGTAGTTGAATTGCCGCCTTAGCTCTTCAATCATGACGGGGTGTGAAGTCTCTCAAAGCTTTCCACGCCACGTGGGGATCATCGAACGGGTTGTTTTCATGAAGAAGGATTCTGTGCTTTAGAGACACATGCTGTCCAATCAAGGAGAACACAACATTCTGTTTCCTCCTGCGCTCTTGTGATGGTATGTTGTTGAGGTAGTCAGGCTCAGATTCCACCACGCTCCAGAAATCTTGAGACATCAGTAACAGTTTCATTGAGAAAGCCCATTGATGATAGGATTCACCATCAAAGACAGGAACATTAGAAAATCTTGTCACTTCCTCCACTCTCCACTTCATGATGCTTGAAACAGACTGCTTCTGCTCGCATAGACTCAAAGGCAGTCCTCAAGAGCTCAAATCTGAATCTCAAGGCGCCAAACCACCAGACTGAATCACTCCCAGCCCCCTCCAGAAGACCAGAAGCCACCGTGGCAGCCCGTACCAGCCACAATAACCAAGCTTCAGAAAACGAAGTGGCTGGCTCACTTCCAATGGCGCAAAGATTGAATTCTGCCACCAGAGGTCATGGGCACGACCTCCTGAACGTCCTCCTCCTCCCAGACGTCTGAGAGGCAAATTCAAAATGACACGACGGCCCCTGCTCTGATACCAATTGTTGAAAACAGGATCAAGCCTTCGTTGGTCTTCTTGAATTCATTGCACAAAGAATCATGCACCAGCAGCGTTGAACGGGGGTCAAATAGAATCCTCTTTAACTCCAGCTACCAGGTACAGAATCTACCACAAGTGTTGAACTCTGCAAGTGCACTGAGGAACAGTTGAATGATCACACCAGACGTCAGAGCTATATGAGTGGGACGAGGTCTGTGGCAACAGAAGTGGAGATGCTTGCACCTCCGAGGACTCAAGTGCCAAGGATAGCAAGCGATCTGTCTATCACACGTTCACGCATAGAGTTAGAGAAGGTGAGGGAGGTCGAACTCCTGCGCTGTCACTATTTTAAAAGTACAGTCAGAGCAACATCTCCTGGAGTTACTGACATACCCCTTTTTTATTCATCGGACACCCAACTTCACGTGGAATCTGCCGGGTTGTGATGGCAATATTCCAACACACAACTCTGGCAAAACTCTGGAAAAACTCTGGTACATATCTGGCACAACTATTGCACAACTCCGGCACAACTCTGGCACAAATCTGGTTCAACTCTGGCACAACCCTTGCACAACTCTGGCACAACTCTGGCACAAATCTGGCACAAGTCTGTTACAATTCTGGCAAAACTCTGGCACAACTCTGGCACAACTCTGACACAACTTTGGCACAACTCTGGAACAACTCTGGAACAACTCTGGCACAACTCTGGCACAACTCTGGCACAACTCTGGCACAACTCTGGGAAAACTCTGGTACAATTCTTGCACACCTCTTGCACAATTCTGCCACAAATATTGTACAACTCTGGCACAACCATGGGACGACTCTGCCACAACTATGGCACAACTCTCGCACAACTCTGGAACAACTCTGGCACAACTCTGGTAAAACTCTGGCACAACTCCGGCACAACTCTGGCACAATTGTGGCACAACTCTGGCACAACTCTGGGAGAATCCTGGCAGAACTCTGGCACAACTCTGGAATCATAGGCACACACTGGTATAACTCTGGCACAACTCTGCGACAACTCTGGCACAACTCTGGTGCAACTCGGGCACAACTCTGGCACAAGTCTGGCACGAATCCGGCACAACTCCGGCACAACTCTAGCACAACTCTGGGACAACTCTGGCACGACTCTGCACAACTCTGGCACAACTCTGGCCCAACTCTGGCACAACTCTGGCACAACCCTGGCACAACTCTCGCAAAACTCTGGAAAACTCCAGCACAACTCTGGCACAACTCTCGCACAACTCTGGCACAAGTCTGGCACGAATCCGGCACAACTCCGGCACAACTCTAGCACAACTCTGGGACAACTCTGGCACGACTCTGCACAACTCTGGCACAACTCTGGCCCAACTCTGGCACAACTCTGGCACAACCCTGGCACAACTCTCGCAAAACTCTGGAAAACTCCAGCACAACTCTGGCACACATCTGGCGCAACTCTGGCTCAACTCTGGCACAACTCTGGCAGAACTCCGGCACATCTCTGGCACAAATCTCACACAACTATAGCACAACTCTGGCACAGCTGTGGCAAAACCCTAGCACAACCCTGGCACAAATCTAGCACAATTCTGGCACAACTGTGGCATAACCCTGGCAAAACTCTGGAAAAACTCTAGTACAACACTGGGACACCTCTGGCACAACCCTGGCATAGCCCTGGCACAACTCCGGCACAACTCTGGCAAAACTCTGGCACAACTCTGGCACAACTCTGGAACAACTCTGGCACAACTCTGGCACAAGCTTGACACAACTCTGGCACAACTCTGGCACAACTCTGGCACAACGCCGGCACACGTTTGGCCTAACTCAGGCACAACTCTGGCACAACTCTGGCACAACTACGGCAAAACTCTGGCACAGCTCTTTCACAACGCTATGACAACTCTGACATAACGCTGGTTCAACTCTGGCACAACTCTGGAACAACTATTGCACAACTGTGGAACAACTATGGCACAACTCTGGCACAACTCTGGAACACCTATTCGCACAACTGTGTAACACATTTGACACAACTCTGGCACAACTCTTGCACAACTCTGCCAAAACTCTGGCACAGCTCTGGCACAACTCTGGCACAACTCTGGAACAACTCTGGCACAACTCTGGCACACTCTCGGACAAATCTTGCACAACTCTGGCACAACTCTGGGAAAATTCTGGCACAAAACTCGCACAACTCTGGCACAACTCTGATACAAATCTGGCCTAACTCTGGTACAACGCTGGCACAACTCTGGCACAACTCTGCCACAACTCTGGAACAACTCTGGCACGACTCTGCCACAACTCTGGCACAACTCTGGCACAACTCTGGCACAACTCTGGCACAACACTGATAGAATTCTGGCACAACTCTGGCACAACTCTGGCACAACTCTGGCACAACTCTGGCACAAATCTAGAACAACTCTGGCACAACTCTGGCACAGCTCTAGCACAATTCTGGCACACCTCTGGCACAACTCTGGCACAAATCTAGCACAACTCTGTCACAAATCTGGCAAAACCCTGGCAGAACTCTAGCACAACTCTGGCACAACTCTATCAGAACTCTGGCATAACTCAGGCAAAACTCTAGCACAACTCTGGTACAACTCTGCCACAACTCCGCCACAACTCTGGCACAACTCCGGCACAAATTTTGCACTGCTTTGCCACAACTTCAGCAAAATTCCGGCACAAGTCTAGAACAACTCTGGCACAACCCTGGAACACATATTGCACAACTGTAGAACAACTCAGGCACAACACTAGCACAACTCTGGTACAACTCTGGCACAAATCTGGCACAACTCTTGCACAACTCTGGTACAACTCAGGCACAACTCTGGCTCAACTCTG
This sequence comes from Penium margaritaceum, assembly GCA_023375785.1. Classification (NCBI taxonomy): domain Eukaryota; kingdom Viridiplantae; phylum Streptophyta; class Zygnematophyceae; order Desmidiales; family Peniaceae; genus Penium; species Penium margaritaceum. The sequence goes on along the minus strand of SZWC01000017.1, from coordinate 14,419 downwards.
GCACAACCTTGGCTCAACTCTGGCACAACTCTGGCACACATCTGGCACAACTCTGGCACAACTCTGGCACAACTCTGGCACAACTCTTGAACAACTCTTGAACAAATCTGGCAGAACTCTGGCACAACTCTGGCACAACTCTGGGAAAACTCTGATACAATTCTGGCACACTTCTGGCAAAACTCTGGCACAAATATGGTACAAATCTGGCACAACTCTGCCACAACTCTGCCACAACTATGGCACAACTCTGCCATAACTCTGAAACAACTCTGGCAAAACCCTGGAACAACTCTGGCACAACTCTGGCAAACATCTGGAACAACTCTGGCACTTCTCTGGCACAACTCCGGCACAACTCCGGCACATTTGTGGCACAGCTCTGGCACAACTCTGGCAAAACTCTGGCACAACTCTGGCACAACTCTGGCAAAACTCTGGTAAAACTCTGGCACAACTCTGGTGCAACTTTGGCACAACTCTACAAAGAGTCTGGCACAACTCTGGTACAACGCGAGCACAACTCTAGCTCAACTCTGGCACAATTCCAGCACAACTCTGGCACGACTCTGGCACAACTCTGGGACAACTCTGACACGACTCTGCACAAGTCTGGCACAACTCTGGCACAACTCTGGCACAACTCTAACAGTACTCTTGCACAACTCTGGAAAAACTCAGGGCAAAACTCTAGCACAACGTTTGCACAACACTGGCACATTTCTGGCACAACTCTGGCACAAAACTGGTAAACCTCTGGCACAACTCTGGCATACCTCTGGCACAACTCTGGCTCAACTCTGGCAAACCTCTGGCACAACTCTGGCACAACTCTGGCACAACTCTAGCACAACTCTGGCACAAATCAGGCAAAACTCTGGCAAAACTCTCGCATAACTCCGCCTCAACTCCGGCACAACTCTGCAACATCTCTGGCACAACTCTGGTAAAGCTTTCGCACAACTCTAGTACAACTCTGGCACAACTCTAGTACAAATCTGGTACAACTCTGGAACGACTATTGCACAACTGTAGAACAACTCAGGCACAACTCTGGCAGACCTCTGGCACAACTCTGGCACAACTCTGGCACAACTCCGGCACAACTCTGGCACAACTCTTGCACAACTCTGGTACAACTCTTGCACAAATCTGCCTCAATTCTGGCACAACCCTGGGACAACTCTGGCCCAACTCTGGCACAAATCTGGCACAACTCTGGCACAACTCTGGCACAACTCTGGCACAGATCCGGCACAACTCTGGCACAACTCTGTCACAACTCTGGCACAACTCTGGCACAACTCTGGCACA
>SZWC01000017.1:0-12443 GCA_023375785.1 Penium margaritaceum | reverse complement strand
CTGGCACAACTCTGGCACAACTCTGGCACAACTCTGGCACAACTCTGGCAAAACTCTGGCACAACTCTGGCACAACTCTGGCACAACTCTGGCACAACTCTGGCACAACTCTGGCACAACTCTGACACAACTCTGGCAAAACTCTGGCACAACTATGGCAAAACTCTGGCACAACTCTGGCATAACTCTGGCATTACTCCGGCACAACTCTGGCACAAGTTTGGCACAACTCAGGCACAACTCTGGCACAATTCTGGCACAACTATGGCACAACTCTGGCACAGCTCTTTCACAACTCTAGCACAACTGTGACACAACGCTGGTACAACTCTGGCACAACTCTGGAACACCTATTGCCCAACTGTGGAACAACTTTGGCACAACTCTGGCACAACTCGGGCACAACTCTGGAACACCTATTGCATAACTGTGTAACAACTTTGGCACAACTCTGGCACAACTCTTGCACAACTCTGGCACAACTCTGGCACAACTCTGGAACAACTCTGGCACAACTCTGGCACACTCTTGCACTACTCTTGCAGAACTCTGGCACAACTCTGGGACAATTCTCGCACAACTCTTGCACAACTCTGGAACAACAGGCACAACTCTGGTATAACTCTAGCACAACTCTACGACAACTCTGGCACAACTCTGGCACAACTCTGGCAAAATTCTCAGACAACTCTGGCAGGATTCTGCACATGTCTGGCACAACTCTGGCACAACTCTGGTACAACTCTGGCACAACTCTGGCACAACTCTGGCAAAATTCTCAGACAACTCTGGCAGGATTCTGCACATGTCTGGCACAACTCTGGCACAACTCTGGTACAACTCTGGCACAACTCTGGCACAACCCTGGCACAACTCTGGCACAACCCTGGAACAACTCTGGAACAACTCTGGTACAACTCTGGCACAACTCTGGCATAACTCTGGGAAAACTCTGGTACAATTCTGGCACACCTCTGGCAAAACTCCGGCACAAGTCTGGTATAATTCTGGCACAACTCTGGCACGACTCTGCCACAACTATGGCACAACTTTGGCACAACTCTGGAACAACTATGGCACAACTCTGGTAAAACTCAGGCACAACTCCGGCACAACTCATGCACAATTGTGGCACAAGTCTGGCACGACTCTGGGACAATTCTGGCACAACTCTGGCACAACTCCGGCACAACTCTGGCACAACTCTGGTACAACAGGCACAACTCTGGTGTAACTCTGGCACAACTCTACAACAACATTGGCACAACTCTGGTACAGCTCGGGCACAACTGTGGCACAACTCCGGCACAACTCTAGCACAGCTCTGGCACAACTCTGGCAAAACTTTGAAAACACCTTTAGCACAACTCTGGCACAACTCTGGCACAACTCTGGCACAACTCTGGCACAACTCTGGCACAACTCCGGCACAACTCTGGCACAACTCTGGCAAAACTCTCGCACAACTCTGGCACAACTCTGGCACAACTCTGGCACAACTCTGGCACAACTCCGGCACAACTCTGGCACAACTCTGGCAAAACTCTCGCACAACTCTGGCACAACTCTGGCACAACTCCGGCAGAACTCTGGCACGAATCTCCCACAACTATGGCACAAATCTGGCACAAATGTGGCGCAACTCTAGCACAACCCTGGCACAACTCTTGCAGAACTCTTTCACAACTGTAGCTTAACTCTGCCAAAACTCTGGCAAAACTATAGAACAACTCTGGGACAACTCTGGCACAAGTTTGGCACAACTCTGGCAAAGCTCTGGCACAGATCTGGCACAACTCTGGCACAAATCTAACACAACTCTGGCACAACTCTGGCACAACTCTGACACAACTCTGGCACAACCCTGGCACAACTCTGGCACAACTCTGGCACAACTCTGGCATAACTCTGGCACAACTCCGGCACAACTCCGGCACAACTTTGGCACAACTCAGGCACAACTCTGGCACAAATCTGGCACAACTATGGTACATCTCTGGCACAGCTCTTTCGCAACTCTAGCTCAACTCTGGCACAACTATGGTACAACTTTGGCACAACTCTGGAACACGTATTGCACAACTGTGGAACAACTTTGGCACAACTCTGGCACAACTCGGGCAGAACTCTGGAACACCTATTGCACAACTGTGTAACAACTTTGGCACAACTCTGGCACAACTCTGCCACAACACTGCCACAACTCTGCCACAACTCTGGCACAACTCTCGCACAAATCTGGCACAACTCTGGTACAACTCTGGAACAACTCTGGCACAACTCTGGCATACTCTGGCACAACTGTTGCACAACTCTGGCAGATCTCTGGGACAATTCTCGCACAGCTCTGGCACAACTCTGGAACAACAGGCACAACTCTGGTATAACTCTAGCACAACTCTACAACAACTCTGGCACGACTCTGGTACAACTCGGGCACAACTCTAGCACAACTCTGGCACAACTCCGGCACAACTCTGGCACAACTCTGGCACAATTCTGGCACAACTCTGGCACAACTCTGGCACAACTCTAGCACAACTCTGGCACAACTCCGGCACAACTCTGGCACAACTCTGGCAGAATTCTGGGACAAGTCTGGCACGATTCTGCACAACTCTGGCACAACTCTGGCACAACTCTGGCACAACTCTGGCACAACTCTGGAACAACTCTGGAACAACTCTGGCACAACTCTGGCGCAACTCCGGCACAACTCTGGGAAAACTCTGGTACAATTCTGGCACACCTCTGGCACAACTCTGCCACAAATCTGGTACAACTCTGGCACACGTCTGGCACGACTCTGCCACAACTATGGCCCAACTCTGGCACTACTCTGGAACAACTGTGGCACAATTCTAATAAACCTCTGGCACAGCTCCAGAACAACTCGGGCACAATTGTGGCACAACTCTGGCACAACTCTTGGAGAATTCTGGCACAACTCTGGCACAACTCTTGCACAACTCTGGCACAACTCTGGAATCACAGGCACAACTTTGGTATAACTCTGGCACGACTCTACAACAACTATGGCACAACTCTGGTACAACTCGGGCACAATTCTGGCACAGCTCTGGCACAACTCTTGCACAACTCTGACCAAACTCTGGCAAAACTGTAGCACAACTCTGGCACAACTCTGGCGTATGTTAGACACATCTCTTGCACAACTCTGGAAGAACTCCGGCACAAATCTGGCACAACTCTGGCACACTTCTGGCACAACTCTGGCACAAATCTAGCACAACTCTGGCACAGCTCTGGCGCAACTCTGGCACAACTCTGGCACAACTCTGGCACAACTCCGGCAGAACCCTGGCACAACTCTAGTACAACTCTGGCAGAACTCTGGCACAACTCTAGCAAAACTCTGGGACAACTCAGACACAACTCTTGCACAACTCTGCCACAACTCTGCCACAACTCGCACAACTTTGGCACAACTCAGGCACAACTCTGGCACAGCTTTGGCACAACTCTAGCACAACTCTGGCACAACTCTAGTACAACTCTGGCACAACTCTGGAACATCTATTGCACAACTGTAGAACAACTCAAGCACACCTCTGGCAGAGTACTAGCACAAATCTGGCACAACTCTGGCACAACTCTGGCACAACTGTTGCACAACTCTGGTACAACTCTGGCACAACTCTGGCTCAACTCTTTCACAACCATGGCACAACTCTGGCAGAACTCTGGCACAATTCTGGCACAACTCTCGCACAACTCTGACGCAGCCCCAGCACAACTCCAACACAACTCCGGCACAACTCTGACACCATTCTGGCACAACTTCGATACAACCCTGGAACAACTCTGGCACAACCCTGGCACAACCCTGGCTTAAATCTGGTACAGCTCTGGCACAAACGTGGCACAAACCTGCGACAATTCTTGCACAAATGTGGAACAACTCTGGCATAACTCTGGCACAACTCAGGTACAACTCTGGCCGAACTCTGGCACAACTCTGGTACAACTGTGGCACAACTATGCCACAGCTCTGGCACAACTCTGGCACAACTCTCGCACAACTCTGGCATAACTCTTGCACAACCCTGGCACAACAGGCACAACTCTGGTAGAACTGAGACACAACTCTTGCACAACACTGCAACAACTCTGGCACAACTCTGGCACAACTCTGGCACACCTTTGGCACAACTCTGGCACAATTCTTGCACAAATCTGGCACAACTTTGGCACAACTCTGGCACAACTCTGCGACAACTTCGGCACAACTCTGGCACAACTCTGGCATAACTCTTGCACAACTCTGGTACAACTGTGGCACAACTCTGGCACAACTCTGGCACAACTCTGGCACAGCTTTGGCACAACTCTGGAAAACCTCTGGCACAACTGTGGCACAACTCTGGCACAATTCTGGCACAACTCTTGCACATCTCTAGCACAACTCTGGCACAGCTCTAGCACAACTCTGGCACAACTCTAGCACAACTCTGGCACAACTCTGGCACAACTCTGGCACAACTCCGGCACAACTGTGGCACAACTCTGGCACAATTGTGGAACAACTCTGGCACAACTCTGGTACAACTATGGCACAACTCTGGCAGAGCTCTGGCACAACTCTAGCACAACTGTGGCACAACTCTGGCACAACTGTGGCACAACTCTGGCACAACTCTGGCACAACTATGGCATAACTCTGGCACAACTCTCGCACAACTCTGGCACAAGTCTCAGCTCAAAGGCCTTCTTCTTCTGCTATTGCTCCTCCGTGCTTCTACATGTCACATTGCTTCTGCATGCTTCTGCTGTTGCTTACTCAGCTCATTCCATTTTTCTGACATGGTATCAGGTTCAGGTGATATTGCCTGGCATTCCCTAACCAAGTCATCGCTTAGGCACCAGAATCACCTCCCTCTGTTGTCAGCTCTTCCGTCGCCACTCTCTGCATCCTCTTCCGCCACCTTCGTCATCCTCGCATATCCCACTCTGTCTTCTCTGCTGGAACGACTATCAAAGAACAACGGGCCTCCCTGCGCCCATTCCTCCACACGTGGCGACTCATGCTCTTTGATTCGCAATGCACCTGTTTACCTTCGCCTCCTCTGCCGCAACTGATGTCAGCAGCATCGTCTTGTGCGCAACTGATGTCAGCAACATCGTCTTGTCTGCTTCTCAAGACTCAGGGACTTTCATAGTGAAAGAGCCCTGCATCCACTCATACACCCGTGGCAACGTCTGGACTCCTCCACTGCCAATAGCTCAAGCAGCTCTCCAGCCGCTTTTTGCCGTTATCTTTATCAAAGTTTCTTATCACCTTCGGCTCCTTACTCGAGTCAACCTGCATTACCTCCCACTAACCTGTCGTCTGCAGATTCCACCCGCCTGCTTTGTCCTCTACTCCAGACGAGCTCAGTGACCGCATGGCACAGTCACCTTTTGTTGCCGCTTTTGCTTCCTGCAACGCATTTATGTTCTGCCTTTCTCCAATTGCCGCATCCACTCCTTCCTGCTTCATCTGCCTCAGCTGCATCATCATCATCTTCCATCAACTTCATTTTCTTCGCTTCACATCATCATCTTGAGCCACCTCTGGCACCACCTGTCCTCGTCCTTAGCAGCAGCAGAGCGCCATTCATTGTCAGGACATCAGATACCACTAGTCTTCCTGCTTGTTGGTTTCGAGCTAAATGAGGAAGAAGCCGTCACTCTCCTGGAAACAATGACCGTCTCTGCTTCTCTCGAACCTCCCCTTCTACAAAAGGGCTCTTCTCAAAGTCAGGACATCGGACACCACGTGTCTTCCTACTCGTTGGTCTCGAGCCAAGTGTGGGTACAAGCCATCACTCTCCTAACAACAAAAGAACTCACTGCATCCTCATCCTTCTCCTGCATCACTCTCATCTGCTGTATCTACTCTGTCTTCTTCACCAGCCATTGCCATCATCTTCTTTAACATCACCTCTTCTTGCGCCACCTCACCATCATCACTTCTCCTCAACTTCACCATGAGCCTCATCAACCTCATCTGCTACATCATCACCTTCCTTCGCATCATCATCTGCTTCATTGGCTTCCTTATCTTCAACAGCGATTAGCATTCCACAGCACACATGATTTCGCCCTTGTGCCCAGTTCATCAGGCCGCCTCCACAACCATCCACTCTCATCATCATCATCATTAACGCGGTGCAAGGATCCACCCGGTCAAACCGCCAATCTTGCGGTGACTTGCGTCCGCACCAAACTCCTTCGCAGTGCACACGGCTCGCCCCTGCATCAAGACCTTATCATCAGCCCTCGTTCTCCGCATTCTACAGCATTTGTGGCCGGCACAAGGATCTGCACATGCCAACTGCCAATCTTGGAGTAACCTACACCCACAACGGCAGCAGATTTCTTGCGACGCGTTGGCTTTTTCCTTCCCCTTGCTACAGCTTTCTCCCTCTCTTTATCGGCGCACAAGGCTCACTCCTGCACCCAACATCCTCATCATCTTCATCTTGTGTCGTTGCTAGATATCATCTCCTCCTCTACTTGGCTAACGGGTCTGCCCGGTTCACCACCAGTCTCATGGTAACCTACACCCACGCCATCAGCTTCACCTTAGCATGCACGCGGCCAGCCCCTGTGTCCATCAACGTAAGCATCAATTCCATCCTCACCATCCCCCGTCGTTTCGTTTGACACTTTCATTTGCTCAGCCAACCTGCCATTCTCACAGTGGCTGAAGCCCATGATGTCCTCTTCTTGGCACACGTGCTCTGTCCCTGCTTCTACTCCCCTTCTTATACTCCTCCTTTCCTCTGATACGTGCACGAGAGACGACACTCCACTGAGGTTGTCGGATCAGGGCATCGGACACCACCCATCTTCATTATACAACTCCATACAACTTCGTATAACTCCGTACATCTCCATACAACTCTTTTCTACCCCGCATGAATCTGCACAACTCCTTAGAAGTTGCCACAACTGCGTATAACTCCGTTCACCTCCGTGCAACTCTGTACAAATCCATGCAACTTCATACAACTTAGTACAACACAATTTAACTTTGTAAAACTCCATACCACTTTGTACAAATCTTTATAGCTCCATAGAACTCCGTACCACTCAATAAAGCTTTGTACAACTCCTTACAACTCCGTACAATTCAGTACAACTCTGTACAATGCAGAACAACTTTCTACAAATCTATCCAACTCGCTACAACTACATACAACTCCGAACAACTCATACAACTCCGTACATCTCCATACAACTCCGTACAACCCCTTAAAATTCTTGCACGTAGCATAAAGTTTTCATGTTCTAGCATCTTCAAAAAGCCACTTGCGTTTTATATATCCCATGAATTTGTAAATTGTACCACCATGAGAAAATGTTCACATTCTGTAAACATTTACACGTGGTACCACACAACTTGTGTGAGCTGAAGAAAGCATCAAAGGGAAAAACAAATTAATGAGCAAAAATGAAGTTTACATCTCAAGTAATGAAAAACATTGCCCTAAGATTTTGTGGCTATTCTTGTTTTTTCCACTTGGCTTCTTCGCATCAACATGTGCCCAATTTCCTTATGGTTTATGTCAGAGTTATGTTTGGTCTTCACATTTCTGCACTTTTTCTTTGCATGAATTTGATGGTGTGATCTCCTGCATAGCTGTTACAAATAAGTATGATATTGCACCATGATTGTTGCTAACATTAAAGTGGCCCATTTTCTTTGTGCTACCATAAGATCGAGCCATTTGGTTCCTTGCTCCTTCCATTATATTGTGCAAAGTGTGGCCTCATCAAGCTCGTGGAGGAGCGATGGGTTTGATGACTTGTACGCGAGGGATGGGGCAAGTATATGTCTTGAAGTGGGATCAGGTGGAATGATGGTGCACAAAGAAAGGGGCGGTAAGATGGTATGCAATGGGTGGGATGGAAGAATTATGTGAACACGGTCTATCGCATGCGCACATAATCAGTTGCATAGTTGCATCTTGTTAGGGTTTTTTTTCATTTTCTATTGTGGCAAAAAGGATCAGCTTACTCACAATGTCCATGTTTGCAATGTTTTCAGCAATTCCTTTATTTGTATAACTTCTTTGATAACCTTATTCACTTGCTTCCAAACATGCCGGCAATAAATGCACAGCGATTGTGGCTACAAAGTGGTGGGAGGCGTATGCAATCTCAACCGTTTATTTTGTTATGTGATGAACAACCTGTTTGTGAGTGAACTCTGAAATTTATTTCTTGAAAGTGAGTGAAAATGATTATCCCATGGTATACAACTGTTGTATATAGCATCTGCCTTTAAAACCATGATGTCATCCATGAGAAGCAGAATCAGCAATCCAAGGCAAAACTTCAGTTCCCCTCTCCCTTGAATTCACAACCATCCACTCACCCCACGTATAAAAGAAAAAACCCCCTTCCTAATGATTCTTCGTATTTCTTTAAAGTAAAATAGAAAAGCCTCCACGAAGAGGCCTTGACTATCATACATTGTGGTCTGAAGAATCCTTCAATAAAGTGATTGGTCGCCTTCAAACTTTCAATCTTGCATTTAATCTTGCTTATTCTTATGACTTCATAAGTTGGATGGGCTAACTTGCAAGTTTATGTATCATACTGCTTTGGCCATGTAATGTCTCCTGCACACAGCCTTTTCAACTTATTCATTTTGCTTACATTTGTTTCCTAAAGTCTGTTGTTTCTCTTACTAGCATCCCTCTTCTCTCGTATTCGTCTTCTTGGTTGCCCCCAAAATCTTGGTAATTATTGGATCCGAATTGTCCTATTTGGCTTCTTCTTGGCCGAATTGGCATCTTGATCAAAGCGGGCAACGTCTGTAGAGGCATTTTGCGGCAGCGTAACAGACTATGTCCGAATGCCTAGTATCACTCGTGATAGATCTTCGCTGAGCTTTGCTCGTGATACGTCCCACAAACCGAGCATCGCTCTTGCCTTCACTCCAAAGTTCTTTGTCACTATACTAACATGGCAATGACAAAAAATCATTTTCCTCGTTTAGTCATGCTTTGAAGAATCATTTGAAAACTGGCCACGGCTCGATGTCGCCATATGAACTGGCCACAAAGTATTGCTCAATGCCTGATTTGACCAAAATAGACAATGGTTCAAAGCATGTCTTAATTTAATAGCCATAATCAAGCACATGCCGGCTCCTACTTTCAAATGTGGCCATAAAGAAGGCCAACAGAAAAAGGATTGCGCAAGCAAGCAATGTAGATGAACGCAGATCCTTGAACACATGGCAATCTCCAAAAGCCTTCCTCACTCTCAAGAAATTCAAATAAGTTCGTAAAATTTATGAATTTGACATTCAAGAAATCTCCTCTACATCATGTGAAATCATTATGTATAAATACGTTTCAATTGTATTGGGAATTCGATAGGTCTCATTTGCATAGTGAAACCTATAGAATGATATCAAAAGTAAAATGTGACGAGTCACCCTTAACCAAGTCCGAACATTAAGCAAAATAATCTAGTATGGATGTTAAATCAAGAAATGTTTAAATGGTTGGGGCAAATTTACTACTATATCTTAGTCATGTAGTATATTTCCTCAAGATCTGTTTTTTTATCTCAACCGTTCCTTTTCGATTTAAAATTATATATGAACATACCTATATTCTAAGGAAAAAACGTTTCCACAGTACATGATGATGTATTCTAGAAGTTTTAAATACTATGAAAATATTTCAAAAATAAGATGGTGTATGTCAAAATTGGTGTGATGATTTAAAATAAAAGCACATGGAAGGGCACGTGTCAGAATATTGAGCGTGAACATGAATTCATTTTATAAATTGATGGTTAGGCGGCAATGTTTTAAAATGTGGTCAATGTGTGATGAGGAAAATCTGTCCATAGAACGCAATGTTGTCATGATTCCAATTTATCACTTTCTCATTAATTACAAGTGAATTCAGGTTTTGTTTATGATTACTTGGATACTTGGAAGCTGATCGGATATAAAAAAATTAAGAAAATTGAATGACTACTTCAGATACTATTTGAATCTCCTAAGGTACCAAATATCCCTGAATGAAAACATTTCCCATGGTATGTGAATTTTATTTGTTCCATCCTACATGAATCCATTCAAACAGCCGTCATTTATGAGTTTCAAATAGAATCAATACAATGTAAATATTTTTTTGTGTTGAAATTTTGGTATAATGAGAAACATAAATAGAATTATTAGTACGTATTCAGTTCACTTAATGTTCCGATATATGATTAGCTTTCAAAGCTCTAAATTTCTACGAATTATAATTTATTTTTTCCAATTTCCATGACACATTATTTCATTAGAACAAGGACAACATTGAATTCCATGAGAACATGATGAAATTCTATAATTTACCCCAATTTATTTCTATAAACACATACATATATGTAATTATAATATAAATCTATGTATAAGTTTACATACATATATATATCTATATTTACGTTAATAACTATGCCTGTTTATATGTATAAATGTATATGAAACATTGAATTCCATGAAAAAAAATTACCACATCAAATATGAAACATCATGTAGAAAATATACGTTGATTATTTATTTATGAAAAAAATCACATAATCTTGATTTACTATCTTACTTGTGCCTCGCCATGTGCTTACTTTGTCTTAAGTTATAACACAACTTGTGATGTATAAAACCATTTCTTGAAATATTTTAATATTTTTCTAGAACCTGGAATACAATTTCTTGTAATTTTTAAGGATTCCTGCCCTAATTTCAATTAAATATGTCTTCAATAAATATTTATATTCAATCTCTAAATATTACCAAAACAGGCACAAGTGGGATAGTATTTGTTCTTGAATAAATATATCATATGAAGAAGATAAATTGGCAACATTTTTTCATTGATTGAACCTTTTAAAGCATGAATATCTTTTTAATATTAGTATACTCAATTTCCCAGCCTAATTAGGGTTTAATAATCACATTTCAATTGACATTACCTTTCTATGTTTCATGATGCTTAGAAGACCGTTACTAGTCACAACAAAGTTTGATTTTGTTTTTGTAAATTCATTCTGGTTTTTCATTGACTAGAGCGTGCTTAAAGGTAAGTTTGTTGACCTTGCATGCACATCTTTGGATCTTTTGATGGTGAGAATGGATTTAGGAGATGGCCAACTGTTTAAGGGGTGACTTTTCTTGATACCGCTTGCTGGATCCCTGTCTCGTTGGCCGTCTTCATGGCGACATTTGAAAGGAGGAGCTGGCGCCCGCTTGATTATTGCTGGAACAGGACGGCAGGCTTCGGACTGCTGTTTTTATTTACCACATCTGATATCGAGTGATCCTGTGTAGCCAATATGGGTGACGACGCCGAGCTTCGGCAAGTTTCTGGGAGATCCTGCGAAATACGATGAGACGAGAAACGACAAAGAAAAGGCGCTCGCTAATGAAGGCGACATGAAAGACACGGAGCACTGAAAGGATGGCGCATCGATTGTGCTACATGAAGCTTCGTCGCATCGGGCAGCTGATAAGGACGCCATCGGATCCTTGACTTGTTTATGGTAGGATATTCTTTTTTACGTCACTACCTTCCGCACAGGGAATGGATGGTAGTACAGAGCCTCATACGGTCATTCAAAGCGTGCACCAAGGCACACATGAAAGGCAAGCAGAGAAGACAAAAATGGTGAGAGCTAACACAAACATTCCGAAAACTGAGAGCGCGAATCTCTCACAGCGAAGATGGTGCGAGCTTATCCTCACGTCGACCGGGATACGAGCGTATCCGACGAAGTAAAAGCTCGCACCATCTATGTTTCGCAGAGAAATATTACAGTACGATGATGCCAAAAAGCAACACGAATCGCACAACTGGGACAGAAGATAGAGTTTGTTCAATATCCCAACGCTAATGAAAAGCCCGCATTCCAGGAAAGTAGTCAGACAATAATCACTTCACCGACAATCGACATAAAACGAACAAAAAAGGAGGGAAACAGCACCCGATTCCCGCTAACGCACCCGCAAGCATATGCTATTCATTTAATGCCTTTCTCCTCAGCAGACAACGTACTTGGGATTCCACAAATATACCACAAAACGACAAAAAATTCCAAAACATCAAAGTAATAAACCTTTTATCATTATGAAGTGCAAAAAGTGCGTACTTCCGTTGTTGAAACATTTTGCAACAAAATTCCAACTAAAATGTATATAGTAGGTAATCCCATATTTTCCATTCTTTACCTCTCGAAATCATGCATAAATATTCTAATTGTTTCGTTTTCAATTTATGTCTATGTCTGTCTATGTCTATGTCCATGTCTATGTCTATGTGTATATCTATATCTATATCTATATCTATATCTATATCTATATCTATATCTATATCTATATCTATATCTATATCTATATCTATATCTATATCTATATCTATATCTATATCTAT
>SZWC01000016.1:964471-977472 GCA_023375785.1 Penium margaritaceum | reverse complement strand
GGGGGGGGGGGAGCTAGTGGCAGGATATGGCTGACCGCCAGCACAGTACAGATGCAAATAAAAATCTGTTCTAGCAGAAGGGGTGTGTCTCGTGCCTGGCTGGAGTATTGTTAGCAGACAGCCTTTGTACTCGCTTTCCTCAAGAGGCAATGGGGGGATGCGAGAAGATTTTCTCTTGGGAAAGAGAAAATGCTTTTGCGAGGCACGGACAAAGGGCTGTCGGCGTTGGAAGGCTTCCCCGTGGCTGGCTAGCGACCGCCAGAGAAGACAGCGCCATCCGGTGAGGCCAGCCCAAAGGTACAGAAGGGAACAGAAGCATACGGTCAGGCCCACGAGGGGCGACTTTCGTCGAAGCACCCTGCCGCCGCATTGCACGGCGCCTTCCACGCTCAGCGCCGCCTCTGGTTCGTTTGGCATGACATGAGCAGCTACCAACACGGGTCCATGTTGGCCGCGTCGCCGACATCGATCCGTTTCCTGGATGACAGTCCATTGTCCGGATGGTCTATCTTTGAAATGGACAACGCCGTCCTTGGGAACTATCCATCAGCGAAGAGACATCCCTCATGGTCTTTTTCACATCCCTCGCGGTCTTTTTCATTTGCGGCAAAGTTACGATCCACCCCCTTTATCTGTGTTTGTCTCGCCATTCGTCCTAGGGGTAGATTAATGGTTCTAACTAGCCCCGTTTTCGCTTTTTGGATATTGAAGAGCCCCGCTTCCAAAAGTTTGCCTTCCATAAGCCACTCGTTCTGTTGCCGCAACTGTCAGTGCCCCTAGAGGTAGTGCCCCGATTTCCTAGTGTCAGTTGGATTGTCCATTCCGTCTTTCAAACTTGTGTTATCTCTTTATGAAATTACGTCTTACCTATGTTTTCAATGGCGTCTTGTCCACGTGGTCGTTTCATGTATGGAAACGAATGGAACCCTGTTGCGACGATTGTCTTTTTGTGGTGGTTCTTCATTTGGAATGTTATGATTATTTCTCGAAAACTCGATGTGCAACATGTTGTACACGAACAAACCAACCACTCAAAAACAAAGCTATGTCAGACCCCTTTCTGTTCACAGTGTTGTGCATGCTTCGTTTTGACACAAGAAAAATCAGTCGGATTGCGCACCCAGGGGTACATGTTAACAAACCATGAACCCCACGTCGACGGGGTACATTGTGCTTACGTAGCCAACCCCTAAGTGCTCATGGAGATAAAAAACATCATAAGTGGCATCCGGGGATCTTATCTTGCCCCACGGGGTATTCTGTGATATAAAAAATAGATTATGTGGCACTCAAGGGTCAAATTTTCCGAAACGAGGGATTGTAAAAGTACTGTCTCCGAAAACGGGGTCTCTGAGTATTTTCCTGTTTCATTTGGGGCCCGTCTTCGGAGAATATTATGCTTTCGCATAGCCCTCGCGCCGCGTTTTCTAAGCGGCTCGCGTATTTGTAGCGTCGGAGCCCGTGCGAACGGGCCCCTGCCACAATGAATACCGGCTGCTTCGCGAGGATCGCACGCAATGGAGGGAAAAGCTGGCGCCTGATAAAATTTGCGCGTGCACAACGTGGACATGACCCGGCCAACTGAGTATTTTTCTACAAACGCCACTGGAGTAAAGCATGAAAGAGACACAATTGGCAACCCGGTGAATTAAAGTTGCAACAAAACCTATATGTAATGTTTTGGAAATTTGACGTAAAGAAGATTTATTGAACCTTTTTCCCACTATTTCCATTCGTTCGTGCATGCATTTTGTGTATGGAAACTACATGTATTGTAAATGAACATTTCCAAGTGTAATAAAGCACTACATGATGTGGTGTCTCTGATATTTGAATCATAATGTCATATCTTCCTTCAACTTCTTGACATTGTTGATAAATTACTTCAACCATTTCATGAGATTGTAGTAGTTTTATCATCAAATTTTTCTTACATTACTTAAATGGTTCATGAATGACTTCGACCAGTATATGAAACTTTACAAATTATTTCTTAATGATTTCCTTTCATTTCTTCAGATGGTCGGTCAATGACTGAAACCATTTCATGAAGTTTTCATATTTCAACGCCTCATATTCTTTTAACATTGACATGCTTATATGTGTGGTTGTCAACATTGTGCTCCTTCCAAGACGACCCTTTCTCAATGCTTTATATAACCTACATACTCAACACTGGCATTTTCATGTGTTTGTGTTTAGGGTGCTTCTTATGCGTTTCTTCCACACATTGAAGAGGGTTACACAAAGAAATAATTTGATGTTGAACACAAACAAAGTTCTATATAAATGGAGATCCAAAGCACGGTGGTTCCTCCATTGTGCCCCCACCTTGTAATGGGAAGTCTTGCGAGACGCTACCTCGCAATGAGCATGCATGTTTGTGTGTGAGGGTCGTTGAGTTAGTACGCTAAGGATAACTACACAATTGAGATTGAGGGTTTACATAATCATTAAAATTTCATTAAATGGTTGAAGTCATTCATGAACCATTTAAGTGATGTAAGAAACATGTGATGATAAAATTACTACAATCTCATGAAATGGTTGAATTCATTTATCGACTACGTCAGGAAGTTGAAGGACGATATGATATCATACTTCGAATAGTATTCAAAGAGAAATGACATCATGTGGTCCTTTATTAGACTTGAAAATGCTCATTTAAAATACATGTAGTTTCCATACACAAAATGCATGCACGAAAGAATGGAAATAGTGGAAAAAGAGTTTGAATAAATCTTCTCTACGTTACGTTTCTAAAACATGACATATAGGTTTTGTTGTAACTTTAATTCACCGGGTTGCCAATTATGTCTCTTTCATGCTTTTCTCCAATGGCGTTTGTAGAAAAATAATCAATTGGTCGGGTCATATCCACGTTGTGCACGCGCAAATTTGATCAGTCACCAGCTTTTCCCTCCCTTGTGTGCGATCTTCGCGAAGCAGCCGGCATTCATCATGGCAGGGGCCCGTTCGAACGGGCTCCAGAGCTGTACATACGCGAGCCGCTCAGAAAATGCGGCGCGAGTGCTATGCAAAAGTACAATATTCTTCGAAAACAGGCCCCAGATGCAAAAGAGCGCTCATGGACGATTGAATTTGATCTAACTAACAAGAAATTCCTTGGGTACCCCGCCTTCCGGAGCTACTAGCGTGGATCACCCCGCAATCTGCACTTGGGTCACCATTCGACCTACTTTTGAGATGTGCGTCACATATACCCCGCTTGATGAGTTCACGCTCCTAGATACCCCGTCTTCATATTCCACTACACTATTCGTCCCTTCATTTGTACTAAACATTTGCGAGGCATGCACAATGTATGGCTAATTTGCAATGCCGATGGGGTATATGGCAATTTATCACTATGAGCGGAATGACCATACACCCCTCGCCACGGAGAATAAGCCAGATTCCCGCCTACCTCGGAACAACAAGCCTTATTCACCCGTACCATGGAACAATAAGCCTGATTTGCCCTTGCCTCGCAACAATAAGCCTCATTCGCCCCTTCTGTGCAGACGCGAGTTTAATGTTTAGAAAAAAACGATACACCCCTCTCGTTTGTTGAAAGGCAGCATGTCAACATCGCATGGCATGCAACGCCGACATGCTGACGTCACTTTTTTTCCAACAATCACAAACCCCTTTAGGGGGTTCGAGACTCTCCATGCGTTGAAAGGGAACTTACTGGGCCCCACGATAGCGGGGCCCTGCAGGTGCCCGCGCAAAGATAAAACCCTAAAACCTTGGGTGTTATTATGTGGTAGGTTTGTTTACGGTTTGTATTTCAAACATGTGTAGAAAGTTTAACAAAATGAAAACAATAAAAAATGGGGATCTTTTAACTCCCAATTCTTGAAGCGTCGGGGATTCCGCCCGACGGGCATCAGCCGGAATCCCCGGCACGCCAAGAATTCCCCCACCCATCCCACCCTCGCCGCCCTCTTGCCACCCGTTCCATCGCGGCCCTCAATCGCGAGGGCCTCGATCGGCGGGCGGGTGGGTAGGCTGGTGGGCTACGGAGGTGGGGGGGGGGGACGGCGGTTGACAAAATGCCTTCCGACGGACGTCGGCCGGCAAGTTTGTCTTGTAAATCCGCCCTACCCCTCCATGGTATCTTGGCCCTCCATTGCGACGGACTCGGCCGCGATCTAGCTCCGCATGCCCGATTTCGCCATGCTCAAGCACCGATATGTGTCGCTGTTTGAGCATGGTGAAAACGGGGGGCCGGGTGGGGCTTATAATTGGCGGACAGGGGTGGATGGGGCTTATTCTTCCGAGAAAGGGGGAATGGGGCTTATTGTTCCACAGAAGGGGCGCATGGGGCTTATTGTTCCGAGGTTGGGGTATATGAGGGTTAAGGGTGACAAAACAGGGGATCATTGGCATTTTTACTGCATCACTATTTGCAGTTTTTGCTGTTAGTCAAGTGGAAAAGGGTCTTTGACGTCGCGTGTATTTTCTGTCCCCTTAAACTTTTGTCATGCATTTGTCTTGTCAATTGTCGGCTTTCTTGAACCTGTAGAAAAGACTTAGGTTGTCGTATAGTGCAAACATTCAGCATCCCCATCATCCACGTTCATCGCCATCTTCTCCCCTACCTCATCTTAGTATTCGTTCACTTCGAAACCTGCTCGTAAAAAATACACATGCTTGTGGTAAATAATATATCATAAACAAATCTCGTGACTCGCACTTACACAGAGAACTGGCCAACTTTACAGAACATACATGACCCGGTATCCCATGAGGCACATTGTGTAGGACCATCTGAATGTAGGGCATGTAAGGACCCATGTTACAAACACGGGGCTAATCGTGACGGAGTTCTAAATGACAGGGCTGATTGTGACGAATTTTTCAAATGCGGGGTATGCAACATATGTAGGAGAGGAAGGATGGGTACCTTGCAATCTTGCCGCTACAAGTATCAGGCACACGTATCAGGTACAAGTATGAGGCAAACGTATCCGGAACATGTACCAGGTACAAGTATCAAGCACAAGTACCAGGTACAAGTATCACGCACAAGTATCAGGCACAACTGTTAGGCACAAGTACAAGGCACAAGAATCAGGCACACGTATAAGGCTCAAGTATCAGGCACATGTACCAGGCACAAGTATCACGCACAAGTGCCACGCACAAGTGTCAGGCACACATATGAGGCACAAACATCAGATGTAAGTACCAGGCACAAGTATCAAGCAGAATTATCAAACACAACTATCAAGTACAATATCAAGCACAAGTATCAGGTACAGTTATCAGGCACAAGTATTGGGCACAAGTATCAGGCACAAGTATTAGGTACAAGTACAAGGCACGAGTATCAGGCACATTTCTCAAGCACAAGTCTCAGGGACAAGTTTCAAGTACAAGTTTCAGGAGCAAGTATCAAGCAAAAGAATCAGGCACAAGTGTCAGGCACAAGTATGAGGCACACGATCAGTCACAAGTATCAAGCACAAGTACAAGGCCAAGTATCACTCACAAGTACAAGGCACATGTACCAAGCACAAGTATCTCGCACAAGAACCAAGCACAAGTATCAGGCACAAGTATGAGGCGCAAGTATCAGGCACAAGTATCAGACACAACTATCTGACACAAGTATCAGGGACAAGTACAATACACAAGTATCAGGCACAATCATCACGCACAATTATTAGACAAAGGTAGCAAGAACAAATCTCAGGAACAAAAACAAGGCACAAGTTTCAGGCACAAGTACCGGGCACACATAACAGGCACATGTACAAGGCACAAGTACCAGGCGCAAGTATCAGGCACACGTATTTGGCATAAGTATCAGGCACAAGTATCAGGCACAAGTAGCAGGCACAAGTGCCAGGCACAAGTATCAGGCAAAGGTATGGGGCATATGAACTAGGCACAAGTATCAGGCACAAGTATCAGGCTCAAGTGTCAGGCACAAGTATCAGGCACAAGTATCAGCCACATGCACAAGAATCAGGCACAATTATCAGGTATAAGAATCTGGCCAAGTATCTGGAACATGTATCAGGCACAATTATTAGGCGCAAGTATGAGGCACAAGAATCAGATACAAGTTTCAGGCACAAGAATCAGCCACAGGCACAAGTGTCAGGCACAATTATGAGGCACAAGTATCAGGCACAACTGTCAGGCAGAAGTATAAGGCACAAGTATCAACCACAAGTATCAGGCACGCGTATCGGGAACGAGTGATAGGCACAAGTATCAGGTGCAAGTATCAGGCACAAGTATCAGGCACAATTACAAGGCACAAAATTCAGGCAAAAGAATCAGTCACAAGAATCAGGCACAGGTATCAGGTGCAATAATCAGGCGAAATTATCGGGCATAAGTATCAGGCACAAGTACCAGGCACAAGTATCAGGAATAGTCATCAGGCACACATATCAGGCACAAGTATGAGGCATTGTCATGAGGCACATGTATAAGAAACAAATATTAGGCAAAAGTATAAGGCACAAGTACCAGGTGCAAGTATCAGGTACAAGTCTCAGGCACAAGTATCAGGCACAAGTATCAGGCACAACTACCAGGCACAAGTATGAAGTCAACTACCCGGCACAAATATTGGGTACACGTATCAGGCACAAGTATCAGTCACAAGAATCAGGCACAAGAATCAGGAAATAAAAAAGGCAAAACTATCAGGCACAAGTATCAGCAACTAGTACTAGGCACAAGGATCAGGCACAAGTACCAGGCACAGGTGTCAGGCACAACTCCAGCACAACTCTGGACCAACATAGGCACAACATTGGAACAACTCTGGCACAACTCTGGTACATCTCTGGCACAATTCTAGCACAACTCTGGCACAACTCTGGCACAACTTTGGCACAACTTTGGCACAACTCTGGCACAACTCTGGCATAACAATGGCACAACTATGGAACAACTCTGGCACAACTCTGGCACAACTCTCGCACAACCCTGGCACAACACTGGCACAACTCTGGCACAGCTCTGGCACAACTCTGGCACAACTATGGCACAACTCAGGCACAACCCTGGCACAAATCTCGCACAAACCTGGCACAACTCTGGCACAACACTGGCACAACACTGGCACTACCCTGGCACAACTCTGGCACAACTCTGGAACAACTCTGGCACAACTCTGGCACAACTCTGGCAAAACTCTGCTACAACATTGGCACAACTCTGGCCTAACTCTGGCACAACTCTGGCACAACACTGGCACAACTCTGGTACAACTCCGGCACAATTATGGCACAACTCTGGCACAACTCTGGCACAACTCTGGCACAACTCTCGTACAACCCTGGCACAACCCTGGCATAACTCTGACACAACTATGGCACAACTCTGGCACAACTTAGGCATAACTCTGGCACAACCAAGGCAAAACTCTGGCACAACTCTGGCACAACTCTGGCACAACTCTGGAACAACTGTGGCACAACTCTGGCACAACTCTGGAACAACTCTGGAACAGCTCTGGCACAACATAGGCACAACATTGGCACAATTCTCGCACAACTCTGGCACAACTCTGGCACAACTCTGGCACAACTTTGGAATAACTTAGGCACAACTCTGGCACAAACAATGCAAAAATCTGGCACAACTCTGGTACAACTCTGGCACAACTCTGGCACAATTTTGGCACAACACTGGTACAACTCTTGCACAACTATGGCACAACTCTGGAACAACTCTGGCACAAATCTGGCACAACTCTGGCACAACTCTGGCACAACTCTGGCACAACTCTGGCACAACTCTGGCACAACTCTGACACAACTCACGCACAACTCTGGCACAACCCTGGCTTAACTATGGAACAACTCTGGCACAACTATGGCAAAACTCTGGCACAACTTAGGCATAACTCCGGCACAACTACGCATAACTCTGGCACAACTCTGGAACAACTATGGCACAACTCTGGCACAACGTAGGCATAGCTCTGGAAAAACTATGGCAAAACTTTGGCACAACTCTGGCACAACTCTGGCACAAATCTGGCACAACTCTGGAACAACTCTGGCAGAACTCTGGCACAACTCTGGCACAACTCTGCCACAACTGTGGCACAACTCTGGCACAAGTCTGGCACAATTCTGGCACAACTCTGGTACAACTCTTGCACAACTATGGCAGAACTCTGGAAAAACTCTGGCACAACTTTGGCACAACTCTGGCACAATTATGGCACAACTCTGGCACAACTCTGGCACAACTCTGGCACAACTCTGGCACAACTCACGCACAACTCTGGCACAACCCTGGCATAACTCTGGAACAACTCTGGCACAACTATGGCAAAAATCTGGCACACATTAGGCATAACTCCGAAACAACTAGGCATAACTCTGGCACAACTCTGGAACAACTATGGCACAACTCTGGCACATATTAGGCATACCTCTGGCACAACTTTGGCAAAACTTTGGCACAACTCTGGCACAACTCTGGCACAACTCTGGAACAACCCTGGAACAACTCTGGCACAACTCTGGCACAATTTTGGCATTGCTCTGGCACAACTCTGGCACAACTCTGGCACAAGACTGGCACAACTCTGGCACAACTCTGGCACAACTGTGGCACAGCACTGGCAAAACTCTGGCACAACTCTGGCACAACACTGGCACAACTCTTGCACAACTCTTGCAAAACTCTGGCACAACCCTGGCAAAACTCTGGCACAACCCTGGCATAACTCTGGCATAACTCTGGGACAATTACGCATACCTCTGGCACAACTCTGGAACAACAATGGCAAAACTCTAGCAAACCTCTCGCACAACTCTGGCACAACTCTGGAAAAACTCTGGCACAACTTTGGCACAACTCTGGCAAAACTCTGGCACAGCTCTGGCACAACTCTGGGAAAACTCTGGCACAACTTTGGCATAACTCTGGCACAACTCTGGCACAACTCTGGCACAACTCTGGCACAACTCTGGCCAAACTCTGTTACAACATAGGCACAATATTCGCACAACTCTGGAACAATTCTTCTACAAGTCTGGCACAACTCTAGCACAACTCTGGCACAACTCTGGCATAACTTTGGCACAACTCTTGCACAACTTTGGCACAACTCTGGCACAACTCTGGCACAGCTCTGGCACAACACTGGCACACAACTGGAACAACTCTGGAACAACTCTGGCACTCATCTGGCACAACTCTTGCAGAATTTTTGCCCAACTCTGGCACAACTCTGGCACAACTCTGGCACAACTCTTGCACAACACTGGCACAACTCTGGCACAACTCCTTCAAAACTCTGGTACAACCCTTGCACAACTCCGGCAAAACGTTGACACAACTCTGGCATACCTTTGGCGCAACTCTGGTACAACTCTGGCACACCTCTGGCATTACTCTGGCACAATTCTGGCGAAACTCTGGAACAACTCTGGCACGACTCTGGCACAACTACGGCACAACTCTGGCACAACTCTGGCACAACTCTCGCACAACTCTGGCACAACTCTGGCAGAACGATGGCACAACTCTGGCACAACTCTGGCACAACTCCGGCACAACTCTGGCACAACTCTGGCACAACTCTCGCACAACTCTGGCACAACTCTGGCAGAACGATGGCACAACTCTGGCACAACTCTGGCACAACTCTCGCAAAAACCTATCAGAACTCTGGCACAACACTGGCACAACACTGGCACAACCCTGGCACAACTTTGGCACAAGTTTGGCAGAGCTCTGGCGCAACTCTGGCACAACCCTGGCACAACTCTGCAACAACACTGGCACAACTCTTGCATAACTCTTGCACAACTCTGGCACAATACTGGCACGACTCTGGTACAACTCTGCCACAACTCTGGCAAAACTATGGCACAACTCCGGCACAACTCTGGCACAACTCTGGCACTACTCTCGCACAACTCTGGCACAACCCTGGCAAACTCTGGTATAGTTCTGGCACAACTATGGCACAACTCTTGCACAACTCTGGCACAACTTTGTTATAACTCTGGCACAACTATGGCAAAACTCTGGCACAACTCTGGCACAAATCTGGCACAACTTTGGAACAACTCTGGCACAACTCTGGCACAACACTGGCACAACTCTGGGACAACTCTTGCACAACTCTGGGACAACTCTGGCACAACCCTGGGAAAACTATGGCACAACTCTGGCATAACTCTGGCACAACTCTGGCAAAACTCTGGCACGACTCTGGCACAACTCTGGCAAAACTCTGGAAAAAATCTGGCACAACTCTGAAAAACTCTTGCACAACATAGGCACAACATTGGCACAACTCTGGCACAACTCTGGCACAACTCTGGCACATTTCTGGCACAACTCTCGCACAACTCTGGCACAACTCTGGTACATCTCTGGCACAAAACTGGCACAACTCTGGTACACCTCTGGCACAACTGTGGCACAACTTTGGCACAAAACTTGCACAACTCTGGCACAACGCTTTCACAACTCTGGCACAACCCTGGCACAACTCTGGCACAACTTTAACACAACTCTGGCATAACTATGGCACAACCCTGGCACAACTCTGGCGCCAATCTGGCACAACTCGAGCAGGACTCTGGCACAACTCTGGCGCAACTCTGACACAAATCTGGACGATGTTTGGCACAACTATGGCAAAAGTATGGCACAACTCTGGGACAACACTGACACAACTCTGGCACAACTCTGGCACAACTGTGGCACAACACTCGCACAACCGTTGCACAACACTGGCACAACCCTGGCACAGCTTTCTTACAACTCGGGCACAACTCTGGCACAACTCTGGCACAACTTTGGCAAAACACTGGCACAACTCTCGCACAACTATGTCTCCACACTGGCATAACTCTGGCACAACTCTGGCACAACTATGGCACAACTCTGGCACAACTTAGGCATAACTCTGGCAAAACTATGGCAAAGCTCTGGCACAACTCTGGCACAGCCCTGGCACAACTCTGGCACAACACAGGCACAACATAGGCACAACTTTGGTACAACTCTGGCACAACACTGGCAAAACTCTGGCACAACTCTCGCACAACTCAGGCACAACATTGGCACAACTGTTGCAAAACATCTGCACAACTCTGGCACAACTGTGGCACAATTCTGGCACAACTCTGGTAAAACACTTGCACAAATCTGGCTCAACTATGGCAAAACTATGGCACAACTCTGACACAAATCTTGCACAACATAGGCACAAAATTGGCACTACTCTGGCACAACTATGCCAAAAATCTAGCACAACTCAGGCACAACTCTGGCACAACTTTACCAAAACTCTGGCATAACACTGGCACAACTCTGGCACAGTTCAGGCACTACTCTGGAACAACTCTGGCACAACTCTGGCACCACTCTGGCACAACTCTGGCACAAATGTGGCACAACTCTGGCACAACTCTGGAAAAATTCTGACAAAACTCTTGCACAACCTTGGCATAACTCTGCTACAACTCTGGCATGACTCTGGCAGGACTCGAGCACAAGTACAGCACAACATAGGCATAACTCTGGCACAACTCTGGCAAAACTCTGGTAGAACTCTGGAAAAACTATTGCACAACTCTGGCACAACTCTTGCGCAAATTTGGCACAACTCTGGCACAACACTGGCACAACTCTGGCACAACTCCTGCACAACTGTGGAATAACTGTGACAAAACTCTAGCACAACTCTGGCACAACTTTGGCACAACCTTTGCACAACTCTGGCACAACTATGGTACAACTCTGGCACAATTCTGGCACAACTCTGGCACAACTCTGGCACAGCTCTGGATAAACTCTGGGATAACTCTGGCACAAATCTGGCACAACTATGGGTCAACGTAGGCACAACTTTTGCACAACTCTGGCACAACTCTGGCACAATTCTGGCACAACTCTGGTACAACTCTTGCACAACTATGTTATAACTTTGAAACAACTCTGGAAAAACTCTGGCACAACTCTGGCACAACCCTGGCACAAGTCTGGTACAAATTTGGCACAACTTTTGCAAGACTCTGGCACAACTTTGACACAACTCTGGTACAACTCTTGCATAACTCTCGCACAACTTGGGCATAACTCTGGCACAACTCTGGCACAACTCTTGCACAGCTTAGGGATAACTCTGGCACAACTCTTGCAAAACTCTGCCATAACTCTGGCACAACTCTTGCACAACAATGGCACAAGTCTGGCACACTCTGGTACAAATCTGGCACAATGTTACAACTCTGGCACAACTCTGGCACAATTCTGGCACAACTCTGGCACAACTCTGGCACAACACTGGCACAACTCTGGCACAAATGTGGCATAGCTCTGGCAACAATTTGGCACAACTCTGGCACAACTCTGACACAACTTCGACACAGCTTTGGCACAACTCTGGCACAACTCAGGAACACTCAAAAACACTTTGGCATATCTTTGGCACAACTCTGGCACAACTGTGGCACAACTCAGGAACAACTCTGGCATAACACTGGAAGAACTCAGGCAAAACTCTTGCACAACCCTGGCACAACACTAGCAGAACTCTGACACAGCTCTGTCACAACTCTGGCACAACTATGGCACAGCTCTGGCACAACTCTGGCACAACTTTGGCACAACTCTCCACAACTCTGGCACGAACTGGCATAACTCTGGCACAACTCTGGCACAACTATGGCACAACTCTGGCACAACTTAGGCATTATTCTGAATAAACTATGGCACAATTCGGGCACAAATCTGGTACAAATCTTGCACAACTCTGGCACAA
The DNA here is from genome assembly GCA_023375785.1 of Penium margaritaceum. Taxonomy (NCBI): domain Eukaryota; kingdom Viridiplantae; phylum Streptophyta; class Zygnematophyceae; order Desmidiales; family Peniaceae; genus Penium; species Penium margaritaceum. Next base: position 964,700 of record SZWC01000016.1, on the reverse strand, counting down.
CTCTGGCACAACTCTGGCACAACTCTGGCACAACTCTGGCACAACTCTGGCACAACTCTGGCACAACTCTGGCACAACTCTGGCACAACTCTGGCACAACTATGGCACAACTCTGAAACACCTCTTGCACAACTATGGCACAACTCTGGAACAACTCTGGTATAACTCTGGCACCACTCTGGCACAAATCTGGGACAACTCTGGCACAACTCTGGCACAACTCTGGCAC
>SZWC01000016.1:909564-929904 GCA_023375785.1 Penium margaritaceum | reverse complement strand
TGGCATAACTCTGGCACAACTCTGGCACAACTCTTGCAAAACTCTGGCACAACTCTGGCACAACTCTGGCACAACTTTGGCACAACTCTGGCACAACTCTGACACATCTCTGGCACAACCCCGGCATAAATCTGGCACAACTCTGGCACAACTCTGGCACAACTCTGGCAAAACTATGGAAAAACTCTACCATAAATCTAGCACAACTCTGGCACAACTCTAGCACAACTCTGGCACAACTCTGGCACAACGCCAGCAGAACTCTGGCACAACTCTGGATCAACTCTGGCACAACTCTGGCACAACTCTGGCACAACTTTGGCACACCTCTGGCACAACTCTGGCACAACTGTGGCACAACTCTGGCACAACTCTAGCAAAATTCAGGCACAACTCTGGCACAACTCTGGCACAACACTTGCAGAACTCTGGCAAAACTCTCGCACAACTCTGGAACACGTCCGGCAAAACCATGGCACAACTCTTGCACACCTCTGGCACAACTCTGCACAACTCTGGCATAACTCTGGCAAAACTCTGGCACAACTCTGGCACTACTCTGGCACAACTCTGGAACAACTCTGAAACAACTCTGGAAAAACTCTAGAACATCTCTGGCACAACTCTTGCACAACTCTGGCACAACTCTGGAATACCTCTGGCATAACGCTGGCACAACTATTGCACAACTCGACACAACTCTTGCACAACTCTGGCACAACTCTGGCACAACTTGGGCACAATTTGGGCACAATTCTGTCACAACTCTGGCGCAACTCTGGCACACCTCTGGAATAACTCTGGCACAACCCTCGCACAAATCTGGTACAACACTAGCACAACTCTTGCACAACTCTGGTGCAACTCTGGCACAACTCTCGCACAACTCTGGCACAACTCTGGCACACCTCCGGCAGAACACTGGCACAACTATGGCACACCTCTAGCACAACTTTGGCACAACTCTGGCAAAACCCTGGCACAACTCTGGCACAACTCTTTCAGAACTCTGGCACAAATCCGGCAAAACTCTGGCACAACTCTGGCAGAACTCTCCCACAGCTTTGGCACAACTCTGGCGCAACAATGGGACAACTCTGGCACAACTCCAGCACAGCTTTGGCACAACTTTGGCACACCTCTGGAAAAACTCTGGCATACCTCCGGCACAACACTGGCACAACTCGGGCACAACTCTGGCACAACTCTGGCACAACTCTGGCACAACTCTGGCACGTCTCTGGCACAACCCTGGCACAACTCTGGCACAACTATGGCATAACTTGGTACAACTCAGGCACAACTCTGGCACAACTCTGGCACAACTCTGGATCAACTATGGCACAACTTTGGCACAACTCTGGCACAACTCTGACACAACTCTGGCACAACCCCGGGATAGATCTGGCACAACTCTGGCACAACTCTGGCACAACTCTGGCACAACTCTGGCAAAACTATGATAAATCTGGCACAACTCTGGCACAACTATAGCACAACTCTGGCACAACTCTGGCACAACTCTCGCACAACTATGGCACACCTCCGGCACAACTCTGGCACAACTCTGGCACGACTCTGGCACAACTCTGGCACAACTCTCGCACAACTATGGCACACCTCCGGCACAACTCTGGCACAACTCTGGCACGACTCTGGCACAACTCTGGCACAACTCTCGCACAACTATGGCACACCTCCGGCACAACTCTGGCACAACTCTGGCACGACTCTGGCACAACTCTGGCACAACTCTCGCACAACTATGGCACACCTCCGGCACAACTCTGGCACAACTCTGGCACGACTCTGGCACAACTCTGGCACAACTCTCGCACAACTCTGGCACAACTCTGGCACAACCCCGGGATAGATCTGGCACAACTCTGGCACAACTCTGGCACAACTCTGGCACAACTCTGGCAAAACTATGATAAATCTGGCACAACTCTGGCACAACTATAGCACAACTTTGGCACAACTCTGGCACAACTCCGGCAGAGGTCTGGCACAACTCTGGAACAAATCTGGCACAACTCTGGCACAACTGTGGCACAAATTTGGAACACCTCTGGAAAAACTCTGGAACAACTGTGGCACAACTCTGGCACAACTCTGGCAAAACTCAGGCACAACTCTGGCACACCTCTGGCACAAAGCTTGCACAACTCTGGCACAACTCTGGCACAACTCTGGCGCAAATCTGGCACAACTATGGCACAACTCTGGCACAACTATCGCACAACTGTGGCACACATCCGGCACAACTATGGCACAACTCTGGCACAACTCTCGCACAACTCTGCACAACTCTGGCTTAACTCTGGCACAACTCTGGCACAACACTGGCACAACTCTGGGACAACTCAGGCACAACTCTGGAACTACTCTGGCAAAACTCTAGAACAACTCTGGCACAACTATGGCAAAACTCCAGAACAACTCTGGCACAACTCTGGCACAACTCTGGCACAACGTTGGTACAACTCTGGCATAAATCTGGTACAACTCTGGCATAAATCTGGCAAAACTATGGCACAACTCTGGCACTCCTTTGGCACAACTTTGGCACAAATCGGGCACAACTCTGGCACAACTTTGGCACAACTCTGGCACAACTCTGGAATAACTCTTGCACAACCCTGGCACAAATCGGGAACCACTGTGGCACAACTCAGGTACAACTCTGGTGCAACTCTGGAATAACTCTCGCACGACTCTGGCACAACTCCGGCACAACTATGGCACAACTCTGGCACAACTCTGGCACAACCCTGCAAAACTATGGCATAACTCTGGCACAACTCTTGTACAACTCTGGCACAACTCTGGGACAACTCAGGCACAACTCTGGCACTACTCTGCCAAAACTCTAGAACAACTCTGGCACAACTCTGGCTTAACTCCAGAATATCTATGGTAAAACTCTTGCACAACATTCGCACAACTCTGGCACAAGCCTGGCACAACTATGGCATAAATCTGGCATAAATCTAGCACAACTATTGCACAACTCGGGCACAACTCTCCCAAAACTCTGGCACAACTCTGGCACAACTCTGGCACAACTCTGGCACAACTCTGGCACAACTCTGGCACAACTCTGCAATAACTTTGGCACAACCCTGGCAAAAATCTGCCAGAACTCTGGCACAACTCTGGCACAACTCTGGCACAACTCTGGCACAACTATCGCAGAACTCTGGCACAACACTGGCAACCCTCAGGCACAACTCTGGCACAACTCTAGCACAACTCTGGCACAACTCTGGCACAACTCTGGCACAACACTGGCACATCTCTGGCACAACTCTGGCACAACTCTAGCACAACTTCGGCACAACTCTCGCACAACCATGACACAACTCTGGCACAACTCCAGCACAACTCTGGCACAACTCCACCAAAACTCTGGCACAACACTGGAAGAACTCTCCCACAACTTTGGCACAACATTGGCACAACCCTGCCACAACTCCAGCACAACTTCGGCATTACTTTGGCACAACTCTGGCAAAACTCTGGCATAAATCTGGCACAAAACTGGCACAACTCGGGCACAACTCTGGCACAACTCTGGCACAACTCTGGCACAACTTTGGCACAACTCTGGCACAACTCTGACACAACTCAGGCAGAACTCCGGCATAACTCTGGCACAACTCTGGCACAACTCTGGCACAACTCTGGGACAACTAAGGCACAAATCTGGCATTACTCTGGCAAAACTCTGGAACAGCTCTGAAACAACCCTGGCTAAACTCCAGAACATCTCTGGCAAAACGTTTGCACAACTCTGGCACAACTCTGGTACAAATCTGGCACAACTCTGGTACAACTCTGGCATAAATGTGGCATAACTCTGGCACAACTATTGCACAACTCGGGCACAACTCTCCCACAAGTCTGGCAAAACTCTGGCACAACTCTGGCATAACTCTGGCACAACTCTGGCACAACTCTGCCACAACTCTGGCACAACTCTGCAATAACTTTAACACAACTCTGGCACAAATCTGGCGCAACTCTGCCACAACTCTGGCACAACTCTGGCACAACTCTAGCACAACTATCGCACAACTCTGGCGGAACTCTGGCACACCTCAGGCAAAAGACTGGCACAACTCAGGCACAACTCTGGCAGAAAACTGGCACAACTCGGGCTCAACTCTTGCACAACTCTGGCACAACTCCGGCATAACTCTGGCACAACTTTGGCACAACTCTGGCACAACTCTGGCACAACTATGGCACAAGTCTGGCACAAGTCTGGCACAACTCTGGCACAACTCTGGCACATGTCTGGCACAGCGCTAGCACAACCTCAGCACAACTCTGGAACAACTCAGGCACAACTCTGACAGAACTCCAGCACAACTCTGGCACAACATTGGCACAACTCTGGCATAACGTGTGAAGAAATCTGGCAAAACTCTGGCATAACTTTGGTAGAACACTGGCACAACTCGGGCACAACTCTGGCACAACTCTGGCACAACTCTGGCAAGACTCTGGCACAACTGTGGCTCAACTCGGGCACAAATCTGGCACAACTTTAGCAAAACTCTGGCACAAAACTGACAGAACTCTTCCACAACTTTGGCAAAACTCTTCCACATCTCTGGCACAACTCGCGCACACCTCTAGCACAACTCTGGCACAACCCTGGCACAACTCTGGAACAACTCTGGCACAACTCTGGTACAATTATGGCACAACCCTGGCACAACTCTGGCACAACTATGGCACAACCCTGGCAAAACTCTGGCACAACTCTAGCACAATTCTGGCACAACTCTGGCATAACTCTGGCAGAACCCTGGCATAAATCTGGCACACCTCTGGCACAACTCTGGCATAGCTCTGGCACAACTATGGTACAACTCTGGCACAACTCTGGCACAACTGTGGCACAACTCCGGCACAACTCTAGCACAACTCTGGCACAACTCCGACACAACTATGGCACAACTATGGCACAACTTTGGCACAACTCTGGTACAACTCCAGCACAAATCTCCAACAACTCGGGCAAAACTGTGGCATAACTCTAGAAGAACTCTGGCACAACTTTGGTACAACTGTGGCACAACTGTGGCAGAACTCTGGCACAACTTTGGCACAACTCTGGCACAACTCTGGCATAAATCTGGCACAACTATGGCACAACTCGGGCACTCCTTTGGCACAACTTTGGCACAAATCTGGCACAACTCTGGCACAACTCTGGCACGATTCTGGAGTAACTCTCGCAAAACCCTGGCACTAATCTGGCACCACTGTGGCACAACTCCGGCACAACTCTGGTGCAACTCTGGCATCAATCTGGCACAACTCTGGCACAACTCTGGCACTCCTCTGGTAAAACTTTGGCACAAGTCTGGCACAACTCTAGCACATCTTTGGCACAACTCTGGCACAACTCTGGGATAGCTCTGGCACAACCCTGGCACAAATCTTGTACCACTGTGGCACAACTCTGGCACAACTCTGGCACAACTCTGGCACAACTCTTTGACAACTCTGGCTCAACTCCGGCACAACTATGGCACAACTCTGGCACAACCCTGGAACAACCCTGCACAACTATGGCATAACCCTGGCACAACTCTGGCACAACTCTGGGACAAATCTGGGACAACTCAGGCACAACTCTGGCACTACTCTGGCAAAACTGTAGACCAACTCTGCCACAACTCTGGCTAAACACCAGAACATCTGTCGCAAAACTCTTGCACAACTCTGGCACAACTCTGGTACAAATCTGGCACAACTCTGGCACAACTCTGGCAGAAATCTGGCATAACTCTGGGACAACTATTGCACAACTCCGGGACAACTCTCGCACAACTCTGGCACAACTCTGGCACAACTCTGGCACAGCTCTGGCACAACTCTAGCACAACCCTGGCACAAATCTGGCACAACTCTGCAATAACTCTGGCACAACCCTGGCACAAATCTGGCACAACTCTGGCACAACTCTGGCACAACTCTGGCACTACTCTGGCACAACTATTGCACAACTCTGGCACAACTCTGGCACACCTCCGGCACAACTCTTGCACAACTCAGGCACAACTCTGGCACAACTCTGGCACAACTCTGGCACAACTCTGGCACAACTCTGGCATAAATTTGGCACTACTCTGCCACAACTCTGGAGCAACTTTGGCACAACTCTGGCAAAACTCTGGCACAACTCTGGCATAACTCTGGCAAAACTCTGGCACAACTCTGGCACAACTCTAGCACAACTTCGGCACAACTCTGGCACAACCATGGCACAACTCTGGCACAACTTCAGCACAACTCTGGCACAACTCCGGCAAAACTCTGGCACAACACTGGAAGAACTCTCCCACAACTTTGCCACAACTCTGGCACAACATCGGCACAACTCTGGCACAACTGCAGCATAACTTTGGCACTACTTTGGCACAACTCTGGCAAAACTCTGGCATAACTCTGGCACAAAACTGGCTTAACTGGAGCACAACTCTGGCACAACTCTGGCACAACTCTGGCACAACTCTGGAACAACTCTGCCACAACTCTGGCCGAACTTTGGCACAACTCTGGCACAAATCTGACACAACTCTGGCACAACTCCGGCATAACTCTGGCACAACTCTACCACAATTCTGGCACATCTTTGGCACAACTCTGGCACAACTCTACTACAACTCTGGCACAACTTTGGCTCAATTCGGGCACAACTCTGGCACAACTCTGGCAGAACTCCGGCACAACTCTGGCACAACTCTGAAACAACTTTGGCACAACTCTGGCACAATTTTGGCACCCCTCTTGCGCATCTCTGGCACAACTTTGGCACAACTCTGGCACAACTCAGGCAAAACTCGGGCACAACTCTGGCACAACTCTGGCACAACTCTGGTAGAACTCTGGCACAACTCTGGCACAACTCTGGCACAACTCTGGCACAACTCTCGCACAACTCTGGCACAACTCCCACACAACTCTGGCACAACTCTGGCAAAACTCTGGCAAACGTCTGGCACAACTCTTGCACAACTCCGGCACAACTCCGGCACAACTCTCGCACAACTCTGGCACAACTCTAGCTCAAATCTAGCACACCTCTGGGAAACCTCTGGCAAAACTCTCGCAAACGTCTGGCACAACTCTTGCACAACTCCGGCACAACTCCGGCACAACTCTCGCACAACTCTGGCACAACTCTAGCTCAAATCTAGCACACCTCTGGGAAACCTCTGGCAAAACTCTCGCAAACGTCTGGCACAACTCTTGCACAACTCCGGCACAACTCCGGCACAACTCTCGCACAACTCTGGCACAACTCTAGCTCAAATCTAGCACACCTCTGGGAAACCTCTGGCAAAACTCTCGCAAACGTCTGGCACAACTCTTGCACAACTCCGGCACAACTCCGGCACAACTCTCGCACAACTCTGGCACAACTCTAGCTCAAATCTAGCACACCTCTGGGAAACCTCTGGCAAAACTCTCGCAAACGTCTGGCACAACTCTTGCACAACTCCGGCACAACTCCGGCACAACTCTCGCACAACTCTGGCACAACTCTAGCTCAAATTTAGCACACCTCTGGGAAACCTCTGGCAAAACTCTGGCAAACGTCTGGCACAACTCTTGCACAACTCGGGCACAACTCCGGCACAACTCTGGCACAACTCTGGCACAACTCTTGCACAACTCTGGCACAACTCTGGCACACCTCTGGCACAACTTTGGCAAAACTCTTGCAAAACACTGGCACAACTCTGGCACAACTCTGGCACAACTCCAGCTCAACTCTGGCAGAACATTGGCACAACTCTGGCATAACTTTGGCAAAAATCTGGCAAAACTCTGGCATTATTCTGGTACAACACTGGCACAACTCAGGCACAACTCTCGGACAACTCTGGCACAACTCTGGCACAACTCCGGCACTACTCTGGCACTACTCTGGCACAACTCTGGCACAACTCTGGTACAACTTTGGCACAACTCTGGAACAACTCTGACACAACTCTGGCAAAACTCTGGCAAAACGCTGGCAAAACTCTACCACATGTCTGGCACAAATATGGCACAGCTCTAGCACAACTCTGGCACAACTCTGGCACAACTCTGGCACAACTCTGGCACAGCTATGGCACAACTCTGGCACAACTCTGGCACAAGTCTGGCACAACCCTGGCACAACTCTGGCACAACTCTGGCACAACTTTGGCACAATTCTGGCACAAGTCCAGCACATCTTTGGTATACCTCTGGCACAACTCTGGCACAACTCTGGCACAACTCCGGCACAACTCTGGCACAACTCTGGCACAACGCTGGCACAACTCTGGCACAACTCTGGCACAAGTCTGGCACAACCCTGGCACAACTCTGGCACAACTCTGGCACAACTTTGGCACAATTCTGGCACAAGTCCAGCACATCTTTGGTATACCTCTGGCACAACTCTGGCAAAACTCTGGCAAAACTGTGGCACAACTCTGGCACATCTCGGGCAAATCTCTGGCGCAACTCTGGCACAACTCTGGCAGAACTTTGGCACACCTCTGGCACAACTCTGGCACAACTGTGGCACAACTCTGGTACAAATCTTGCAAAACTCCGGCACAACTCTGGTACAACTCTGGCACAACACTCGCACAACTATAGCACAGCTCTGGCACAACTCCGGCACAAATCTGGAAAAACTTTGGCACAACTCTGGCACAACTCTGACACAAATCTGGCATAACTCCGGCATAACTGTGGCAGAACTGTGGCACAACTCTGGAACAACTCTGGCACAACTCTGGAAAAACTCTACCACAACTCTGGCACATATATGGCACAACTCTAGCACAACTCTGGCACAACTCTGGCACAACTTGGGCACAATTCTGGCACAACTCTGGCACAACTCTGGCAGAACTCCGGCACAACTCTGGCACAACTCTGGCGCAAATCTGGCAAAACTCTGGCATAACTCTGGCACAACTCTTGCACAACTCAGGCACAGCTCTCGGAAAAATCTGGCAAAACTCTGGCAATACTCTGGCACAACCCGGGCACAACTCTGGCACAACTCTGGCACAACTCTTGCACAACTCTGGCACAACTCTGGCACAACTTTGGCACACCTCTGGCACAACTCTGGCACAACTGTGGCACAACTCTGGTACAACTCTTGTAAAACTCCAGCACAACTCTGGAACAACTCTGGCACAACTCTCGCACAACTCCAGCTCAGCTCTGGCACAACTCTGGCACAAATCTGGCACAACTTTGGCACAACTATGGCACAACTCTAACACATCTCTGGCATAACTCCGGCATAACTCTGGCACAACTCTGGCAAAACACTGGCACAACTCTGGTACAACTCTGGCAAAACTCTGGCAAAACACTGGCACAACTCTGGCACAACTCCAGCACAACTCCAGCACAACTTTGTCACAACTCTGGCACAACTCTGGCATAACTTTGGCACCCTTGTGGCACAACTCTGGCACAACTGTGGCACAACTCTGGCACCACACTGGCAAAACTCCCGCACAACTCTGGCACAACTCTGGCACAACTCTCGACAACTCTGGCCCAACTCTGGCACAACTCTGGCACAACTCTAGCACAACTCTGGCACAACTCTGGCAAAACTCTGGCACTCATCTAGCACAAGTTTTACACAACTTTTGGACAAGTCTGGCAAACGTTGGCACAACTCTGGCACAAGTATGGAATAACTGTGGCACAAACCTGGTACAAATCTGGCACCACTGTGGCACAACTCTGGCACAACTCTGGCACAACACTCGCACAATCTGGCACAACTCCGGCTCAACTTTGGCTAAATTCTGAAACAACTCTGGCACAATTCTGACAGAACTCTGGGACAACTCTGGCACAACTCTGCCACAACTCAGGAACAACTCTGGAACTACTTTGGCAAAACCATGAACAACTCTGGCACAACTCTGGCAAAACTATACAACAATTCTGGCAGAACTCTTGCACAACTCTCGCACAAATCTGGGACATCTCTGGCACAACTCTGGCACATCTTTGGCACAACTCTGGCACAACTCCAGCACAACATTGGCACACCTCTGGAACAACTCTGGCAGAACTCTGGCAAAACTCTGGCACAACTCTGGCACACCTCGGGCACAACTCTGGCACAACTCTGGCACAAATCTGGCACAACTCTGGGACAACTGTGGCACAACTCTGGCACAACTTTGGCACACTTGTGGCACAACTCTCGCACAACTGTGGCACAACTCTGGCACAAATCTGGCAAAACTCCAGCACAACTCTAGCACAACTCTGGCACAACTCTTGCACAACTCTGGCACAACTCTGGCACAACTCTGGTACAACTCTGGCTTAACTCTGGCACAACTCTGGCACAACGTTGGCACCCTTGTGGCACAACTCTGGCATAACTGTGGCACAACTCTGGCACCACTATGGCCAGAATCCGGCACAACTCTGGCACAGCTCTAACACAAATCTCGCACGACTCTGGCCCAACTCTGGCACAACTCTGACACAACTCTTGCACAACTCTGGCACAACTCTGGCACTCATCTGGCACTATTTTTACACAACGTTTGCACAAGTCTGACAAAACTTTGGCACAACCCTGGCACAAGTCTGGAATAACAGTGGCACAAACCTGGTACAAATCTGGCACCACTGTGGCACAAATCTGGCAAAACTCTGGCAAATATCTTGCACAATGTGGCACAACACCGGCACAACTATGGCTAAAATCTGGCACAACTCTGGCACAACTCTGACACAACTCTGGGACAACTCTGGCACAACTCTGCCACAACTCAGGAACAACTCTGGAACTACTCTGGCAAAACCATGAACAACTCTGGCACAACTCTGGCAAAACTAAAGAACAATTCTGGCACAACTCTTGCACAACTCTGGCACAACTCCGGCACATTTCTAGCAGAAATCTGGCACATCTCTGGCACATCTCTGGCACATCTTTGGCACAACTCTGGAGCAACTCCAGCACAACATTGGCAAACCTCTGGCACAACTCTGGCAGAACTCTGGCAAAACTCTGGCACAACTCTGGCACAAATCGGGCAAAACCCTGGCACAACTCTGGCACAAATCTGGCACAACTCTGGGACAACTGTGGCACAACTCTGGCACAACTTTGGCACACTCGTGGCACAACTCTGGCAAAACTGTAGCACAACTCTGGCACAACTCTGGCAAAACTCCAGCACAACTCTGGCACAACTCTGGCACAACTCTCGCACAACTCTGGCACAACTCTGGCACAACTCTGGTACAACTCTGGCAAAACTCTGGCACAACTCTGGCACAACTCTCGCAGAATGTTGGCACAACTCTGGCACAACTCTGGCACAACTCCAGGACAACTCTGGCACAATTCTCGCACAACTCTGGTATAACTTTGGCACAACTCTGGCATAACTCTGGCAGAACCCTGTTACAAATCTGGCACAACTCTGGCACAACTCTGGTACAACTCTGGAACAAGTCTAGCACAACTCCGGTTCAACTCTTGCACAACTCTGGCACAACTCTGGCACAACTCTGGCACAACTCTGGCACAACTCTGGCATAACTCGTGCACAATCCTGGAATATATATGGCACAGTTCTGGCTTAACTCTGGCACAACTCTGGCACAACTACGGCACAACTCTGGCACAACTCTGACACAACTGTGGCACAACTCCGGCACAACTCTAGCACAACTCTGGCACAACTCAGGCACAACTCTCGCACAACTCTTGCACAACTTTGGCACAACTCTGGTACAACTCCAGCACAACTCTGACACCCCTTTGGCACAGCTATGGCGAAACTCTGGCATAACTCTGGCACAACTCTGGCACAACTCGAGCACAACTCTGGCACAACTCTTGTCGAACTCTGGCACAACTTTGGTACAACTGTGGCACAACTCTGGCACAACTCGGGCACAACTCTGGCACAACTCTGACACAACTCTGGCACATCTCTGGCATTAATCTGGCACAACTCTGGCACAACTCTGGCACTCCTCTGGCAAAGCATTGGCACAACTCTGGCATCAGTCTGGCACAACTTTGGCACTACTCTGGCACAACTCTGGATTAACTCTGGCACAATCCTTGTACAAATCTGGCACCACTGTGGCACAACTATGGCACAACTCTGGCAGAACCATGGCACAACTCTGGTACAACTCTGGCACAACTCAGGCACAACTATGGAAAAACTCTGGCAAAACTCTGGCACAACTCTGACACAACTCTGGGACAACTCTGGCACAACTATGGCACAACTCAGGTACAACCTTGGAACTACTCTGGCAAAACAATGAACAACTCTGGCACAAATCTGGGAAAACTCTAGAACAACTCTGGCACAACTCTTGCACAACTTTGGCACAATTCTGGCACAAATCTGACACAACTCTGGCACAACTCCGGCATAACTCTGGCACAACTCTGGCACAACTCTGGCACATCCTTGGCACAACTCTTGCACAACTCTACCACAACTCTGGCACAACTTTGGCTCAACTCGGGCACAACTCTGGCACAACTCTGGCACAACTCCGGCAAAACTCTGGCACAACTCTGGAACAACTCTGGCACAACTCTGACACAACTTTGGCACACATCTGGCGCACCTCTGGCACAACTTTGGCACAACTCTGGCACAACTCTGGCACAACTCGGGCAAAACTCCGGCACAACTCTGGCACAACTCTGGCACAACTCTGGCACAACTCTGGCACAACTCTGGCACAACTCTGGCACAACTCTCGCACAATTCTGGCACAACTCCCACACAACTCTGGCACAACTCTGGCACAACTCGGGCACAACTCCGGCACAACTCTGGCACAACTCTGGCACAAGTCTGGCACAACTCTGGCACACCTCTGGCATAACTCTGGCACAACTCTGGCACAACACTGGCACAAGTCTGGCACAAATCTGGCACAACTCTAGCACAAGTCTGGCACAACTCTGGCACACCTCTGGCACAACTCTGGCACAACTCTGTCACAGCTCTTGCACAACTCTGGCACAACTCTGGGACAACTCTGACACAGCTCTGGTACAACTCTGGCACAACAGTGGAACAACCCTGGCACAACTCTGGCACAACTCTGGCTCAAATATGGCACAACTCTGGAACAACATTGGCAAAACTCTGGAACAACTCTGGCACAAGTCTGGCATACCCCTGGCACATCTCTGGCACAACTCTAGCACAACTCTGGCACCACTCTGGCATAACTATGGTACAACTCTCGCACAACTTTGGCACACCTCTGGCACAACTCTGGCACAACTCTGGCACAACTCTGGCATCACTCTGGCACCACTCTGACACAACTCTCCGACAACGCTAGCACAACTCTGACACAACTATGGCACAACTCTGGCAGAACACTGGCACAAGTCTGTCACAAATCTAGCACAACTCTGGCACATCTGTGGCACAACTACGGAATAATTCTGAACCAACTTTGGCACAATTATGGCACAAATCTGGCACATCTCTGGCACAACACAGGCACAACTCTGGCACAACTCTGGTACAACTCTGGCATAACTCTGGCACAACTCTGGCACAACTCTGGCACAACTCTGGCACAACTCTGGAATAACTTTGGCACAACTCTAGCACAACTCTTGCACAACACTTGCACATGTCTGGAACAAATCTGGCACAACTCTGGCACAACTCTGGCACAACTGTGGCACAACTCTGGCACAACTCTGGCACAACTCTGGCACAACCCTGGCACAACTCTGGCACAACCCTGGCACAACTCTGGCACAACTCTAGCACAACTCTGGCACAACTCTGGCACATCTCTGGCACAACTCAGGCACAGCTCTGGCACAACTCTGGTACAACTCTGGCATAACTCTGGCACAACTCTGGCACAATTCTGGCACAACTCTGGCACAACTCTGGAATAACTCTGGCACATGTTTGGGACAACTCTGGCTCATCTCTGACAAAACTCTGGAACCACCCTGGCACAACTCTGGCACAACTCTGGCACAACTCTGGCACAACTCTGGCACAACTCTGGCACAACTCTGGCACAACTCTGGCACAACTCTCGCACAACTCTGGCACAACTCTCGCACAACTCTGGCATAACTTTGGCAAACCTCTGGCACAACTCTGGCACAACTGTGGAACAACTCTGGAACTACTCTGGAAAAACTCCACTACAACTCTGGCACAACTCTGGCACAACTCTCGCACAACTCCGGCACAACTCTGGCACAATTCTTGCACAACTCTAGCACAACTTTGGCACAACTCTGGCACAACTCTGACACATCTGGCACAACCCCGGCATAACTCTGGCACAACTCTGGAACAACTCTGGCACACCTCTGGCACAACTCTGGAATAAATCTACCACAACTCTGGTACAACTCACAACTAAAGCACAATTCTGGCACAACTCTGGCACAACGTGGGCACAACTCTGGCACAACTCTGGCACAACTTTAGCACAACTCCGGCACAATTCTGGCACAACTCTGGCACAACTCTGGCAAAACTCTAGCAAAAGTCTGGCACAACTTTGGCACAACTCTGGTACAACTCAAGAACAACTTTGGCACACCTCTTGCACAACTCTGGCAAAACTATCGAAAACTCTGGCACAACTCTGGCACAACTCGGGCACAACTCTGGCACAATTCTGGCACAACTCTTGCATAACTCTTGCACGACTCTGGCACAACTTTGGCACAACTCCGGCACAACTTTGTTACACCTCTGGCACAACTCTGGCACAACTGTGGCACAACTCTGGCACAACTCTGGGAAACGTCCCGAACAACTCTGGCACAACTCTGGCACAGCTCTTGCACAACTCTGGCACAACTCTGGCACATCTCTGGCACAACTCTGGCACAACTCTCGCACAACTCTCGCACAACTCTGGCACAACTCCAACACAACTATGGGACAACTCTCTCACAAATCTGGCACAGCTCAGGCACATCTCTGGCACTACTCTAACAAATCACTAGAACAACTCTGGCACAACTCTGGAAAAACTCTATAGCAACTCTGGCACAACTCTTTCACCACTCTGGCAGAACTCTGGAACAACTCTAGCAAAACTCTGGCACAACTCTGGCAAAACTCTGGCATAACTCTGGCAAAACGTTTGCACAACTCAGGCACAACTCAGGCTCAACCCTGGCAAAACTCTGGCACAACTCTGGCACAACTGTGGCACAACTCTGGCACAACTCTGGCAGAACTTTGGCACACCTATGGCACAACTCTGGCACAACTCTTTTACAACTCTGGCACATCTCTGGCAAAACTCCGGCACAACTTCGGCACAACTCTGGCACAACTCCAGCACAACTCTGGCATACCTCTGGCACAACTTTGGCAAAACTCTGGCAAAACTCTGACACAACTCTGGCACAACTCGGGCACAACTCTGGCACAACTCTTGCACAACTCTGGCACAACTCTGGCACAACTGTGGCACACCTCTGGCACAACTCTGGCACAACCCGGGCACAACTCTGGCACAACTTTGGCACAACTCTGGCACATTTCTGGCACAACTCTGGCACAACTTTGGCACACCTCTGGCACAACTCTGGCACACAACTTTGGCACACCTCTGGCCTTGACCAAAGAATGTCACTATGTGTGGTCAACTTTGACAACTCATAACACAAGTCACAAATGGTCAGAGGGGGCAACAATTGTTTGTGAATGCTAGTTACTGATTAGCAAGTACAAAGACCTTCAATATGTAGTGGCACATTGTGGCTACAATGCATAGTGACCAACCAAAGTAAGCATACATCACTGACCATGACCGAAGAATTTCACTTCATGTGGTCAACGTTGACAACTCACAACAAGAGTCTCAGACAGCCAGAGGGGGTAACAATGGTTTGGGAACACTGGCTATGAACTAAAAAGCACAAAGACCTTTAGTACCTAGTGAGACGGCATGTCAACCATGTATAATGACAAACCAAAGTAGGCATATGCCACTAAGCATGACCAAAAGAATTTCACAGCGTGTGGTCAACATTGAAAACTCACAACACGAGTCACAAATGGTTAGAGAGGGAAACAATGGATTGGGAACACTAGTTATCAACTAGCAAGTACAGACACCGTCAATAAATAGTCGCATGGTATGGCTAGCGTGCACAGTGACCAAAAAAAGGATGCATATGTCACTGACTATGACCAAAGAAGTCTACTATGTGTGGTCAACATTGACAACTTATAGCACGAGTCACAAATGGTCAGAGGAAGAGAAAATGGTTTGGGAACCCTATGTATTGACTGGAAAGGACAAATAACTTCAATACGTAGTGGCAGGGTGTGGCTACTATGCACACCGAACAACCCAACTATGCATATGTCACTGACAATGACCAAAGAATTCAAGTATAAGTGGTCAACGTTCACAACCCATAACACGAGTCAAGAATGGTCAGAGGGGGAAACAATGGTTTCAAAATACTAGTTTTCAACTAGCAAGTACAACGACCTTGAATAAGTAGTAGCACGGTGTGGCTACCATGCATGGTGACTGACCAGAGAACGCATATGTACTACCTTTGACCAAGGTAATCTGCTGTTTGTGGTCAATGTTTACAACTCATAATACGAGTCACAAATGGTCAGAGGAAGGAACAATGATTTGAGAGCACCAGGTATCAACAAGCAAGCACACGGAACTTCAATAAGTAGTGGCATGGTGTGGCTACCATGTACAATGTCCAACCAAAGTAGGCATGTGTCACTGACCATGACCAAAGTATGACACAATGTGTGGTCAACTTTGACAACTCATAACACGAGTCACAAATGGTCTGAAGGGGAAACAATGGTTTGTGAATGCTAGTTATTGATTAGCAAGTACAAAGACCTTCAATATGTAGTGGTACAGTGTGGCTTCCATGCACAGTGACCAACCAAAGTATGCATATGTCACTAACCATGACCAAAGAATTTCACTTCATGTGGTCAACGTTGACAACTCACAACAAGAGTCACAGATAGTCAGAGGGGGTAACAATGGTTTGGGAACACTGGCTATCAACTATAAAGCAAAAATACCTTCAGTACGTAGTGATACGGCGTGGCAACTATGTACAGTGACAAACCAAAGTAGGCATATGCCACTAACCATGACCAAAATAATTTCACAGTGTGTGGTCAATGTTAAAAACTCATAACACGAGTCACAAATGGTCAGAGAGGAACATAATGGATTCGGAACACTAGTTATCAACTAGCAAGTACAAAGACGTTCAACAAGTAGTGGCACGATGTGGCAAGCGTGCACAGTAACCAGCCAAAGGATGCATACGTCACTGACTATGACCAAAGAAGTCCACTATGTGTGGTCAACATTGACAACTCATAACACAAGACACAAATGGTCAGAGGGAGAGACAATGGTGTGGGATCCCTATGTATTGACTAGAAAGGACAAAGTACTTCAATACGTAGTGGCACGGTGTGGCTACTATGCACACCAAACAACCAAACTAGGCATATGTCACTGACCATGACCAAAGAATTTCAGTATGGGTGGTCAACGTTCACAACCCATAACATGAGTCAGAAATGGTCAGAGGGGGAAACAATGGTTGTGGAATATTAGTTTTCAACTAGCAAGTACCTTCAATAAGTAATGGCGCGGTGTGGCTACCATGTACAATGACCAACCAAAGTCGACATGTGTCACTGACCATGACCAAATAATGTCACTATGTGTGGTCAACTTTGACAACTTATAACAAGAGTCACAAATGGTTAGAGGGGAAAACAATGGTTTGTGAATACTGGCTATGAACTAGAAATCATAAGGACCTTCAGTACGTAGTGACACGGTGTGGCAACAATGTACAGTGATAAACCAAAGCAGGCATGTGCCACTAACCATGACCAAAAGAATTTCAGAGCGTGTGGTCAACGTTGAAAACTCATAACACCAGTCACAAATGGTCAGAGGGGGAAACAATGGATAGGGAACAATAGTTATCAACAAGCAAGTACAAAGACCTTCAACAAGTAGTGGCACGGTGTGCCTAGCTTGCACGGTGTCCAAACAAAGGATGCATACGTCACTGACTATGACCAAAGAAGTTCACTAAGTGTGGTCAATATTGACAACTCACAACACGAGTCTTAAATCGTTATAGGGAGAGACAATGGTTTGGGAATCCTATGTATCGACTAGAAAGGACAAAGAACTTCAATACGTAGTGGCACGGTGTGGCTACTATACACACCGAACAACCAAACTAGGCATGTCACTGACCATAACCAGAGAATTTCAGTATGGATAGTCAACGTTCTCAACCCATAACACAAGTCAAAAATAGTCAGAGGGGGAAACAATGGTTTTGGAATATTAGTTTTGACTAGCAAGTACAACAACCTTGAATAAGTAGTATCATGGTGTGGCTACCATGCACAATGTACGACTAAAGTAGGCATATGTACTGCCCCTGTGTGTGGTCAACGTTGACAACTCATAATCCGAGTCACAAGTGGTCACAGGGGGGAACAATGGTTTGGAAACACCAGGTATCAACAAGCAAGCACACGGACCTTCAATAAGTAGTGGCACGGTGTGGCTCCCATGTACAATGTTCAACCAAAGAAGGCATGTGTCACTGACCATGACCAAAGAGTGTCATTATGTGTGTTCAACTTGGACAACTCATAACACGAGTCACAAATGGTCAGAGGGGGAATCAATGGTTTGTGAATACTAGTTATTGATTAGCAAGTACAAAGACCTTCAATATGTAGTGGCATAGTGTAGCTAACATGCCCAGTGACCAA
The DNA here is from genome assembly GCA_023375785.1 of Penium margaritaceum. Taxonomy (NCBI): domain Eukaryota; kingdom Viridiplantae; phylum Streptophyta; class Zygnematophyceae; order Desmidiales; family Peniaceae; genus Penium; species Penium margaritaceum. The sequence goes on along the minus strand of SZWC01000016.1, from coordinate 911,038 downwards.
CCAAAGTATGCATGTCACTGACCATGACCAAAGAGTTTCACTTCATGTGGTCAACGTTGACAACTCACAACAAGAGTCACAGATAGTCAGAGGGGGTAACAATGGTTTGGGAACACTGGCTATCATCTAGAAAGCCAAAATACCTTCAGTACGTAGTGACGCGGCGTGGCTACCATGTACAGTGACAAACCAAAGTAGGCATATGCCACTGACCATGACCAAAAGAATGTCATAGTGTGTGGTCAACGTTGAAAACTCATACCACGAGTCACAAATGGTCAGAGGGGAACATAATGGATTGGGAACACTAGTTATCAACTAGCAAGTACAAAGACTTTCAACAAGTAGTAGCATGATGTGGCAAGCGTGCACAGTAACCAGCCAAAGGATGCATAAGTCACTGACTATGACCAAAGAAGTCCACTATGTGTGGTCAACATTGACAACTCATGACACGAGACACAAATGGTCAGAGGGAGAGACAATGGTGTGGGATCCCTATGTATTGACTAGAAAGGACAAAGTACTTCAATACGTAGTGGCACGGTGTGGCTACTATGCACACCGAACAACCAAACTAGGCATATGTCACTGACCATGACCAAAGAATTTTAGTATGGGTGGTCAACGTTCACAACCCATAACACGAGTCACAAATGGTCAGAGGGGGAAACAATGGTTTTGGAATATTAGTTTTCAACTAGCAAGTTCCTTCAATAAGTAGTGGCACGGTGTGGCTACCATGGACAATGACCAACCAAAGTAGACATGTGTCACTGACCATGACCAAACAATGTCACTATGTGTGGTCAACTTTGACAACTCATAACACGAGTCACAAATGCTCAGAGGGGAAAAAAATGGTTTGTGAATACTGGCTAGGAACTAGAAATCATAAGGACATTCAGTACGTAGTGACACGGTGTGGCAACAATGTACAGTGATAAACCAAAGCAGGCATGTGCCACTAACCATGACCAAAATAATTTCAGAGCGTGTGGTCAACGTTGACAACTCATAACACCAGTCACAAATGCTCAGAGGGGGAAACAATGGATTGGGAACAATAGTTATCAACTAGCAAGTACAAAGACCTTCAACAAGTAGTGGCACGGTGTGGCTAGCGTGCACGGTGTCTAAACAAAGGATGCATACGTCACTGACTATGACCAAAGAAGTCCACTATGTGTGGTCAATATTGACAACTCATAACACGAGACTTAAATCGTTATAGGGAGCTTCTTCACATATTTTTCCACCTGCTCAAGCATGTGCATGGGCTAACAGAAGCCTGATCCACCATAGGCAACAGAAGCATGGCAGAACAGAAACATGGCAGAACAGAAGCATGGCAGAACAGAAGCATTGTAGAAGAGAAACATGGCAGAACAGAAACATGGCAGAAGAGAAGCATGGCAGAACAGAAGCATGGCAGAAGAGAAACATGGCAGAAGAGAAGCATGGCAGAACAGAA
>SZWC01000016.1:881407-909147 GCA_023375785.1 Penium margaritaceum | reverse complement strand
CATGGCAGAACAGAAACATGGCAGAACAGAAGCATGGCAGAAGAGAAACATGGCAGAAGAGAAACATGGCAGAACAGAAACATGGCAGAACAGAAGCATGGCAGAACAGAAGCATGGCAGAACAGAAACATGTGTAAACTGGAAAAAAGTAGCATCGGATCACCTTGGCCTCCACAGCCTGAAAACCAGGTTTGAGCTCAAAGATGAGCTTCTCTGTTGCATCCAGCACCCGCCTCCTGTCTGCCGCCTTCTTCTCGGCGTTTGCAGCTCTCACCTGCCACTGGGACATCTTGGCCATGATGACAGTGAAAAAGGGGATGACCAGGGAGAGAGTGGGATACTCTTGACCTGAGATGTCCTCCGTGAAACCCTTGAAGGGTTTCAGGATGGTCGTCACAAGGCCGAGGAGCTCCCACCCAGATCCACTTGGCTGCAAGTGAGGAGCCTTCTTGGTCAGCCACGTGTCTAGCACGGACTTGATGTGCACGACCCTCGTGCACATGTCCAACGTGCTGTTCCAGCGCGTGGGAGTGTCAGCGTGCAGCTGGAGGTACTGCACACCCGTGGCCTCGCAAGCGGCAGAGAGAGACTCCTCCCGCTTGGCGCTCCTTGTCACCCACGTGCAGATCTCCCGGGCGGTCTTGAGGTGTTCCTGCAAGGAGCTTTTGTCAAGGAGGTCCTGAACAGCCAGGTTCATGGAGTGCCCCATGCAGCGGATGTGTCCCTGCTTTGTGAATTGCTCGTTCTGCACGGTGAGGTAAGAGTCAACCATGCTGTTGTTGACTGTGTCATTGTCCACCGTCAGACAGTAGATCTTGTTCCACACGCCCCACTGCCGCAAAGACTCAGAGAAAAGACCATAGACGTTCTCTGCTGTTGCACTGTCACTGACATGAGGGAAGGAGATGCAAATGGTTTGCATCTCCCACTCTGCAATCCAGTGGGCAGTCACGCTAAGGTATTTCATGTTGGCGTCTGACTGCCACCCATCTGTGGTGAAGGAGATGCCGGACTTCACATCAGCAAGCATCTTGGTGAGCCGCTTGCGGAACGCTGCTGCGCCATTGCGAATGTGACGTGCGATGGTCATGCGGCCGGGCAGGTGTGCAAGTGGATTGCAGTGCAAAAAAGCCTTGCGCAGCCACGGGGATTCCATGGACAAGAAGGAAACGTTTTTATCCACCACATGCTTCCACAGGAGACATAAAATATACTTCCTGTTGAAGCAGATGCCCACGCCGGCGACAGACCGTGCCACGGCAGAGTTCGAGCCATCCACCAAGTTCGCCGTCGTCATGGCCTGCTCAGCAGCAGCCTGGAGAGCTTGTGCCGCCTCCATCTGCTTCAGCTCTTTCCACTTGGCATGGTGGGCGACACTGAGGTGCTTCCACATGCCACTCGTGGCGCTTTGGTTCATCGCAAACGTACCCTTGAGCCCCTTCTTGTTAGGGCACAGGTTGCAAGATGCCCGTGGCTCTCCATTGATGATCACGAAGGAAAAGACAGTCCACGTGACGCTCGGCTTCCGTTTGCGTGCATCCGGCGGTGAAAGAGGTGTGGACGTCTCGGCAGGAGGTGCTGAGGAGAGAGCGTTGACCTGTGGGGTCCTGGCAGTGAGCTGCGGGCGCGGACCGGTGTTGCTAGGAGAAGGCACGAGCGGCGGAGTGCCGGACGGCTGCCCGGCACTTGGACTCTGAAACGACATGGCGGGTGAACGACCTGAGGGGTCGTCGACGAATGGTCGAAATGGCCACTGTTACCCCCGCGGATGGGTCACTGTGGGACCACCGCGGCAGTTACACCACTTGTGTGGGTGGGGAGGGGGGCTAAGGTCCGGTTATCGGACCCTAGCCCCCCTTCTAGACTCCGATAGGCCTGCTGCTGACTGGCGGAGGTGAACCGGCGCTCGACCTGCATTCCCCCCCCCCCCCCCCCCCCCCCCCCCCCCCTCCCCCCCCGGCGCCGAGGCACCGTCTCGCGGTTCTCAGACAGTTCCGCACCCAGGAACTGGGACCGCGGTTCTTTCATGGGAACCGGAACCGCGGTTCCGGACCGCGGTTCCCAGTTTTTGGTGTGTAGGCTTAGAGGCAATGGGTTGGGAACCCTATGTATCCACTGGAAAGGACAAAGAACTTCAATACGTAGTGGCACGGTGTGGCTACTATGCACACCAAACAACCAAACTAGGCATGTCACTAACCATGACCAGAGAAATTCAGTATGGGTAATCAACGTTCTCAACCCATAACACGAGTTCAAAATGGTCAGAGGGGGAAGCAATGGTTTTCGAATATTAGTTTTGACTAGCAAGTACAACAACCTTGAATGAATAGTAGCACGGTGTGGCTACCATGCACAATGTATGACTAAAGTAGAAGTATGTACTGCCGCTGTGTGTGGTCAATGTTGACAACTCATAATACGAGTCACAAATGGTCACAGGAGGAAACAATGGTTTGGGAACACCAGGCATCAACAAGCAAGCACACGGACCTTCAATAAGTAGTGGAACGGTGTGGCTCCCATGTACAATGTCCAACCAAAGTAGGCATGTGTCACTGAGCATGACCAAAGAATGTCATTATGTGTCTTCAACTTGGACAACTCATAACACGAGTCACAAATGGTCAGAGGGGGAAACAATGGTTTGTGAATACTAGTTATTGATTAGCAAGTACAAAGACCTTCAATATGTAGTGGCACGGTGTAGCTAACATGCACAGTGACCAACATTAGTATACATATGTCACTGACCATGACAAAAGAATTTCACTTCATGTGGTCAACGTTGACAACTCACAACAAGAGTCACAGATAGTCTGAGGGGGTAACAATGGTTTGGGAACACTGGCTATCAACTAAAAAGCAAAAAGACCTTCAGTACGTAGTGACGCGGCGTGGCTACCATGTTCAGTGACAAACCAAAGTAGGCATATGCCACTAACCATGACCAAAAGAATTTCACAGTGTGTGGTCAATGTTGAAAACTTAAAACACGAGTCACAAATGGTCAGAGGGGAAAATAATGGGTTGGGAACACTAGTTATCAACTAGCAAGTACAAAGACCTTCAACAAGTAGTGGCATGGTATGGTTAGCGTGCACAGGAGCCAGCCAAAGGATGCATACGTCACTGACTATGACCAAAGAATTCCACTATGTGTGGTCAACATTGACAACTCATAACACGAGTCTCAAATGGTTATAGTGTGAAACAATGGTTTGGGAACCCTATGTATCGACTAGAAAGGACAAAGAACATCAATACGTAGTGGCACGGTATGGTTACTACGCACACCAAACAACCAAACTATGCATATGTCACTGACCATGACGAAAGAATTTTAGTATGGATCGTCAACGTTCGCAACCCATAACACGAGTCACAAATGGTCCGAGGGGGAAACAATGGTTTCGGAATATTAGTTTTCAACTAGCAAGTACAACGGCCTTCAATAAGTAGTAGCACGGTGTGGCTACCATGCACAGTGACCAACCATAGTAGGTACATGTTCTTCCTTGGACCAAAGAAATCCGCTGTGTGTGGTCAACGTTGACAATTCAGAAACAATGGTTTGTGAACACCAGGTATCAAAAAGGAACCACATGGACCTTCAATAAGTAGTGGCACGGTGATGCTACAATGTACAATGACCAACCATAGTAGGCATGTGTCCCTGCTCTTGACCAAAGAGTGTCACTATGTGTGGTCAACTTTGACAACTCATAACACAAGTCACAAATTGGCAGAGGGGAAAACAATGTGTTGGGAACAATAGTTATCAACTAGCAAGTACAAATACCTTCAACAAGTAGTGGCATGGTGTGGCTATCATGCACACTAACCAACGAAAGGATGCATGTGTCATTGACTATGACCAAAGAAGTCCACTTTGTGTGTTCAACATTGACAACTCATAACACGAGTCACAAATGGTCAAATGGAGAGACAATGGGTTGGGAACCCTATGTTTTGACTAGAAAGGTCAAAGAACTTCAATACGTAGTGGCACAGTGTGTCTACTATGCATACCGAACAACCAAACTAGTTATGTATCGCTGACCATGACAAAAGAATTTCAGTGTGGGTGGTCAACATTCACTACCCATAACACGAGTCACAAATGGTCAGAGGGGGAAACAATGGTTTCGGAATATAAGTTTTCAACTAGGAAGTACAACGACCTTGCACAAGTAGTAGCACGGTGTGGCTACCATGCACACTGACCGACCAAAGAAGGCATATGTACTGCCTTTGACCAAAGAAATCTGCAGTGTTTGGTCAATGTTGATAACTCATAATAGGAGTCACAAATGGCCAGAGTGGGAAACAATAGTTTGAGAACACCAGGTATCAGCTAGCAAGCACAAGGACCTTCAATATGTAGTGGCACGGTGTGGCTACCATGTACAATGACCCACCAAAGTAGGCATGTGTCACTGGCCATGACCATGTCACTATGTGTGGTCAACTTTGACAACTCATGACACGAGTCACAAATGGTAAGAGGGGGAAACAATTTTTTGTGAATACTAGGTATCCATTAGCAAGTACAAAGACCTTCAATATGTAGTGGCACAGTGTGGCTACCATGCACAGTGACCAACCAAAGTATGCATATGTCACTGGCCATGACCAAAGAATTTCACTTCATGTGGTCAACATTGACAAGTCACAACAAGTCACAGATATTCAGAGGGGATAACAATGGTTTGGGAACATTGGCATTCAACTAGAAAGCACAAAGACCTTTAGTACGTAGTGACACAGCGTGGCAACCATGTACATTGACAAACCAAATTAGGCAGATGCCACTAACCATGACCAAAAGAATTTCACAGTGTGTGGTAAACGTTGAAAACTCATAACACGGGTCACATATGGTCAGAGGGGGAAACAATGGGTTGGGAACACTAGTTATCAACTAGAAATTACAAAGACCGTCAACGAGTAGCGGTACAGTGTGGCTAGTGTGTACAGTGACCAGCCAAAGGATGCATGCATCACTGACTAAGATCCAAGAAGTCCACTATGTGTGGTCAACATTGACAACTCATAACACAAGTCACAAATGGTCAGAGGAAGAGACAATGTTTTGGGATCCCTATGTATCGACTAGAAAGGACAAGGAACTTCAATATGTAGTGGTACGGTGTGGCTACTATGCACAAAAAACAACCAAACTAGGCATTTGTCACTGACCATGAGAAAAAAAATTTAGTATAGGTGGTCAACGTCCACAACACATAACACGAGTCAAAAATGGTGAGAGGGGGAAACAATGGTTTCGGAATAGTAGTTTTCAATGAGCAAGTACAATAGCCTTGAATAAGTAGTAGCACGGTGTGGCTACCATGCACAATGACCGACCAAAGTAGGCATATGTACTGCCTTTGACCAAAGAAATCCGCTGTGTTTGGTCAACACTCTATGGGTGGTCAACGTTCACAACCCATAACACGAGTCACAAATGGTCAGACGAGAAACAATGGTTTCAGAATAACTAGCAAGTACAACGATCTGGAATAAGTATTAGCACAGTGTGGCTACCATGCACAATGACCAACCAAAGTAGGTATATGTGCTGCCTTTGACCAAAGAAATCCGCTGTGTGTGGTCAGCGTTAACGACCCATAATACGAGTCACGAATGGTCAGAGGGGGAAACAATGGTTTGGGAACACCAGGTATCAACTAGCAAGTACATGACCTTCGATAAGTAGTGGCACGGTGTGGCTACCATGTACAATGACCAACCAAAGTAGGCATGTGTCCCTGACAATGACCAAAGAATGCCACCATGTGTGGTCAACTTTGACAACTCATAACACGAGTCACAAATGGTCAGAGGCGGAAACAATGGTTTGTGAATACTAGTTATTGACTAGTATGTACACAGACCTTCAATATGTAGTGGCACACTGTGGATACCATGCACAGTGACCAACCAAAGTATGCATATGTCACTGACCATGACCAAAGAATTTCACTTCATGTGGTCAACGTCGACAACTCACAAGAAGAGGCACAGATGTTCAGAGGGGGTAGCAATGGTTTGGGAATACTGGCTATCAACTAGAAAGCAAAAAGACCTTCAGTACGTAGTGACATGGCGTGGCAACCATGTACAGTGACAAACCAAAGAAGGCATATCCCACTAACCATGACCAAACAAATTTCACAGTGTGTGGTCAACGTTAAAAACTCATAACACGAGTCACAAATGGTCAGAGGGGGAAATAATGGGTTGGGAACACTAGTTATCAACTAGCAAGTACAAAGACCTTCAACAAGTAGTGGCAGGGTGTGGCTAGCCTGCACAGTAGCCAGCCAAAGGATGCATATGTTGCTGACTATGACCAAAGAAGTCCACTATGTCTGGTCAAGATTGACAACTCATAACACGAGTCACAAATGGTCAGATGGAGAAACAATGGCTTGGGAACACAATGTATCAACTAGAAAGGACAAAGAACATCAATACATAGTGGCATGGTGTGGGTACTATGCATACCGAACAACCAAACTAGGCATATGTCACTGACCATGACCAAAGAATTTCAGTATAGGTGGTCAACGTTCAGAACACATAACACGAGTCAAAAATGGTGAGAGGAGGAAACAATGGTTTCGGAATAGAAGTTTTTAATGAGAAAGTACAATAACCTTGAATATGTAGTAGCACGGTGTGGCTACCATGCACAATGACCGACCAAAGTAGGCATATGTACTGCCTTTGACCAAAGAAATCTGCTGTGTTTGCTCAACATTGACAACTCATAATATGAGTCACAAATGGCCAGAGGGGGAAACAATAGTTTGAGAACACCATGTATCAACTAGCAAGCATATGGACCTTCAATAGGCAGTGGCACGGTGTGGCTACCATGTACAATGACCAACCAAAAGTAGGCATGTGTCACTGACCATGACCAAAGAAAGTCAGTGTGTGTGGTCGACTTTGACAACTCATAACACGAGTCACAAATGGTCAGAAGGGGCCAACAATTGTTTTTGAATACCAGTCATGGATTAACAAGTACAAAGACCTTCAATATGTAGTGGCACAGTGTGGCTACCATGCACAGTGACCAACCAAAGTATGCATATGTCACTGGCCATTACCAAAGAATTTTACTTCATGTGGTCAACATTAACAAGTCACAACAAGAGCCACAGATAGTTAGAGGGGTTAACAATGGTTTGGGAACACTGGATATCAACTAGAAAGCACAAAGACCTTTAGTGCGTAGTGACACGGCGTTGCCACCATGTATAGTGACAAACCAAAGTAGGCATATGCCACTAACCACGACCAAAAGAATTTCATAGTGTGTGGTAAAGGTTGAAAACTCATAACACAGGTCACAAATGGTCAAAGGGGAGAACAATGGGTTGGGACCACTAGTTATCAACTAGAAAGTACAAAGACCTTTAACAAGTAGTGGCACAGTTTGGCTTGCGTGCACAATGACCAGCCAAATGATGCATGCATCATTGACTATGACCAAAGAAGTCCACTATGTGTGGTCAACATTGACAACTCATAACACGAGTCACAAATGGTCAGAAGGAGAGACAATGGTTTGGGATCCCTATATATTGACTAAAAAGGACAAAGAACTTGAATACGTAATGGCACGGTGTGGCTACTATGTACACCAAACAACCAACTAGGCATATGTCACTGACCATGATCAAAGAATATCAGTATGGGTGGGCAACGTTCACAACCCATAACACGAGTCACAAATGGTCAGAGGGGGACACAATGGTTTCAGAATATTAGTTTTCAACTAGCAAGTACAACGACCTTGAACTAGTAGTAGCACAGTGTGGCCACCATGCACAATGACCAACCAAAGTAGGTATATGTACTGCCTTTGACAAACAAAATCCGCTATGTGTGGTCAACGTTAACGATTCATAATAGGAGTCACAAATGGTCAGAAGGGGAAAGAATGGTTGGGGAACATCAGGTATCAACTAGCAAGCACAGGGACCTTCAATGAGTAGTGGCATGCTGTGGCTACCATGTACAATGACCAACCAAAGTAGGCATGTGTCCCTGACCATGACCAAAGAATGTCACTATGTGTGGTCAACTTTGACAACTCATAACACGAGTCATAAATGGTCATAAGGGGGAAACAATTGTTTGTGTATACTAGTTAACGATTAGCAAGTACAAAGACCTTCAATATGTAGTGGCACAGTGTGGCTACCATTCACAGTGACCAACCAAAGTATGCATATGTCACTGACCATGACCAAAGATTTTCACTTCATGTGGTCAACGTTGACAACTCACAACAAGAGGCACAGATAGTCAGAGGGGGTAAAAATGGTTTGGGAACACTGGCTATCAACAAGAAAGCAAAAAGACCTTCAGTAAGCGGTGACACGGCGTGGCAACCATGTACAGTGACAAACCAAAGAAGGCATATGCCACTAACCATGACCAAAAGAATTTCACAGTGTGTGGTCAACGTTGAAAACTCATAACACGAGTCACAACCGGTCAGAGGGGGAAATAATAGGTTGGGAACACTAGTTATCAATAAGCAAGTACAAGGACCTTCAACACGTAGTGGCACGGTTTGGCTAGCGTGCTCAATGACCAAACAAAGGATGCATACGGCATTGAGTATGACCAAAGAAGTCCACTATTTGTGGTCAACACTGACAACTCATAGCACGAGTCACAAATGGTCAGAGGGAGAGACAATGGTTAGGGAACCATATGTATCGACTAGAAAGGAGAAAGAACAGTACGTAGTGGCACGTTGTGGCTATTATGCATACCGAACAACCAAACTAGGCATATGGTACTGACCATGACCAAAGAATTTCAGTATAGGTGGTCAACGTTCACAACCCATAACACGAGTAAAAAATGGTCCGAGGGGGAAACAGTGGTTTCACAATGTTAGTTTTCAACTAGCAAGTACAACAACCTTGAATAAGTAGTAGCACGTTGTGGCTACCATGCACAATGACCAACCAAAGTAGGCATATGTACTGCCTTTGACCAAAGAAATCCGCTCTGTGTGGTCAACGTTGACAACCCATAATGCGAGTCACAAATGGTCAAAGGGGTAAACAATGGTCTGGGAACACCAGGTATCAACAAGAAATCACAGGGACCTTCAATAAGTAGTGGCACGATGTGGCTACCACGTACAATGTCCAACCAAAGTAGGCATGTTTCACTGACCATAACCAAAGAATGTCACAATGTGTGGTCAACTTTGACAACTCATAACACAAGTCAAAAATGATCAGAGGGGGAAACAATGGTTTGTGAATACTAGTAATTGATTAGCAAGTACAAAGACCTTCAATATGTAGTGGCACAGTGTGGCTACCATGCATAGTGACCAACCAAGGTATTCATATGTCACTGACCATGACCAAAGAACTTCGCTTCATGAGGTCAATGTTGACAACTCACAACAAGAGTCACACATAGTCAGAGGGGGTAACAATAGTTTGGGAACATTGGCTATCAACTAGAAAGCACAAGGACCTTCAGTACGTAGTGACACGGCGTGGCAACCATGTACAGTGACAAACCAAAGTAGGCATATGCCACTAACCATGACCAAACGATTTTCATTGCGTGTGGTCATTGTTGAAAACTCATAACACGAGTTACAAATGGTCAGAGGGAGAAACAATGGTTTGTGAATACTAGTTATTGATTAGAAGGTACACAGACCTTCAATATGTGATGGCACAGTGTGGCTACCATGCATAGTGACCAACCAAAGTATTCATACGTCACTGACCATGACCAAAGAATTTCGCTGTATGAGGTCAATGTTGACAACTCACAACAAGAGTCACACATAGTCAGAGGGGGTAACAATGGTTTGGGAACATTGGCTATCAACTAGAAAGCACAAGGACCTTCAGTACGTAGTGACAAGGCGTGGCAACCATGTACACTGACAAACCAAAGTAGGCATATGCCACTAACCATGACCAAACAAGTTTCACAGCATGTGGCCAACGTTGAAGACTCATAACAAGAGTCACAGATGGTCAGAGAGGGAAACAATGGATGGGGAATACTAGTTATCAACTAGCAATTACAAAGACCTTCAACAAGTAGTGGCACGGTGTGGCTAGCGTGCACAGTGACTAAACAAAGATGCATACGTCACTCACTATGACCAAAGAAGTCCACTTTGTGTGGTCAACATTGACACCTCATAGCATGAGTCACAAATGATCAGAAGGAAAGACAATGGTTTGGGAACCCTGTGTATCAACTAGAAAGGACAAAGAACTTCAATACGCAGTGGCACGGTGTGGCTACTATGCACACATAACAACCAAACTAGGTATATGTCTCTGACCATGACCAAAGAATTTCAGTATAGGTGGTTAACGTTCACAACCCATAACAGGAGTAAAAAATGGTCAGAGGGGGAAACAATGGTTTCAGAATATTAGTTTTCAACTAGCAAGTACAGCGACCTTGAATGAGTAGTAGCACGGTGTGGCTACCATGCACAATGACCGACCAAGGTAAGCATATGTATTGCCTTTGACCAAAGATATCCGCTGTGTGGTCAACGTTGACAGCTCATAATACGAGTGGAAAACAATCATAGGGGGAAACAATGGTTTGGGAACACCAGGTATCAGCAAGCAAGCACACAAACCTTCAATAAGTAGTGGCATGGTGTGGCTACCATGTACAAATTCCAACCAAAGTAGGCATGTGTCACTGACCATGACCAAAGAATGTCACTATGTGTGGTCAACCTGGACAACTCATAACAGAAGTAACAAATAGTCGGAGGGGAAAAAAATGGTTTTTGAATACTAGTTATCGATTAGCAAGTACAAAGACCTTCAATATGTAGTGGCACAGTGTGGGTACCATGCACAGTGACCAACCAAAGTCTGCATATGTCACTGTACATGACCAAAGAATTTCACTTCATGTGGTCAACGTTGACAACTCACAAGAAGAGGCACAGATAGTGAGAGGGGGTAACAATGGTTTGGGAACACTGGCTATCAACTAGAAAGCACAAAGACCTTCAGTACGTAGTGACACGGCGTGGCAACCATGTACACTGACAAACCAAAGAAGGCATATGCCACGAAAAATGACCAAAATAATTTCACAGTGTGTGGTCAACGTTGAGAACTCATTACACGAGTCACAAATGGTCAGAGGGGGAAATGATGGGTTCGGAATACTAGTTGTCAATTAGCAAGAACAAAGACCTTCAACAAGCAGTGGTACAGTGTGGCTAACGTGCACAGTAACCAGCCAAAGGATGCATATGTCACTCGATATGACCAAAGAAGTCCACTATGTGTGGTCAACATGCACAACTCATAACATGAGTCACAAATGGTCAGATGGAGAGACAATGGTTTGGGAACCCTATGTATGAAGTAGAAAGGAAAAAAAAATTCAATACATAGTGGCACGGTGTGGCCACTATGCACACCAAACAACCAAACTAGGAACATGTCACTTACCATGACCAAAGAGTTTCGTTATGGGTGGTCAACGTTCACAACCCATAACACAAGTCACAAATGGTCAGAGGGGGAAACAATGGTTTCAGAATGTTAGTTTTCAACTAGCAAGTACAACGACCTTGAATAAGGAGTAGCTCAGTGTAGCTACCATGCACAATGACCGACCAAAGTACGTATATGTACTGCCTTTGACCAATAAATCCGCTGTGTTTGGTCAACAATAACAACTCATGATACAAGTCACAAATGGCCAGAGGGGGAAACAATAGTTTGAGAACATCAGGTATCAACTAACAACCACAAGGACCTTCAATATGTAGTGGCACAGTGTGGCTACCATGTAAAATGACCAACCAAAGTAGGCATGTGTCACTGACCACGACCAAAGAATGTCACTATGTGTGGTCAACTTTGACAACTCATAACACAAGTCACAAATGGTCAATGGGGGAAACAATGGTTTTTGAGTACTAGTTATTAATTAGCAAGTACAAAGACCTTTAAAATGTAGCGGCACAGCGTGGCTACCATGCATAGTGACCAACCAAAGTATGCATATGTCACTAACCATGACCAAAGAATTTCACATCATGTGGTCAACGCTGACAACTCACAACAAGAGTCTTTGATAGTCAGAGGGGGTAACAATGGTTTGGGAACACTGGCTATGAACTAGAAAGCGTAAGGACCTTCACTACATAGTGACACGGTGTGGCAACAATGTACAGTGATAATCCAAAGCAGGCATATACCACTAACCATGACCAAAAGAATTTCACAGCGTGTGGTCAACGTTGAAAACCCATAACACGAGTCACAAATGGTCAGAGGGGGAAACAATGGATTGGGAACACTAGTTATCAACTAGCAAGTACAAAGGCCTTCAACAAGTAGTGGCACGGTGTGGCTAGCGTGTACAGTGACCAAACAAAGGATGCATAGGTCACTGACTATGACCAAAGAAGTCCACTATGTGTGGTCAACATTGACAACTCATAACACGATTCACACGGAGAGACAATGGTTTGGGATCCCTATGTATCAACTAGACAGGACAAAGAACTTCAATACGCAGTGGCACGGTGTGGCTACTATGCACACCTAACAACCAAACTAGGCGTGTCCACTATGACCAGAGAATTTCTGTATGGGTGGTCAACATTCACAACCCATAACACGAGTCAAAAGTGGTCAGAGGGGGAAACAATGGTTTTAGAGTATTAGTTTTCAACTAGCAAATACTAAGACCTTGAATAAGTAGTAGCACGGTGTGGCTACCATGCACATGGACCGACCAAAGTAGGCATATGTACTGCCTTTGACAAAAGAAATCTGCTGTGTGTGGTCAACGGTGACAACTCATAATACGAGTCACACATTGTCAGAGGGGGAAACAATGGTTTGGGAACACCAGGTTTCAACAAGCAAGCACACGGACCTTCAATAAGTAGTGCCACGGTGTGGCTATCATGTACAATGTCCAACAAAAGTAGGCATTGTTGGAATGATGCTCCTCACCATGGCAGGAGTGACTCCAAAAAGGAACACCAAAAAGACAAGCCTTAGTGGCTTAGTGGTTAATGGTGTCCACCTCTAGAGGCAGGGGCCCGGGTTCAAGTCCCACAAGATGAAATTCTGCCCTGCCTCAAGGGAGGTGGAAAATAGATGCCAGGAAGCTAGCTCNTCCTACTAGAAGCAAGCTGAGGAATCTAGGAAGGGGCAGAAGCTTCTAGAGGAGGGAAGGGATGCCTTCCTAGGTGGGAAAAGGACAGCCTACCAAGGAGCACTCTAGAAGCCATAGAATCTGCTAGGAAGCTCCACATCTGGCATGCTTTGGTGTTCTGGAAAGCTTAGATCAGTGGCTATAGAATGCCACTGCTTGTGAGCCTTGATCAAGTGTTCATTCCCAGTCAATTGAGGCCAAAACTATTGCCTCACTCTCTGACCAGATTTTGCCATCCTTGGAACCAGTTGCCTCCATAGTTTCAGTCTCTCCAAAAACAGTTGGTGGTGTGAACCAGCCACTGCTAGGGACCCTCCAGGGTGCACACTCACCCTCAGGCCAAGAGGCATGTGTCATTGACCATGACCATAGAATGTCACTATGTGTGGTCAAATTTGACAACTCATAACACGAGTTACAAATGGTCAGTGGGGGAAACAATGGTCTGTGAATACTAGTTATCGATTGGCAAGTACAAAGAACTTCAATGTGTAGTGGCACATTGTGGCTGCCATGCACAGTGACCAACCAAAGTCTGCATATGTCACTGACCATGACCAAATAATTTCACTTCATGTGGTCAACGTTAACAGGTCACAACAAGAGTCACAGATAGTCAGATGGGGTAACAATGGTTTGGGAACACTGGCTTTGAACGAGAAAGAAAAAAGACCTTTAGTACGTAGTGACACGACGTGGTAACCATGTACAGTGACAAACCAAATTAGGCAGATGCCACTAACCATGACCAAACGAATTTCACAGTGTGTGGTCAACATTGAAAACTTGTATCACGAGTCACAAATGGTCAAAGGGGGAAAAATTGGAATGGGAATACTAGTTATCAACTAGCAAGTACAAAGACATTTAACAAGTAGTGGCACGGTGTGGCTAGCGTGCACACTGACCAACCAAAGGATGCATATGTCATTGACTATGGCCAAAGAAGTCCACTATGTGTGGTCAACATCGACAGCTCATAACACGAGTCACAAATGGTCACATGGAGAGACAATGGTTTGGGAACCCTATGCATTGACTAGAAAGGAGAAAGAACTTCAATACGTAGTGGCATGGTGTGGTTACTATGCACATCAAACAACCAGACTTGGCGTATGTCACTGACCATGACCAAGAATTTCAGTATGGGTGGTCAACGTTCACAACCCATAACACGAGTCACAAATGGTTAGAGGGGGAAACAATGGTTGTGGAATATTAGTTTTCAACTAGAAAGTACAAAGACCTTGAATAAGAAGTAGCACGGTGTGGATACCATGCACAAAGACCGACCGAAGTAGGCATATGTACTGCCTTTGACCAAAGAAATCCGCTGTGAGAGGTCAACGTTGACAACTCATAATACAAGTCACAAACTTTCAGAGGGGAAGACAATAGTTTGGGAACACCAGGTATCAACTAGCAAGCACAAGGACCTTGAATAAGTAGTGGCACGGTGTGGCTACCATGTAGAATGACCAACCAAAGTAGGCACGTGTCACGGACCATGACCAAGGAATGTCAATATGTGTGGTCAACTTGTACAACTCATAACACGAGTCACAAATGATGAGAGGGGGTAGCAATGGTTTGTGAATACTAGTTATTAATAAGCAAGTACAAAGACCTTCAATATGCAGTGGCACAGTCTGGCTACCATGCACAGTGACCAACCAAAGTATGCATATGTCACTGACCATGACCAAAGAAATTCACTTCATGTGGGGAACGCTGGCAACTCACAACAAGAGTCACAGATAGTCACAGGAGGTAACAATGGTTTGGGAACACTGGTTATGAACTAGAAAGCACAAGGAATTTCAGTACGTAGTAACACGGTGTGGCAACCATGTACAGTGATAATCCAAAGTATGCATCTGCCACTATCTATGAGCAAAAGAACGTCACAGCGTGTAGTCAATGTTGAAAACGCATAACACAAGTCACAAATGGTCAGAGGGGGAAACAATGGCTTGGGAACACTGGTTATCAACTGGCAAGTACAAATACCTTCAACAAGTAGTTACACGGTGTGGCTATCGTGCACAGTGACCAAACAAAGGATGCATCCCTCACTGACTATGACCTAAGAAGTCCAATATGTGTGGTCAACATTGACAACTCATAACACGAGTCAGAAATGGTCAGAGGAAGAGACAATGGTTTGGGAACCCTATGTATTGACTAGAAAGGACAAAAAACTTCAATACGTAGTGGCACGGTGTGGCTACTTTGCATTCCAAACGACCGAACTAGAGATATGTCACTGACCATTGCCAAAGAATTTCAGTATGGGTGGTCAACGTTCACAACCCGTAACACGAGTCTCAAATGGTCAGAGGGAAAAATAATGGTTTCGGATTACTAGTTTTCAAGTAGCAAGTACACCGACCTTGAATAAGTAGTAGCATGGTGTGGCTACCATGCACAATGACCGACCAGAGTAGGCATATGTACGGCCCTTGACCAAAGAAATCCACAGTGTGTGGTCAACATTGACAACTCATAATACGAGTCACAAATGGTCAGAGGGGAATATAGTTTGAGAACACCAGGTATAAACTAGCAAGCACTAGAACCTTCAATAAGCAGTGCACTATGTGGTGACCATGTACAATGACCAACCAAAGCAGGCATGTGTCACTGACCATGACCAAAGAATGCCACTATGTGTGGTCAACTTTGACAGCTCATAACTTGAGTCACGAATGGTCTGAGGGGGAAACAATGGGTTGTGAATACTAGTTATCGGCCAGCAAGTACAAATACCTTCAATGTGTAGTGGCAAAATGTGTCTACCATGCCTAGTGACCAACCAAAGTATGCATATGTCACTGACCATGACCAAAGAATTTCACTTCATGTGGTCCACGTTGATAACCCACAAAAAGAGACACAGATAGTCACAGAGGAAAACAATGGTTTGGGAACACTGGCTATGAACTAGAAAGCACAAGGACCTTCAGTACGTAGTGACATGGTGTGGCAACCATGTACACTGATAATCCAGAGTATGCATATGCGACTAACCATGATCAAAAGAATTCCACAGCGTGTAGTCAATTTTGAAGACTAATAACACGAGTCACCAACGGTCAGAGGGGAAAACAATGGATTGGGAACACTAGTTATCAACTAGGAAGTACAAAGACCTTAAAAAATTAGTTACACGGTGTGGCTATCATGCACACTGGCCAAACAAAGGATGTATACGTCACTGAATATGACCAAAGAAGTCCACTATGTGTGGTCAACATTGACAACTCATAACACAAGTCACAAATGGTCAGAGGGAGAGACAATGGTTTGAAAACCCTATGTATGGACTAGAAAGGACAAACAAATTCAATACGTATTGGCACGGTGTGGCTACTTTGCATACCAAACAACCAGACTAGGCATATGTCACTAACCATGACCAAAGAATTTCAGTATGGGTGGTCAACGTTCACAACCCATAACACGAGTCACAAATGGTCACAGGGGAAAAGAATGGGTTCGGAAGATTAGCTTTCAACTAGCAAGTACAGCAACCTTGAATAAGTAGTAGCATGGTGTGGCTACCATGCACAATGACCAACCAAAGTAGGCATATGTACGGCCTTTGACCAAAGAAATCCACTGTGTGTGGTCAACACTGACAACTCATAATACGAGTCACAAATGGTCAGAGGGGGAAGCAATAGTTTAAGAACACCAGGTGTCAACTAGCAAGCACAAGGACCTTCAATAAGTAGTGGCACGGTGTGGCTACCATGTACAATGACCAACCAAAGTAGGCATGTGTCACTGACCATGACCAACGAATGTCACTAAGTGTGGTCAATTTTGACAACTCATAACATGAGTCACAAATGGTCAGAGGGGGAAACAATGGGTTGTGAATACTAGTTATCGCTTAGCAAGTACAAATACCTTGAATGTGTAGTGGCACTATGTGGCTACCATGCATAGTGACCAACAAAACTATGCACATGTCACTGACCATGACCAAAGAATTTCACTTCATGTGGTCAACACTGGTAGCGCACAAAAAGAGTCACAGATAGTCAGAGGGGGTAACAATGGTTTGGGTACACTGGCTATGAACTAGAAAGCACAAGGACCTTCAGTACGTAGTGACACGGTGTGGCAACCATGTACAGTGATAAACAAAGTAGGCATATGCCACTAACCATGACCTAAAGAATTTCACTGCGTGTGGTCATTGCTGAAAACTCATAACACGAGTTACAAATGGTCAGAGGGGGAAACAATGGATTGGGAACACTAGTTATCAACTAGCAAGAACAAAGACCTTCTAGAAGTAGTAGCACGGTGTGGCTAGCGTGCACAGTGACCAAACAAAGGATGCATACGTCACTGACTATGACCAAAGAAGTCCACTATGTGTGGTCAACATTGACAACTCATAACACGAGTCACAAATGGTCAGAGGGAGAGGCAATTGTTTGAGAATCCTATGTATTGACTAGAAAGGACATAGAATTTCAATACGTAGTCGCACGGTGTGGCTACTATGCACACCGAACAACCAAACTAGGCATATGTCACTGACCATGACCAATGACTTTCAGTATGAGTGGTCAACGTTCACAACCCATAACACAAGTCACAAATGGTCAGAGGGGAAAACAATGGTTCCGGAATGTTAGTTTTCAACTAGCAAGTACAACGACCTTCAATAAGAAGTAGCACAGTGTGGCTCCTATGCACAATGACCGACCAGGGTAGGCATATGTACTGCATTTGACCAAACAAATCCGTTGTATGTGGTCAACATTGACAACTCATACTACAAGTCACAAATGGTAGAGGGGGAAAAGATGGGTTGGGAACACCATGTATCAACTAGAAAGCACGCGACCTTCAATAAGTAGTGGCACGGTGTGGCTACCATGTACAGTGACCAACCAAAGAAGGCATGTGTCATTGACCATGATCAAATAATGTCACTATCTGTGGTCAGCTATGATAACTCATAACACGAGTCACAGATGGTCAGAGGGGGAAACAATGGTTTGTGAATAATAGTTATCGATAAGCAAGTACAAAAACATTCAATATGTAGTGGCATTGTGTGGCTACCATGCACAATGACCAGCCAAAGTATGCATATGTCACTGACCATGACCAGCGAATTTCACTTCATGTGGTCAACGCTGACAACTCTCATCAAGAGTCAAATACAGTCAGAGGGGGTAACAATGGTTTGGGAACACTAGCTATCAAGTAGAAAGCAAAGAGACTGCCAGTACGTAGCGACACTCTGTGACAACCATGTACAATGACAACCCAAAGTAGGCAAAATAGGCACTAACCATGACCAAAATAATTTCACGGTGTGTGGTCAACGTTGAAAACTCATAACACGAGTCACAAATGGTCGGAGGGAGAAACAAAGGGTTGGGGACACTAGTTATCAGCTAGCAAGTACAAAGACCTTCAACAAGTAGTGGCACGGTGTGGCCAGCGTGCACAGTGTCCAATTGAAGGATGCATACATAATTGACTTTGACCAAAGTAGTCCACTATGTGTGGTCAACATTGACAACTCATAACACCAGTCACAAATGGTCAGAGGGAGAGACAATGGTTTGGGAACCATATCTATTGACTAGAAAGGACAAAGAACTTCAATACAAAGTGGCATGGTGTGTTTAGTATGCACAACAAACAACCAAACTAGGCATATGTCACTGACCATGACCAAAGAATTTCACTATGGGTGGTCAACGTTCACAACCCATAACACGAATCACAAATGGTCAGAGGGGAAAAAAATGCTTTTGGAATATTAGTTTTCAAATAGCAAGTACAACGACCTTCAATTAGTAATAGCACGGTGTGGCTACCATGCACAATGACCGACCAAGGTAGGCATATGTACTGCCTTTTACCAAAGAAATCCGTTGTGTGTGGTGAAAGTTGACAACTCATAATACGAGTCATAAGTGGTAGAAAGGGAACCAATGGTTTGGGAACACCAGATATCAACTAGCAAGTAAATGGACCTTCAATAAGTAGTGGCACGGTGTGGCTACCATGTACAATGACCAACCAAAGTTGGCATGTGTCACTGACCATGACCAAATGATGTCAATATGTGTGGTCGTTTTTGACACCTCATAACACGAGTCACAAATGGTCAGAGGGGGGAACAATGGTTTGTGAATACTAGTGATCAACTAGCAAGTACAAATACCTTCAACATGTAGTGGCACAGTGTGGCTACCATGCAAAGTGACCAACCAAAGTATGCATATGTGACCGACCATGACCAAATAATTTCACTTCAATTGGTTAACGTTCACAACTCACAACAAGAGTCACGGATAGTTAGAGGGGGTAACAATGGTTTGGGAACACTAGCTATCAACTAGAATGTATAAAACCCTTCAGTACATAGTGACACGGTGTGGCAAACATGTACAGGGACAAACCAAAGTAGGCATATGCTACTAACCATGACCAAAATAGCTTTACTGTGTGTGGTCAACATTGAGAACTCATAATACGGGTCACAAATGGCTAGAGGAGGAAGCAATGGGTAGGTAACACTAGTTATCAACTAGCACGTACAACGACCTTCAACAAGTAGTGGCACGGTGTGGCTAGTGTGCACAGTGACCAACCTAAGGATGCAGAAATCACTGACTATGACCAACGAAATCCACTACGTGTGGTCAAAATTGACAACTCATAACAAGAGTCACAAATGGTCAGAGGGAGAGAATATGGTTTAGGAACCCTATGTATTGACTAGAATGGACAAAGAACTTCAATACATTGTGGCACGGTGTGGCTACCATGCACACCGAACAACTAAACTAGGCATATGTCAGTAACCATGACCAAAGAATTTCAGTATGGGTGGTCAACTTTCACAACCCGTAACACGATTCACAAATGGTCAGAGGGGGAAACAATGGTTTAGGAATATTAGTTTTCAAATAGCAAGTACAACGACCTTTAATAAGTAGTACCACGGTGTGGCTACCATGCACAATAACCAACCAAAGTAGGCATATGTACTGTCTATGACTAAAGAAATCCGCTGTGTGTGGTTAGCATTGAAAACTCATAATATGAGTCACAAATGGTCAGAGGGGGAACCAGTGGTTTGGGAACACCAGGTATCAACTAGCAAGCACACGGACATTCAATAAGTAGTGGCACGGTTTGGCTACCATGTACAATGACCAACCAAAGTTGGCATGTGTCACAGACCATGACCAAATGATGTCAATATGTGTGGTCAGCTTTGACAACTCATAACACAAGTCACAAATGGTCAGAGGGGGAAACAATGGTTTTTGAATACTAGTGATCAACAAGCAAGTACAATTACCTTCAACATGTAGTGGCACAGTGTGGCGACCATGCACAGTGACCAACCAAAGAATGCATATGTCACTGACCATGACCAAATAATTTCACTTCATGTGGTCTACGTTGACAACTCACAACAAGAGTCACAGATGACTATAGGGGGTAACAATGGTTTGGGAACACTGGCTATCAACTAGAAAGTACAAAATCCTTGTGTACATAGTGACACGGCGTGGAAACCAAGTACAGTGACAAACCAAATAAGGCATATGCCACTAACCATGACCAAAGTAATTTTACTGTGTGTGCTCAACCTTGAGAACGCATAACACAGGTCACAAATGGCTATGGGGGGAAACAATGGGTTGGTAATACTAGTTATCAACTAGCACGTACAACGACCTTCAACAAGTAGTGGCACGGTGTGGCTGGTGTGCAAAGTGACCAACCTAAGGATGCATACATCACTTGCTATGATCAAAGAAATCCACTATGTGCGTTCAACATTGACAACTCATAACAAGAGTCACAAATGGTCAGAGGGAGTGACAATGGTTTGGTAGCCCTATGTATCGACTAGAAAGGCCAAAGAACTTCAATACGTTGTGGCACAGTGTCGCTACTATGCACACCGAACAACCAAACTAGGCATATGTCAGTAACAATGACCAAAGAATTTCAGTATGGGTGGTCAACTTTCACAACCCATAACACGATTCACAAATGGTCAGAGGGGGAAACAATGGTTTCGGACTATTAGTTTTCAAGTAGCAAGTACAACGACCTTCAATAAGTAGTACCACGGTGTGGCTACCATGCACAATGAGCAACCAAAGCAGGCATATATACTGCCTATGACTAAAGAAATCCGCTGTGTGTGGTTAACATTGAAAACTCATAATCTGAGTCACAAATGGTCAGAGGGGGAAACAATGGGTTGGAAACACCAGGTATAGACTAGCAAGCACAAGGACCTTCAATAAGTAGTGGCACGGTGTGGCTACCATGTGCAATGACCAACCAAAGTAGGCATGTGTCACTGACCATGACCAAAGAATGTCACTATGTGTGGTCAACTTTGACAACTCATAACACGAGTCACAAATGGTCAAGGGGGGAGACAATGGTTTGTGAATACTAGTTGTCAATTAGCAAGTACGAATACCTTCAACATGTAGTGGTACGTTCTGGCTACCATGCACACTGACCAACCAAAGTATGCATATGTCACTGACCATGACCTAAGAATTTTACTTCATGTGGTCAACGTTGATCGCTTACAAGAAGAGTCACAGATAGTCAGAGGGGTACCAATGGTTTTGGAAACACAGGCTATCAACTAGAAAGCACAAAGACCTTCAGTACGTATTGACACGGCGTGGCAACCATGTACAGTGACAAACCAAAGTAGGCATATGCCACTAACCATGACAAAAAGAAGTTCACAGTGTGTGGTCAACGTTGAAAAGTCATAACATGAGTTACAAATGGTCTTAGGGGGAAACAATGGTTTGGGAGCACTAGTTATAACCTAGCAAGTACAAAGACCTTTAACAAGTAGTGGCATGGTGTGGCTAGTGTGCACAGTGACCAACCAATGGATGCATATGTCAGTTGCTATGACCAAAGAAGCCCACTATGTGTGGTTAAAATTGACAACTCATAACACGAGTCACAAATGGTCAGAGGGGGAGACAATGGTTTGGGAACCCGATGTATTAACTAGAAAGGACAAAGGACTTCAATACGTAGTGGCACGGTGTGGCTACTATACTGAACAAACAACCAACCTAGGCATATGTCAGTGCCCATGACCAAAGATTTGTTGTATGGGTGGTCAATGTTCACAACCCATAACACGAGTTACAATTGGTCAGAGGGGGAAACAATGGTTTTGGAATATTAGTTTTGAAGTAGCAAGTACAACGACCCTCAATAAGCAGTAACACAGTGTGGCTACAATGCACAATGACCAACAAAAGTAGGCATTTATACCGCGTTTGACAAAAGAAATCCACTGTGTGTGTTCAATGTTGACAACTCATAATACGTGTCACAAATTTTCAAAGGGGGAAATAATGGTTTGGGAACACGAGGTATCTACTAGAAAGCACAAGGACCTTCAATAAGTAGTGGCACGGTATGTCTACCATGTACAATGACCAACCAAGGCAGGCATGTGTCACTAACCATGACCAAAGAATGTCACTATGTGTGGTCAACTTTGAAAACTCATAACATGAGTCACAAATGGTTAGAGGGGGAAACAATGGTTTGTGAATACTAGTTATACTAGTATGACTACGTACTGACGTTCACAAACCATGCCGTGTGACTACGTACTGACGTTCTTTGTGCTTTCTAGTTGTATGGTCAACGTTGACAACTGATAGCACGAGTCGCAAATGGTCAGAGGAAGAGACAATGGGTTGGGAACCCTATGTATCAACTAGAAAGGACAAAGAACTTCAATACGTCGTGGCACAGTGTGGCTACTATGCACATCGAACAACCAAACTAGGCATATGTCACTGACCATGACCAAAGATTATAGTATGGGTGGTCAGCATTCACAACCGATAACACGAGAAACAAATAATGAGAGGGGGAAACAATGGGTTTGGAATATTAGTTTTCAACTATCAAGTACAATGATCAGCAATAAGTAGTAGCACGGTGTGGCTACCATGCACAATGACCTACCAAAGGAGGCATATGTACTACCTTTGACCAAAGGAATCCGCTATGTGTGGTCAACGTTCAGCAATCATTATACGAGTCAGAAATGGTCGGAGGGGGAAACAATGGTTTGGGAAGACAAGGTATCAACAAGCAGGCACAAGGACCTTTAATGAGTAGTGGCACGGTATGGCTACCATGTACAATGACCAACTAAAGTAGGCATGTGTCACTGACCATGACCAAAGAATGTCACTATGTGTGGTCAACTTTGACAACTCATAACACGAGTCACAAATGGTCAGACGGGGAAACCATGGGTTGTGAATAATAGTTATCAATAAGGAAGTACAAAGACCTTCAATATGTAGTGGCAGAGTGTGGCTACCATGCACACTGACCAGCCAAATCATGCATATGTCACTGACCATGACCAACAAATTTCACTGCATGTGGTCAACGCTGACAACTCACAAGAGTCAGATATAGTCAGAGGGGGCAACAATGGGTTGGGAACACTGGCTATCAACTAGAAAGCACAAAGACCGCCAGTACACAGTGACACGGCGTGGCAACCATGCACAATGACAAACCAAAGTAGGCAAAGTAGGTTTAATCATGGCCAAAAGAATTTCACAGTGTGTGGTGAATGTTGAAAACTCATAACACGAGTCATTCATGATCAGAGGGGGAAACAATGGGTTGGGGACACTAGTTATCAACTAGCAAGTACAAAGACCTTCAACAAGCAGTGGCACGGTGTGACTAGCGTGCACAGTGACCAACCGAAGGATACATACATCACTGACTATGACCAAAGAAGTCCACTATGTGTGGTCAACATTGACAACTCATAACATGAGTCACAAATGGTCAGAGGGAGAGACAATGGTTTGGGAACCACATGTATTGGCTAGAAAGGACCAAAAACTTCAATACGTACTGGCACGGTGTGGCTAGTATGCACACCGAACAACCAAACTAGGCACATGTCACTAACCATGACCAAAGAATTTCACTATGGGTGGTCAACGTTCACAATCCATAACACAAGTCACAAATGGTCAAAGGGAAAAACAATGGTTTTGGAATACTAGTTTTCAGCTAGAAAATACAGTGACCTTCAATAAGTAGTAGCACGGTGTGGCTACCATGCACAATGACCAACCAAGGTAGGCATATGTTCTGCCTTTGACCAAAGAAATCCATTGTGTGTGGTCAACGTTGACAACTCATAGTACAAGAAACAAATGGTAGAGGGAAAAACAATGGTTCGGGAACACCAAGTATCAACTAGCAAGCACACGAACCTTCAATAAGTAGTGGCACGGTGTGGCTACCATGTACAATGACCAACCAAAGTAGGCATGTGTCACTGACCATGACCAAAGAATGTCACTATGTGTAGTCAACTTTGACAACTCATAACACGAGGCACAAACGGTCAGAGGGGGAAACAATGGTTTGTGAATACGAATTATTGACTAGCAAGTACAAACACCTTCAATATGTAGTGGCACAGTGTGGCTACCATGCACAGTGACCAACCAAAGTATGCATATGTCACTGACCATGACCAAAGAATTTTACTTCATGTGGTCAAGGTTAACAACTCACAAAAAGACTCAGAGATAGTCAGAAGGGGTATCCATGGTTTGGGAACACTGGCCATCAACTAGAAAGCACAAAGACCTTCAGTACGCAGTGACACGGTGTGGCAGCCATGTACAGTGACAAACCAAAGTAGGCATATGCCACTAACCATGACCAAAGTAATTTGACTGTGTGTGGTCAACGTTGAGAACTCATAATACGGGTCAAAATGGCTATAGGGAGGAAAGAATGGGTTGGTAACACTAGTTATCAACTAGCACGTACAAAGACCTTCAACAAGTAGTGGCACGGTGTGGCTAGCGTGCACAGTGACCAACCAAAGGATGCATACATCACTGAGTATGACCAAAGTAGTCCACTATGTGTGGTCAACGTTGACAACTCATAACAAGAGTCACAAATGGTCAGAGGAAGAGACAATGGTTTGGGAACCCGATGTATGACTAGAAAGGACAAAGAACTTAAATATGTAATGGCACGGTGTGGCTACTATGCACACCGAACAACCAACCTAGGCATGTGTCACTGACCATAACCAAAGAATTCAAGTATGGGTGGTCAACTTGAACAACCCATAACACGAGTCAAAAATGGTCAGAGGGGGAAACAATGGTTTTGCAATATTAGTTTTTGACTAGCAAGTACAACGACCTTCAATCAGTAGTACCACAATTTCGCTACCATGCACAATGACCGACCAAAGTAGGCATATGTACTGCCTATGACCAAACAAATCCGCTGTGTGTGGTCAACGTTGAAAACTCATAATACGAGTCACAAGTGGTCTGAGGGAACAATAGTTTGGAAACACCAGGTATAGACTAGCAAGCATAAGGACCTTCAATAAGTAGTGGCAGGGTGTGGCTACCATGTACAATAACCAACCAAAGTAGGCATGCGTCACTGACCATGACCAAAGAATGTCACAATGTGTGGTCAACTTTGACAACTCATAACACGAGTCACAAATGGTCAGATGGGGAGACAATGGTTTCTGAATACTAGTTATCAATTAGCAAGTACCAAGACCTTCAACATGTAGTGGCACAGTGTGGCTACCATGCTCAGTGATTAACCAAAGTATGCATATGTCACTGACCATGACCAAAGAATTTCACTTCATGCGGTCAACGTTGATAGCTCACAACCAGAGTCACAAATAGTCAGAGAAATACCAATGGTTTGGGAACATAGGCTATCAACTAGAAAGCACAAAGATCTTTAGTACATAGTGACACGGCGTGGCAACCATGTAGAGTGACAAACCAAAGTAGGCATATGCCACTAACCATGACCAAAAGAATTTCACAGTGTGTGGTCAACGTTGAAAACTCATAACACGAGTCACAAATGGTCAGAGGGGGAAACAATGGGTTGGGAACACTAGTTATCAACTAGCAAGTACAAAGACCGTTAACAAGTAGTGGCACGGTGTGGCTTGCGTGCACAGTGACCTACCAATGGATGCATACGTCACTGACTATGACCAAAGAAGTCCACAATGTGTGGTTAACATTGACAACTCATAACCTCAGTCACAAATGGTCAGAGGGGGAGACAAGTGTTTGGGAACCCAAAGTATTGACTAGAAAGGACAAAGAACTTCAATACGTAGTGGCACGGTGTGGCTACCATACACATCAAACAACGAAACTAGGCATATGTCACTGCCCATGACCAAAGAATTTCAGTATGGGTGGTCAACGTTCACAACCCATAACACAAGTCACAAATGGTCAGAGGGGGAAACAATGGTTTCAGAATATTAGTTTGCATGTAGCAAGTACAACGACCCTGCATAAGTGTTAGCTACTGAGCTAACCACCTCCGGCAGAGAAGCCGCGAAACCGAAAAGCTCACAAAGGTTCTTACACCTTCTTCCTTTGCAGGTATGTGTCATGCACCCCAAACTTAATCAGGCATACACTTCACCTTCAAGAGTACTAACGCCTTAGCATTACATCTCAAGAAGAGCTCAAGTCGTCAATACGCAAGAGAGCATCAAGCAAGGGTTAATTGATCAGCATGCAAGACAAGTCCTTTTATAGCTGCCTGTCCAGTCCTAGAACTCAAAAGCACATTCCTAAGAAGTGGCTTGACCCTGCCACATCACCAAGAGACTTGCGCTGTGGGCTTGACACATAAGCATCCTTGTGCCAAGGTGACTGATCAGCCGTGTTGCTTCCCAGAAGCAATGGACTTTCTTTCTTGGAAGCTTCTAAAACAACCAAGATGTGCATGGAGCCAGGATCGAGCTCATGACCTCTCACTTGGCCAAATCAACAAAATGGCTAAGTTAACCACTCACCTACATGGTGTACTCACAGGTCATATCTCACATGAGACAGAGCATAGTTGAGTCACCCTACAACAAATCCAGGGGTCATACCTCCACAAGGGGCAGAGCATTCCTGATCCGTCGTACAAGACTGAACAAGGGGCAAACATATTCAACAAATCTCTCCCTTGCACCTTGCGTCAGTTTCCATCATCATTCTTCATCACTTGCGTTGACCATGCCGATACCTTGCCTGCCCGCCTGGTGGAGATCCTTGTCCAATGGCTTTGTAAGCATGTCAGCCCGGTTCAGCTTGGTGCCGACATACTCCAGCTCCACTGTTTGCTTGTAGACCAAGTCCCGAGCATAGTGGTAGCGGATCTCGATGTGCTTTGTGCGCCTGGACAGAACTGGGTTCTTGGACATGTCAATCGCGCTCATGTTGTCAATCTTGATGATTGTTGCCGTTGCCTGTGGTGCCTTCATCTCAGAGAGCAAGCTTCGAAGCCACTGCACCTCTTTACACACCTCAGCCAATGCAATGTACTCAGCTTCAGCTGTTGACAGAGAGACACACTCCTGCTTGCGACTCGCCCAACTGACA
>SZWC01000016.1:825255-857642 GCA_023375785.1 Penium margaritaceum | reverse complement strand
TGCTGGTACCAACAGATGGACAGCTTCATGGCACAACTCGGCTTCAAGCGCTGTGAGGCAGATCACAGTGTGTACGTGCGGCGCAGCAAGAAGCTCCATCAGATTGTCGCACTCTACGTGGACGATCTGATCTTGTGCTCCTCAGACCTGCCGTGCCTACAGCAGCTGAAAGAGCAGCTGAGCAGCAGGTTCCAGATGTCGGACATGGGGGAGCTGGACTTCTACCTCAGAGTGAGCATTACGCGGAACCGGAGGGCGCCCACGCTTGAGCTGGGGCAGGCCAAATACGTGGCCAAGGTGCTGAGGCGGTATGGCATGGAGGACTGCAAACCAGTGTGCAGTCCTGTCTCCACGACCTATGAAGCGAGTGCGGCAATGGCGCCGCAAACAAAAGAAGAGCGGGAGGATATGGCAGGGGTGCCTTACCAATCAGCGGTGGGCAGCCTCATGTACGCCATGGTGGCGACTCGACCAGACCTGGCCTACGCGGTGGGCCAAGTGAGCAGGTACGTGGCCGACCCAGGGCCACTACACTGGCAGGCAGTCAAGCGCATCCTTTGCTACCTGTAGGCGACGCGGCACGCGCGCCTGAGGTTCGAGGGCAAAGGGCGGGCGGACCTTGTGCGTCTGGTCTGCTACACGGATGCAGACTACGCTGGCGATGTGGACAAGCGGAAGTCCACATCCGGCTACGTGTTCTTCCTCGCTGGTGCAGCGGTCTCGTGGTGCAGCAGGAAGCAAGAATGCATCGCCACCTCCACAGTGGAAGCTGAGTACATCGCGCTGGCCGAGGCAGTCAAGGAGGCGGTGTGGCTCCGCAGGTTGCTGGGGGAGCTGGGCGTGCCGCAGTTGGAGCCTACGGTGGTGCACGAGGACAACACCGGCTCCATCTCGCTGACCAACAACCCAACGCAGCACAGGAGGATGAAGCACATTGACGTGCGTTATCACTACGCACGGGACATGGTCGAGAAGGGGCAGGTGGTGCTGCAAAACTGCAGCACGCACAGCATGCTTGCGGATTGCTTGACCAAAGCGCAACCCGCAGACCGACACGCGATGAGCGTGGCCGGACTTGGGATGACCAGCTATGATGGGCTAGAGGGTGCAGCGGAAGATGAGTGAGAGCAAGCAGGAGCAGCGGGCATGGGAGGTGCAAGGGGGAGAATGACAAAAAATTGTCCCTCCGCATGCCCAAGTGCGGCGCCGGGAGGCGCTGACGAGCCACCAGAAAATGGAAACTCCGCTTCGGCAGATCTGGCGACTCGACATTTGCTCAGATCCTAAAATGGAGGATTTCCCCTCAAAGTTGACAAGTGGCTGCATCCGGTGGAAGTTGTTTGGCCGAGATCGGACAAGTATCAAGGGAGATATGGCCTTCCAAAGTTGGGGTATGCGCAGCGGCTCTGGGAGCCGGCTGCGACTCGAAATCCGGTCGATAATCGACCGGACCGAGTAACAAAAATACCATCTGGAGAAAATGTTCCAATAGGCCTGCCGAGGCGTCCGGTGGATGATTCACCTGATCCGGCGGATCATCCACCGAATCCAGTAGTGCAGGTTGTTACTGAGGGACTTAGCCAAAAATCTGGCTCGGCGTCCGAAACTCAGTAGTATGTTTTGTTACTCGGGGACTTCGTCAAAATTCTGACTACAGGTCCGCAGACAGGTTTCGAACCTCGTCACACTCCATCACCAAACACGACCCAAAAGAAGGTAGGGTGCGTGGAAACAGTGCAGGGGACCCGTTCACCATGTGCAATGTGACATGCGCCTTGGGAAAGGCGCTTCGCACGTGAATGAAGGCGCAACGGCGAGTGGCGGCGTCAGGCTTCTGTGGTGGGTGAGACCTGCGCTTCGGCAAGCATAACTTGAGCTACGCTTGGCCGAATTGCACGTGGTTTGGTGCGTTGGAAAGCTCATGACTAGCCCTATAAATGTTGTGATCATGTCTATGTTCACAAACTAACGCAAAACGACGTTGTTCCCTTCGCAAACTGACTGTCTCTAAATTCCTGCTCACATAGCGTGAGGCGACCATAAAGCTCACGCTCAGTCTCAGATTTGCCCAAAACAGTAGACGTGAATAACTAGAGGCGATCAGAAAAACGTCGGGACTACACCACGCAGATCTCATCCTGACAGTGCCAGAGTTGCGCCAGAGTTGTGCCCGAGTTATGCCAGATTTGTGCTAGAGGTTTGCCACAATTCTGCTAGAGTTGTGCCAGATGCGTGCAAGAGTTGTGCCAGAGTTGTGCAGAAGTTGTGCCAACGTTGTTCCAAAGTTGTGCCAAAGTTGTGCCAGAGTTGTGCCAGAGTTGTGCCAGAGTTGTGCCACAGTTTTGCCAGAGTTGTGCTAGAGTTGAGCCAGAGTTGTGCCAGAGTATACCCGGAGTACTGCCAGAGTTTTGCTAAAGTTTTGCCAGAGTTGTGCTTGTGATGTGCCAGAGTTGTGCCAGAGTTGTGCCAGAGTTGTGCCAGAATTGTGCCACAGTTGTGCCAAACTTGTGCCAGAGTTGTGCTATAGTTGTGCCGGTTTTGTGCCATAAATGTGCCAGAGTTGTGCCAGAGTTGTGCCAGAGTTGTACCAGAGTTGTGCCAGAGTTGTGCCTCAGTTGTGCCTTAGTTGTACCAGAGTTGTTCAACAGTAGTGCCAGAGTTGTGTCAGAGTTTTGCCAGTGTTGTGCCAGATTTCTGCCAGAGTTGTGCCAGATGTGTGCCAGAGTTGTGCCAGAGTTGTGCCTGAGTTCTGCCAGAATTGTGCCAGAGTTGTACCATAGTTGTTCCAGATTCGTGCCAGAGTTGTGCAAGAGTTGTGCCAGAGTTATGCCAGAGTTGTGGCAGAGTTGTGCCAGAGTTGTGCAAGAGTTGTGCCAGAGTTGTGCAAGTGTTTTGCCAGAGTTGTGCAATAGTTGTGCCAGAGTTGTTCCAGAGTTGTGCTAGAGTTGTGCCAGAGTTGTGCTACAGTTGTGCCACAGTTGTGCTAGAGTTTTGCCAGAGTTGTGCAAGAGTTGTGCCAGAATTGTGCCAGAGTTCTGCTAGAGTTGTGCCACAGTTGTGCCAAAGTTGTGCCAGAGTTGTGCCAGAGATGTGCCGGTGTTGTGCCAGAGTTGTGCCAGAGTTGTGCCAGAGTTGTGCCAGAGTTGTGCCAGAGCTGTACCAGAGTTGTGCCAAAGTTGTGCCAGAGTTGTGCCAGATATGTACTAGAGTTATGCCAGAGTAGTGCCAGAGTTGTGCAGAGCTTTGCCTGAGTTGTGCCAGATTTCTGCCAGAGTTGTGCCAGAGATGTAACAGAGTTGTGCCAGAGGTGTGCCAGAGTTGTGTTAGAGTTATGCCAGAGATGTACCTGATTTGTGCCAGAGTTGTGCAAATGTTGTGCCAGAGATGTACCGGAATTGTGCCAAAGTTTGGCCAAAGTTGTGCCAGATTTGGGCCAAAGTTGTGCCAGATTGGTTCCACAGTTGTGCCAGAGTTGTACTTTAGTTGTGCCAGAGTTATGCCAGAGTTTTGCCAGAGTTGTGCCAGAGTTGTGCCAGAGTTGTGCCAGAATTGTGCTAGAGTTGTCCCAGAGTTGTGTCAGAGTTGTGCCAGAGTTGTGCCAAAGTTGTTCCAGAGTTGTGCCAGAATTGCACAAGAGTTGTGCCATAGTTGTGCTTGAGTTGTGCCAGAGTTGTGCCAGAGTTGTGCCGGAGTTGTGCCAGAGTTGTGCCACAGTTGTGCCAGAGTTGTGCCAGAGAAGTGCCACAGTTGTGCAGAGCTTTGCCAGAGTTGTGCCAGATTTGTGCCAGAGTTGTGCCAGAGATGTAACAGAGTTTTACCAGAGCTGTGCCAGAGTTGTGCTAGAGTTATGCCAGAGATGTGCCACATTTGTGCCAGAGTTGTGCAAGTGTTGTGCCAGAGATGTACCGGAATTGTGCCACAGTTGGGCCAAAGGTGTGCCAGATTTGTGCCAGAGTTCTGCTAGAGTTGTTCCAGAGTTGTGCAAGAGTTGTGCCAGAGTTTGCCAGAGTTTTGCCAGAGTTGTGCTAGAGTTGTGCCAGAGTTCTGCCAGATTTGTATCAGAGTTGTGCCAGAGTTGTGCCAAAGTTGTGCTAGAGTTGTCCCAGAGTTGAGTCAAATTGTGCCAGAGTTGTGCCAAAGTTGTTCCAGAGTTGTGCCAGAATTGTACAAGAGTTGTGCCATAGTTGTGCTTGAGTTGTGCCAGAGTTGTGCCAGAGTTCTGCCAGAGTTGTTTCAGAGTTGTGCCAGATGTGTGCCATAGTTGTGCCAGAGTTGTGCCGGAGTTGAACTAGAGTTGTGCCAGAGTTGTGCCAGAGTTGTGCCCGAATTGTTCCAGAGTTGTGCCAGAGGTGTGCAAGAGTTGTGCCAGTGTTATGCCAGAGTTGTGCCAGAGTTGTTCCAAAGTTGTGCCAGATTTGTTCCAGTGTTGTAGCAGAGTTGTGCATGAGTGTTTCCAGAGTTGTGCCAGAGTTGTGCCAGAGTTGTGCCAAGTAGGACGCAAGTAGGGCACAACTAGGAAGCAACCAGGGTACAACTAGGGCGCAACTAGGGCAAATCTAGTGTCCAACTGAGGCACAACTAGGGCGCAACTAGGTTGCATTTAGGGCGCAACTAGGGCGCAACCAGGGCACAAGTAGGGCGCTAGTATGGCACTACGAGGGCGCAACTGGGGCTAACCAGGGTACAAGAAGGGCGCAAATAGGACGCAAATAGGGCACAACTAGGACGTAGCTAGTGCCCAACTAAGGCGCGGCTAGGGTGAAACTAGGGAGCAAGTAGCGTGCAACTAGAGTGCAAGTAGCGCACAACTAGGGTACAATTTGGGCGCAACTATACTGTAACTAGGGTCCAACTAGGACGCAAGTAGGGCGCAACTAGGGTGCAACTAGGACGCAACTAGGGCGCAAGTAGGACGGAACTAGGGCGCAACTCGGACGCATCTAGGGTGCAAGTAGGGCGCAACTTGGGCGCAAGTAAGGCGCAACTAGGGTGGAAGTAGGGCGCAAAACGGCCCCAACTAGGCCGCAACTAGGACGTATCTAGTGCCCAACTAAGGCACAACTAGGGCGCAACTAGGGAGCAAGTAGGGTGCAACTACGGTGCAAGTAGGGCACATCTAGGGCGTAATTTGGACGCAACTAGGCTACAACTACGTCGCAACTAGGACGCATGTAAGGCGCAACCAGGGCGCAACTAGGGTGCAACTAGGGCGCAACTAGGGCGTAGCTAGTGCCCAACTCAGGCATGACTAGGGCGCAACTAGGCCGCAACTAGGGCGCAAGTAGGACGCAACTAGGACGCAACTAGGGCACAACTAGGGCGCAACTTGTTCATAGCTAGTGCCCAACTGAGGGGCAATAGGGCAAAACTAGAGCCCAAAAAGGGCGCAAGTAGGGCCCAAGTAGGGCGCAACTAGGGCGCACATAGGGGGCAACTAGGACGCAATTAGGGCGGAAGTAGGGAGCAACTAGATCGCAACTAGGGAGCAACCAAGGCGTAGCTAGTGTCCAACTGAGGGGCAGCTAGGGTGCAACTAGGGCGCAAGTTGGGCGCAATTGAGGCGCAAGCTGGGTGGAACTAGGGCACAACTTGGGCAGAACTAGGGCACAACTTGGGCGCAACTAGGGCACAACTAGGGTGCAGCTCGGGAACAAGTAGGGTGCAAGTACGGCGCAAGTAGGGTGCAACCAGGACGTAACCAGGGCACAACTAGGGCGCAACTAGGGCGCAACTAGGACATAACGATGGCGTAACTAGGACGTAACTAGGGCGCAACTAAGGTGCAAGTAGGGTGCAAGTAGGGCGCAACTAGGGCGTAACTAGGGTGCAACTAGAGCGTAGCTAGTGCCCAACTGAGGCGCAACTAGGATGCAAGTCAGGCATAAGTAGGATGCAAGTAGGATGCAACTAGGGCACAAGTAGGGCGCATTAATGATGCAACTAGGGTGCAACTAGGGCACAACTAGGACGCAACTAGGCGCAACTAGGGTGCAAGGATGCGGCAACTAGGGCAAAACTTGGAGGTAACTAGGGTACAACTAGGGTGCAACTAGGGCGCCAGTAGGGCACAAGTAAGGCACAACCAGGGCGCAACTAGGGCACAAGTAGGGTGCAAGTAGGGCACAGCTTGGGAGCAACAAGCGCGCAACTAGGGTGCAACTAGAATCCAACTAGGGCATAGCTCGTGCCCAACTGAAGTGCACTTAGGACGCAACAAGGGTGCAACTAGGGCGCAAGTAGGGCGCAAGTAGGACGTAAGTAAGGTGCAAATAGAGCAAGTCTAGGGCGTAACTAGGGCGTAAATAGGGCACAACTAGGACGCAAGGAGAGTGCAATTAGGGCGCAAGTAGGGCGCATGTAGGGGGCAACTAGGGCACTACTCGGACACAACTAGGGTGCAACTAGGGCGCAACTAGGACACAACTAGGCCGTAGCTGGTTCCCAAGTGAGGCGCAACTTGGGGGGCAACTAGGGCATAGCTAGGAAGCAAGTAGGACGCAACTAGAGCGCAACTAGGGCACGACTATGGCGCAACTAAGGCGTAGCTAGTGTCCAACTGAGGCGGATCTAGGGCGCAACTAGGGCGCAACTAGGACGTAACTAGGACGCAAGTAGGGTGCAAGTAGGACGCAAGTAGGGTGCAACTAGGGCGCAAGTAGGGCGCAACGAGGGCGTAGCTAGTGTCCAAATGAGACGCAACTAGGGTGCAACTAGGGCGCAAGTAGGGCGTGAGTAGGGCGCAACAAGGGCATAACTAGGGAGAAAGTAGGATGCAACTAGGGCGCAACGAGGACGCAACTAGGGATTAGCTAGTACCCTAGTGAGGTGCAACTAGGGCGCAACAAGGACGCAACTAGGGCGAAAGTAGTGCGTAACTAGGGCGCAACTAGGATACAACTAGGGCGTAACTAGGGTATAGCTAGTGTCCAACCGAGGAGCAACTAGGGCGCAAGTAGTGCGCATGTAGGATGCAACTAGGGCACAACTTGGATACAACTAGGGCACAATTAGGGTGCAACTAGGACGCAACTACGGCGCAAGTAGGAAGCAAGTAGGGGGCAAGTAGGGCGTAACAAGGGTGCAGCTAGGGTGCAACTAGGGCGCAAGGAGGACGCAAGTAGGGCACAAGATGGACGCGACTAGGGCGCACCTAGGACGCAACTAGGGCACAATTAGGACGCACGTACGGCGTACCTAGGGTATAATTGGGCGCAACTATGGTGCAACTAGGGCACAACTAGGGCGTAGCTTGTGTCCACCTGGGGCACAACTAGGGCGCAACTAGGGCACAACTAGGGCGCAAGTAAGGCGCAAGTAGGGCGCAATTAAGGCGCAACAAAGGCACAACTAGGGCGCAACTAGGGTGTAACTAGGACGTAGCTAGTGTCCAACCGAGGTGTAACTAGGGTGCAACCACGGCACAAGTAGGGCGCAAGTAGGGTGCAACTAGGGTGCAACTAGGGCGCAACTACGGCGTAGCTTGTGTCCACCTGAGGCGCAACTACGGCGCAACTAGGGCACAACTATTGTGCAAGTAAGGCGCAAATAGGGCGCAATTAAGGCGCAACTAAAGCGCAACTAGGGCGCAACTAGGGCGCAGCTAGGGCGTAGCTAGTGTCCAACTGAGGTGTAACTAGGGTGCAACCACGGCATAAGTAGGGCGCAAGTAGGGTGAGAGTAGGGCGTAATAAGGGCACAACTAGGGTGCAAGTCGGGCGCATGGAGGGTACAGCTATGGGTGCAACTAGGGCGCAACTAGTGGACAAGTAGGACGCAAGTTGGGCGCACCTAGGGCGCAACTAAGGCGCAACTAGGGCGTAACTAGTGCCCAACTCAGGCGCAACAAGGACGCAACTAAAGTGCAAGAAGGGTGCAAGTAGGGTGCAAGAAGGGTGCAACTAGGGTGCAAGTACGTCGCACGTAGGGCGCAACTTGGGTACAACTAGGGCGCAACTAGGGCGTAGCTAGTCCTTAGCTGAGGCGCAACTGGGGCGCAACAAAGGCGCAAGTGGGGCACAACTAGGATAAAAGTAGGGCACAACTAGGGCACAACTAGGGCGCAACTAGGGGGCAACTAGGACACAACTAGGGCATAAGTAGGGCACAAGTAGGGTGCAAGTAAGGCGCAACTAGGGCACAAGTAGGGTGCAAGTAGGGTACAACTAGGGCGCTATTAGGGGGCAACTAGGGCGCAACTAGGGTGCAACAAAGGCGTAGCTAGTGCCCAACTAAGGTGCAACTAGGGCGCAACTAGGGCGCAAGTAGGACGCAAGTAGGGTGCAGCTAAGGTGCAACTAGGGTTCAACTAGGTCACAACTAGGGTGTAAGTAGGGTGCCAGTAGGGTACAACTAGGGCGTAACTAGGATACAATTAGGGCGCAAGTAGGGCGCATGTAGGGTGCAACTATGGGTGCAACTAGGGCTCAACTAGGGGGCAAATAGGGAGCCAGTAGGGCGCAACTAGTGCACAACTAGGGCGTAACTAGGGTACAACTAGGACGTAGCTAGTGCCCAACAAAGGCACAACTAGGGCGCAACTAGGGTGCAAATAGGGTGGAAGTCGGACGCAAGTAGACCGCAAGTAGGGCGAAAACAGGGCACAAGTAAGGCACAAGAAAGGCGCAACTAGGTCGTAAGTAGGGCGTATGTAAGGCGCATGTAGGGTGGAACTAGGGTTCAACTGGGATGCAACTATGGGGCAAGTAGGGTGCAAGTAGGGCGCAACTAGTGTGCAACCAGGGCACAACTAGGGCGCAACTAGGGCGTAGCTAGTGACCAACTGAGGCGCAACGAGGGTGCAATTAGGGCGCAAGTAGGGCTCAAATAGGGTATAAGTAGGGCCAACTAGGGTGCAACTAGGTCGCGATTAGGGCGCAAGTACGGCGCAAGTAGGGCGCAAGTAGGGTGCAACTAGGGCGCACGTAGAGCACAAGTAGGGCACAAGTAGGGTGCAACCAAGGTGCACGTAGGGGGCACGTAGGGTGCAAGAAGGGTGCAACTAGGCCACAACTAGGTGTAGCTAGTTCCCAATTGAGGCACAACTAGGGCGCAAGTAGGGTGCAAGTCCGGCACAAGAAGGGTGCAAGTAGGATGCAACTAGGGCGCAAGTAGGGCGCAAGTAGGACGCAACTAGGGTGCAACTAGGATGCAACTAGGGCGCAACTAGGGCGTAGCTAGTGCCCAAGTGAGGCACAAGTAGGGTGCAACTAGGGCACAAGTAAGGCGCAACTAGGGTGGAACCAGGGCACAAGTAGGACGCAAGTAGGTTGCAACTAGGGTGCAACTAGGGCTCGACTAGGGTGCAAGTAGGGCGCAACCAGGGCGCAAGTGGGGCACAACTAGGTTGTAACTAGGGTGCAACTAGGGCACAAGTAGGGCGCAAGTAGGGTACAATTAGGACGTAAGTAGGGTGCACCTAGGGTGCAACTAGGGTGTAACTAGGGCGTGACTAGGGCGTAACTAGTGTCCAACTGAGGCGCAACTAGGACGCAACTAGGGCACAAGTAGGGTACAAGTAGGGCGCAAGGAGGGCGCAACTAGGGTGCAAGTAGGGCACATGTAGGGCGCAACAAGGGTGTAACTAGGGCACAACTATGGCGTAGTTAGAGCCCAACTGAGGCGCAGCTAGGGCGCAACTTAGTCGCAAGTGGGATGCAACTAAGGCACAACTACGATGCAACTAGGGCGCAACTAGGGTACAAATAGGGCGCAAGAAGGACGCAAGTAGGGCGCAACTAGTGCACAAGTAGGGCACAAGAAGGACTCAAGTAGGGTGCAACTAGGGCGCAACCAGGGTGTAGCTAGTTTCCAACTAAGGCAGAATTAAGGCGCAACTATGGCACAACTAGGGCGCAACTAGGGTGCAACTGGGGTGCAAGGAGGGCACAAGTAGAGCGCAACAAGGGCGCGACTAGGGCTAGAAAAAGGCTCAAATAGGGCGCAAGGAGGGTGGACTAAGGGCGCAAGTAGGGCGCAAGTAGGGTGCAAGTAGGATGCAATTAGGGTGAAACTAGGGCGTAACTAGGGTACAACCAGGGCAAAACTAGTGCGTAGCTTGTGCCCAATTGAGGCGTAACTAGGGGGCAACTAGGGCACAAGTAGGGCGCAAGTAGGGCGCAAGTAGGACGCAATTAGGGTGCAAATAGGGTGCAACTAGGGCACAACTAGGACGTAGCTAGTGTCCAACTGAGATGTAACTAGGGTGCAACCACGGTAGAAGTAGGGCACAAGTAGGGTGTAACTAGGGTACAACTAGGGCGCAACTAGGTCGCAACTAGGGCATAAGTAGGGCGCAGGTAGGGTTAAACTAGGGCGTAACAAGGGCATAACTAGGGTGCAAGTAGCGCGCATGGAGGGTGCAACTATGGGTGCAACTAGGGCGCAACTAGGGAGCAAGTAGGGCACAAGTTGGACGCACCTTGGACGCAACTAGGACAGAACTAGGGCGTAACTAGTGTTCAACTCAGGCGCAACTAGGACGCAACTAAATAGCAAGCACAATGCAAGTAGGGCACAAGTAGGGCACAAGTGGGTGCAACTAAGGCGCAAGTACGGCGTATGTACGGCGCAACTATGATGTAAGTAGGGCGCAACTAGGGCGTAGCTAGTGCCCAACTGAGGCACAGCTGGGACGCAATAGAGGGGAAAGTAGGGCATAACTAGGACAAAAGAAGGGCACAACTAGGGTACAACTAGGGTGCAACTAGGACGCAACTATGACACAACTAGGGCGCAAATAGGGCGCAAGTAGGGTGCATGTAAGGCGCAACTTGGGCGCAAGTAGGGTGCAAGTAGGGGACAACTAGGGCGTAACTAGGACACAACTAGGGTGTTAGTAGGTTACAAGTAGGACGCAACTAGGGTGCAATTAGGGTGCAACTAGGGCGCGAGCAGGATGCAAGTAGGACGCAACTAGGACGCAACTATGGTACAATTTGGGCACAACTACAACGTAGCTAGTGCCTTGCAGAGGTGTAACTAGGGCGGAACTAGGGCGAAAGTAGGACACAAGTAGGGCGCAAGTAGGGTGCGACTATGGCGCAAGTAGGATGCAATCTGGATGTAACTAGGGCGTAACTAGGATGCAAGTAGGACGTAGCTTGTACCCAACTGAGGTGCAACTATGGCACAAGTAGGGCGCAACTAGGACGCAACTAGGGTGCAAGTAGGACGCAACGTATAACTAGAGCGCTACTAGGGCACAACTAGGGCTTAACTAGGACGCAAGTAGGGCGCAAGCAGGGCACAAGTAGGGCGCGACTAGGGTACAAATAGGGTGTAACTAAGGCACAAGGAGGGTGCAAGTAGGGCGCAAGTAGGGCGCATCTATGGTGCAATGAGGGCGCAACTAGGGTGGAAGTAGGGAACAAGTAGGGCACAAATAAGGCGCAAGTAGGGTACAACTAGGGCGCGACCAGTGTGCAACTAGGGCTTAAACCAGGGCGTAGCTTGTGCCTAATTGAGGCGCAACGAGGGTGCAACTAGGGCGCAACTAGGGCGCAAGTTGGGTGCAAGTAGGGCGCAAGTAGAGTGCAACTAGGACGCAACTAGGGCGCATCTAGGACGTAGCTAGTGGCCAACTGAGGCGCAACTAGGACGTAACTACGGCGCAACTAGGGAGCAACTAGCGCAAAGTAGGGCGTACATAGGATGCAACTAGGGCGCAACTAGGGCGCAACTAGGGTGCAACTAAGGCGCAACTACGACATAACCTGGGCAAAGCTAGGACCCAACATAGGCACAACTAGGGCGCAACAAGGGCGCAACTAGGATGCAAGTAGGGCACAGCTACGACGCAACTAGGGTACAACTAGGACGCAACTAGGGCGTAGCTAGTGTCCAACTGAGGAGCAACTAGGGCGCAAGTTGGGCGCAACTAGGGCGCAACTAGGACGCAACTTGGGCGCAGCGAGGGTGTAACTAGGGCGCAACTTGGGCGGAACTAGGGCGTAACTAATGCCCAACTGAGGCGCAATTAGGACATAACTAGGTCGCAAACTGGACGCAAGTACGGCGCAAATATGGGGCAACTAGGACGCAAGTAGGGCGCAAGTAGGGTGCATGTAGGACACAACTAGGGCGCATATAGGGCGCAATTATTGTGCAACCAGGACGTACGTAGTGTCCAACTCAGGCGCAATAACGGCGCAACTAGGACGCAAGTAGGGCGCAACTAGGGCGCAACTAGGGTGCAAGGAGGACGCAACAAGGATGCAACTAGGGCTCTACTACGTTGCACGTAGGGTGCAAGTAGGACGCAAGTAGGGTGCAACTAGGGTGCAACTAGGGTGAGACTAGGGCGCAACTAGGGTGAAGCTAGTGTCCAACTGAGGCACAACTAGGCGGCAACTAAGTCGCATTTAGGGCGCAACTAGGGCGCAACCAGGGCACAAGTAGGGCGCTAGTAGGGCACTACGAGGGCGCAACTAGGGCTAGACTAGGGTACAAGTAGGGCACATTGGGCGCAAATAGGGCACAACTAGGACGTAGCTAGTGCCAAACTAAGGCGCAACTAGGGCGCATCTAGGGAGCAAATAGGGTGCAACTGGAGTGCAAGTAGGGCCCAAATAGGGTGCACTTTGTGCGCAACTAGGCTATAACTAGGGTGCAACTAGAACGAAAGTAAGGCGCAACTAGGGTGCAAATAGGGCGCAACTAAGGCGCAAGTAGAACGGAACTAGGGTGCAACTCGAGCGTATCTAGGACGCAAGTAGGGCGCAACTAGGGTGCAGGTAAGGCGCAACTAGGCTGCAAGACGGGCGCCAGACGGCCCCAACTAGGACACAACTAGGACGCAACTAGGTCGTAGCTAGTGCCCAAATGAGGCACAATTAGGGCGCAAGTTGGGCGCAACTAAAACGCAAGTAGGGCGCAACTAAGGTCAATCAGGATGTAACCAGGGCACAACTAGGACGTAGCGAGTGCCCAACTAAGGCACAACTAGGGCGCAACGAGGGAGCAAGTAGGGTGCATCTACGGTGCAATTAGGGCACAACTAGGGCGTAATTTGTAGTGGTTGTAAGTAGTTGCGAGTGGTTGCGAGTAGTTGCGAGGGGTTCTGAGTGGCTGCGTGTGGTTGCGAGTGGTTGAGAGTAGTTACGAGAAGTTGCAAGTGGTTGGGAGTTTTTTTAGGTGGTTGTGAGTGGTTGTGAGTGGTTGCGAGTGGTTGCAAATGCTTGCAAGTTGTTGTGATTTGTTGTGAGTGGCTGCGAGTGGTTGCGAGTGCTTGCAAGCGGTTGGAAGTTGTTGTGAGTGGTTGTGAGTGGTTGTAAGTGGTTGCGAGTTGTTTCAAGTGGTTGCAAGTTGTTGCCAGTGGATGCATGTAGTTGCAAATAGTTGTGAGTGCTTGCGAGTGGTTGAGAGTGCTTGCAAGTGGCTGTAAGTGCTTGCAAGTGGTTGCGAGTGGTTATGCGTGATTACAACTGGTTGCAAGTGGTTAGGAGTGGTGGCGAGTAGTTACGAGTGGTTGCTAGTTATTGCGAGTGGTTGTGAGTGGTTGCGAGTGACTGAGAGTGGTTGCGAGTGGTTGCGAGTGGTTGCAAGTGGTTGCAAGTGGTTGCAAGTGGTTGCCAGGGGTTGCAAGTGGGAGCAAGTGGTTACAAGTGGTTGCGAGTGGTTGCGAGTGGTTGCGAGTGGTTGCGAGTGGTTGTGAGTGGTTGCAAGTGGTTGCAAGTGGTTGCCAGTGGTTACGAGTGGTTGCGACTGGGTGCAAGTGGTTGCAAGTGGTTGTGAGTGGTTGCGAGTGGTTGCAAGTGGTTGCGAGTGGTTGCAAGTGGTTGCAAGTGGTTGTGAGTGGTTGCGAGTCGTTGCGAGTGGTTGTGAGTGGTTGTGAGTGGTTGCATCTGGTTGCAAGTGGTTGCGAGGAAGTACGAGAAGCTGCAAGTGGTTGCGAGTTGTTGCAGGTCGTTGTGAGTGGTTGT
This sequence comes from Penium margaritaceum, assembly GCA_023375785.1. Classification (NCBI taxonomy): domain Eukaryota; kingdom Viridiplantae; phylum Streptophyta; class Zygnematophyceae; order Desmidiales; family Peniaceae; genus Penium; species Penium margaritaceum. Next base: position 843,723 of record SZWC01000016.1, on the reverse strand, counting down.
GAGTGGTTGCAAGTGGTTTCGAGTGCTTGCAAGTGGTTGTGAGTGGTTGTGAGTGGTTCCGAGTGGCTGTGAGTGATTGCAAGTGGTAGCAAGAGGTTATGAGTGGTTGCGAGTGGTTTCGAGTGGCTGCGAGTGGTTGTGAGTGGTTGCGAGTTATTGCAAGTGGTTGCAAGGGGTTGCGATTGGTTGCGAGTGGTTGCGAGTGGTTGGGAGTGGTTGCGAATGGTTGCGAGTGGTTGCGAGTGGTTGGGAGTGATTCCGAGTAGTTCCAAGTGGCTAAGAGTGGTTGCGAGTGGTTGCGAGTGGTTGTGAGTGGTTGCGTGTGGTTGTGAGTGGTTGCAAGTGGTTGCGAGTGGTTGTGAGTTGTTGCAAGTGATTACTAGTGATTGCAAGTCGTTGCGAGTGGTTGCCAGTAGTTGTGAGTGGTTGCAAGCGGTTGCAAGTGGTTGCTAATGGTTGCGAGTGGCTGCGAGCGGTTGCGAGTGGTTACGAGCGGTTACGAGCGGTTGCAAGCGGTTTCAAGGGGTTGCGAGTGGTCGTGCGTGGTTGCAAGTGGTTGCGAGTGGTTGCGAGTGGCTGGAAATGGTTGTGAGTGCTTAAGATTGGCTGTGAGTGGTTGCGAGTGGCTACAAGTGGTAGCAAGTGCTTGCGAGTGGTTGTGACTGGTTGCTAGTGGTTGCGAGTGGTTGTGAGTGGTTCCGTGTTGTTGCAAGTGGTTACGAGTGGTTGCAAAAAGTTGCAAGTGGTTGCGAGTGGTTGCATGAGGGTGTGAGTGGTTGGGAGTAGTAGTTAGTGGTTGCGAGTGCTTGCAAGTGGTAGCAAGTGGTTGTGAGTGGTTGCGAGTGGTTGCGAGTGGCTGCGAGTGGTTGGGAGGGGTTGCGAGTTGTTGCAAGTGGTTGCGAGTGGTTGCGAGTGGTTGCGAGTGGTTGCGAGTGGTTGCGAGTGGTTGCGAGTGGTTGCGAGTGGTTGCGAGTGGTTGGGAGTGGTTGCGAGTGGTTGCAAGTGGTTGCGAGTGGTTGCGAGTGGTTGCGAGTGGTTGCGAGTGGTTGCGAGTGGTTGCGAGTGGTTGGTAGTCGTTGCAAGTGGTTCCAAGTGGCTGCGATTGGTTCCGAGTGATTGCGAATAGTTGTGTGTGGTTGCGCGTGGTTGCGAGTGGTTGCGAGTGGTTGCGAGTGGTTGCTAGTGGTCGCGAGGATTGTAAGTGGTCGCTGGTGGTTGCAAGTGGTTGCGAGTGGTTACAAGTGGTTGCGAGAGGTTGCGAGTGGTTGCGAGCGGTTTTGAGCGGTTGCGAGCGGTTGCGAGCGCATGCGAGCGGTTGCGAGCGGCTGCGAGCGGTTACGAGCGGTCGCCAGTAGTTGCAAACGGTCGCAAGTGGTTGCGAGGGGTTACGAGTGGTTGCGAGTGGTTGCAAGTGGTTGCGAGTGGATGCAAGTGGCTGGGATTGGTTGTGAGTACTTACGAGTGGTTGCGAGTGGTTGCGATTGGTTGCCAGTGGTTGCGAGTGGTTGCAAGTGGTGGTAAGTAGTTTGGAGTGGTTGCAAGTGGTTGTGAGTGATTGCGAGTGTTTGCTAGTGGTTGCGAGTGGTTGTGAGTGGCTGCAAGAAGTTGGGAGTGGTTGCGAGAGGTTGCAACTGGTTGCAAGTGGCTGCGAGTGGTTCGCGGTGACTGCAAGTGGTTGCGAGTGGTTACGAGTGGTTGCGAGTGGTAGTGAGTGATTGCAAGTGGTTGCCACTTGTTGCGAGTGGTTGCGAGTGGTTGCAAGTGGTTGGGAGTGGTTGTGAGTGGTTGCGAGTGATTGTGAATGCTTGCAAGTGGTGTTAACTGTTTGTGAGTGGTTGTGAGTGGTTGCGAGTGGTTACGAGTGGTTGTGAATTCTTGCGAGTGGTTGCGAGTTGTTGAGAGTGGTTGGGAGTGTTTGCGAGTGGTTGCGAGTGGTTGTGAGTAGTTGTGAGTGGTTTAAAGTGGGTGTGAGTGGCTGCGAGTGGTTGTGAGTCGTTGCGAGATGTTGCAAGTGGTTGCGAGTGGTTGCGAGTGGTTGCAAGTGGTTGCGAGTTGTTGCAAGTGGTTGCGAGTGGTTGCGAGTGGTTGCGAGTGGTTGGGAGTGGTTGCGAGTGGTTGCAAGTGGCTAAGAGTGGTTGCGAGTGGTTGCGAGTGGTTGTGAATGGTTGTGAGTGGTGGTGAGTGGTTGCGAGTGGTTGCGAGTGGTTCCAAATGGCTGCAAGAGGTTGTGAGTGGTTGCGAGTGGTTGCAAGAGGTTGTGAGTGGTTGCGATTGGTTGCGAGTGGTTGCAAGTGGTTGCGAGTGGTTATGAGTGGTTGCGAGTGAATGGGAGTGGTTGTGAGTGGTTGGGAGTGGTTGCATGTGGTTGCAAGTGGTTGCGAGTGGTACGAGAAGTTGCAAGTGGTTGCGAGTGATTGCAGGTAGTTGTGAGTGGTTGTGAGTGGTTGTGAGTGGTTTTGAGTGCTTGCGAGTGGTTGTGAGTGGTTGTGAGTGGTTGCGAGTGGCTGTGAGTGATTGCAAGTGGTAGCAAGTGGTTGTGAGTGGTTGCGAGTTGTTCCGAATGGCTGCGAGTAGTTGTGAGTGGTTGCGAGTTGTTGCGAGTGGTTGCGAGTTGTTGCGAGTTGTTGCGAGTGGTTGCGAGTGGTTGCGAGTGGTTGCGAGTGGTTGCGAGTGGTTGCGAGTGGTTGCGAGTGGTTGGGAGTGGTTGCGAGTGGTTGCAAGTGGCTTAGAGTGGTTGCAAGTGGTTACGAGTGGTTGCGAGTGGTGAGTGGTTGCCAGTGGTTGTGAGTGGTTGTGAGTGGTTGCGAGTGGTTGCGAGTGGTTGCAAGTGATTGCTAGTGGTTGCGAGCGGTTGCAAGCGGCTGCGAGGGTTTACGAGTGGTTGAGAGTGGTTGCGAGTGGTTGCCAGTGGTTGCGAGTGGTTCGGAGTGGTTGTGAGTGCTTCCGAGTGGTTGTGAGTGGTTTCAAGTGGTTGCAAGTGGTAGCGAGTGCTTGCGAGTGGTTGTGAGTGGTTACGAGCGGTTGCGAGTGGTTGTGTGTGGTTGCGTATGGTTGTGAGTGGTTGCGATTGGTTGTAAAAAGTTGCAAGTGGTTGCGAGTGGTTGCACGTGGTTGTGAGTGGTTGGGAGTGGTAGTTTGTGGTTGCGAGTGCTTGCAAGTGGTTGTGAGTGGTTGTGTGTGGTTCTAGGTGGCTCTGAGTGGTTTTGTGTGGTTGCGACTTGTTGCGAGTGGTTACACGTGGTTGCGAGTGGGTACGAGTGGTTGCAAGTGGTTGCGAGTGTTTGCGAGTGGTTGCGAGTGGTTGCAAGTGGTTGCGAGTGGCTGCTAGTGGTTGCGAGTGGTTGTAAGTGGTTGCCAGTGGTTGCGAATGGTTGCGAGTGGTTGCGAGTGGTTGCAAGTGGTTGCGAGTGGTTGCGAGCGGTTGTGAGCGGTTGCGAGCGGTTGCGAGCGGATGTGAGCAGTTGCAAGTGGGTACAAGTGGGTACGAGAAGTTCCGAGCAGTTGTGAGCGGTTGTGAGTGGTTGCGAGGGGTTACGAGTGGTTTCGAGGGGTGTCGAGTGGTTGCGAGTGGTTGCAAGTGGTTGGGAGTAGATTTGAGTGCTTGCGAGTGGTTGCGAGTGGTTGTGACTGGTTGCCAGTGGTTGTGAGTGGTTCCGAGTGGTTGTGAGTAGTTGTGAGTAAAAGGGAGTGGTTCTGAGTAATTGCAAGTGGTTGCAAGTGGTTGCCAGTGGTTGCTAGTGGTTGCGAGTGGTTGCGAATGGTTGCAAGTGGTTGCAAGTGGTTCCGAGTGGCTACGAGTCGTTGCTGGTGACTGCAAGTGGTTGCGAGTGGTTGCCAGTGGTTGCAAGTGGTTGCGAGTGGTTGCAAGTGGTTAAGAGTGGTTGTGAGTGGTTGCGAGTGATTCTGAGTGCTTGCAAGTGGTGTTAATTGTTTGTGAGTGGCTGCGAGTGGTTGCGAGTGGTTACGAGTGGTTGTGAGTGGTTGCTAGTTGTTGCGAGTGGTTACGAGTGATTTCGAGTGGTTGTGAGTGGTTGCGAGTGATTTTGAGTGGTTGTGGGTGGTTGCGAGTGGTTGCGAGTGGCCGCGAGTGGTTTTGAGTGTTTGCGAGTTGTTGTGAGTGGTTGCGAGTGGTTGCTAGTGGATGCGGGTGGTTGCGAGTGGTTGCTAGTGGTTGCGAGTGGTTGTGAGTGATTGCGAGTGGTTGGGAGTGGTTGCAAGTGGTTGCAAGTGGCTAAGAGTGGTTGCGACTGGTTGCGAGTGGTTGAAGTGGTTGCGAGTGATTGCGAGTGGTTGCGAGTGGTTGCGAATGGATGCGAGTGGTTGCGAGTGGTTTTGCTAGTGGTTGCAAGTCGTTGCGAGTGGTTGCCAATGGTTGGGAGTGGTTGCTAGTGGTTGCGAGTGGTTGCGAGTGATTGCGAGTGCTTGCGAGCGGTTGCGAGTGGTTGCGAGTTGTTGGGAGGGGTTGCGAGTGGTTGGAATTGGCTGCAAGTGCCTGGGAGTGGCTGCAAGTGGTTGTGAGTGGTTGCGAGTGCTTGCGAGATGTTAGGAGTGGTTGCGAGTGGTAACGAGTGCTTGCGAGTAGTTGCTAGTGGTTTCGAGTTGTTGTAAGTGGTTGTCAGTGGTTGCGAGTGGTTGCAAGTGGTTGCGAGTGGTTGCGAGTGGTTGCAAGCAATTGTGTGCGGTTACGAGCGGTTGCGAGAATATGCGAGAAGTTACAAGCGGTTGCGAGCGGTTATGAGTGGTTGTGAGCGGTTGCGAGCGGTTGCAAGCGGTTGTGAGGGGTTACGAGTGATTGCGAGTGGTAGCGAGTGGTTGCGCGTGGTTGGGAGTGGTTAAGAGACCTTGCGAGTGGTTGGGAGTTGTTGCGATTGTTTGCCAGTGGTTGGGAGTGGTTCGGAGTGGTTGTGAATAGTTGCGAGTGATTGCGAGTGGTTGTGAATAATTGCGAGTGGTTGGAAGTGGTTGCAAGTCGTTACGAGTGGTTGCAAGTGGTTGCGAGTGGTTGCGAGTGGTTGTGAGTGGTTGCAAGTGGCTGAGAGTGGCTGCGACAGGTTGCGAGTGACTGCAAGTGGTTGCGAGTGGTTGCGAGTGGTTGCGAGTGGTTTCGAATGGTTGCAAGTGGTTGCGAGTGATTGCGAGTGATTGCGAGTGGTTGCAAGTGGTTGCGAGTGGTTGTGAGTGATTGAAAATGGTTATGAGTGGTTGTGTGTAGTTGTTAGTGGTTGGGAGTGGTTGTGAGCGGTTGGGAGTGAGTGTGAGTGCTTGCAAGTGGTGTTGACTGTTTGTGTGTTATTGCGAGTGGTTGCAAGTTGTTGCAAGTGGTTGCAAGTGGCTGTGAGTGGTTGCAGGTAGTTGCAAGTGGATGCAAGTGATTTCAAACGGTTCTGAGTGGTTGTGAGTGGTTGCAAGTGGTTGCAAGTTGTTGCGAGTAGTTGTTAGTGGTTGTGAGTGGTTGCGAGTGGTTGCGAGTGGTTGTGAGTGGTTGCGAGTGGTTGCGAGTGGTTGCGAGTGGTTGTAAGTGGTTGGGAGTGGTTGTGAGTGGTTGTGAGTGATTGTGAATGCTTGCAAGTGGTGTTAACTGTTTGTGAGTGGCTGCGAGTGGTTCCGAGTGGTTACGAGTGGTTGTGAGTGGTTGTCAGTGGTTGCGTGTAGTGGCGAGTGGTTGCGAGTAGCTGCAAGTGATTGTGAGTAGTTGCTAGTTCTTGCGAGTGGCTGCGAGTGGTTGGCAATGGGTGCAGGTGTTTGCGAGTGGTTGCAAGTGGTTGCGAGTGGTTGGGAGTAATTGCGAGTGGTTGGGAGTGGTTGCGAGTAGTTGCAAGTGGCTAAGACTGGTTGCGAGTGGTTGCAAGTGGTTGCGAGTGGTTGCGAGTGGTTGCAAGTGGTTGCTAGTGGTTGCAAGTGGTTGCGAGTGGTTGATAGTGGTTGCGAATGGTTGCAAGTGGTTACTGGTGGTTACAAGAGGTTGCGAATGGTTGCGGGTTGCGAGCCGTTAGGAGCGGTTGCGAGTGGTCGCGAGTAGTTGCGAGCGGTTGCAAGCGGTTGTGAGGGGTTACGAGTTCTTGCGAGTGGTTGTGAGTGGTTGTGAGTGGTTGCGAGTGGTTGGGAGTGGTTGTGAGTGCTTGTGAGTGGTTGCGAATGGTTGCAAGTGGTAGCAAGTGGTTGTGAGTGATTGTGATTGATTGCGAGTGGCTGCGAGTGATTGTGAGTGGTTCCGAGTTGTTGCGAGTGGTTGCGGGTGGTTGCGAGTGGTTGCAAGTAGTTACGAGTGGTTGTGAGTGGTAGCAAGTGCTTGCGAGTGGTTGGGAGTGGTTGGGAGTGGTTGCGAATGGTCGCAAGTGGCTTCGAGTGGCTGTGAATGGTTGCAAGTGGTTGTAAGTGGTTGCAAGATGTTGCGAGTGGTTGCGAGTGGTTGTGAGTGCTTGCGAGTGGTTGTGAGTGGTTGCTAGTGGTTGCAAGTGGTTGTAAGTGGTTGCCAGTGGTTGCGAGTGGTTGCAAGTGGTTGCGAGTGGTTGCGAGTGGTTGCAAGCAGTTGTGAGCGGTTGGGAGCGGTTGCGAGTGGATGTAAGCGGTTGCGAGCGGTTGGGAGCGGTTACGAGCGGTTGTTAGTGGTTGCAAGCGGTTTCAAGCGGTTGCAAGGGGTTACGAGTGGTTGCGAGTGGTTGCGAGTGGTTGCAAGTGATTGGGAGTGGTTGTGAGTGCTTGCAAGTGGTTGCGAGATGTCGCGAGTGGTTTCGAGTGGTTGTGAGTAGTTGCGAGTGGTTGCGAGTGGTTGCGAGTGGTTGCGAGTAATTGCGAGCGGTTGCAAGTGGTTGCGAGTCCTTGCGAGTGGTTGCAAGTGGTTGCAAGTGGTTGCGAGTGGTTGCAAGTGGTTGAGAGTGGCTGCGACTGGTTGCCAGTGACTGCAAGTGGTTGCAAGTGGTTGCAAGTGGTTGCGAGTGGTTGCGAGTGGTTGCAAGTGGTTGCGAGTGGTTGCGAGTGGCTGTGAGTGGTTGCAAGTGGTTGCGAGTGGTTACGAGAAGTTTTTTGTGGTAACAAGTGGTTGGGAGTGGTTGTGAGCGGTTGGGAGTGATTGTGAGTGCTTGCAAGTGGTATTGACTGTTTGTGTTTGGTTGCGAGTGGTTGCAAGTGGTTGCGAGTGGTTGCTATTGGCTGTGAGAGGTTGCAAGTTGTTGCAAGTGGTTGCAAGTCACTGCAAAAGGTTGTGAGTGGTTGCGAGTGGTTGCAAGTGGTTGCAAGTGGTTGCGAGTGGTTGCGAGTGGTTGTGAGTGGTTGTGAGTGGTTGCAAGTGGCTGTGAGTGGTTGCGAGAGGGTGCGAGTGGTTGCGAGTGGTTGCGAGTGGTTTCGAGTGGTTGCGAGTGGTTGCATGTGGTTGAAAATGGTTGCGAGTGGTTGCAAGTGGTAGCAAGTGGTTTCTAGTGGCTGTGAGTGGTTGGGAGTGGTTGGGAGTTGTTGGGAATGGTTGGGAGTGGTTGGAGTGGTCGGGAGTGGTGGGGATTGGTTGGGAGTGGTTGGGGGTGGTTGGGAGTGGTTGGTACTGGTTGGGTTGCGAGTGGTTGCTTGTGGTTGCAAGTGGTTGGGAGTGGTTGTGAGTGGTTGCGAGTGGTTGCGAGTGCTCACAAGTGGTGTTGAGTGTTTGTGAGTGATTGCGAGTGGTTGGAAGTGGTTGTGAGTGGTTGTAAGTGGTTGCGAGTAGCTGTAAGTGGTTGCGAGTAGTTGCTAGTGGTTTCGGAATATTGTGAGTGGTTGCGAGTGGTTGCAAGTGGTTGAGAATGGTTGCGAGTGGTTGCGAGTGGTTGCGAGTCATTGTGAATGGTTGCATGTTGTTGCGAATGGTTGCGAGTAGTTGGGAGTGGTTGCAAGTGGTTCCGAGTGGTTGCTAGTGGTTGCGAGAGGTTAAGAGTGGTTACAAGTGGTTCAGAGTGGTTTTTAGTGGTTGGGAGTGGTTGCGAAACGTTGCGAGTGGCTGCGAGTGGCTGCGAGTGGTTATGAGCGGTTGCGAGTGGTTGCGACTGGTTGCAATGGTTGCGAGTGGTTGCAAGTAGTTGCAAATGGCTGCGAGTGGTTGCGAGTGGTTGTGAGTGGTTGTGTGTGGCTGCAAGTGGTTGTGAGCTGTTGCAAATCATTGTGAGTGGTGGCGAGTGGTTGCGAGTGGTTGCAAGTGGTTGCGATTGGCTGCGAGTGGTTGGGAGTGGTTGCGAGGGGTTGTTAGTGGTTGCAAGTGGTTGCGAGTGGTTGCTTGTGGTTGCAAGTGGTTGGGAGTGGTTGTGAGTGGTTGCGAGTGGTTGCGAGTGCTTACAAGTGGTGTTGAGTGTTTGTGAGTGGTTGCGAGTGGTTGTAAGTGGTTGTGAGTGGTTGCAAGTGGTTGCGAGTAGTTGTAAGTTGTTGCGAGTGGTTGCTAGTAGTTTCGGAATATTGTGAGTGGTTGCGAGTGGTTGCAAGTGGTTGAGAATGGCTGCGAGTGGTTGCGAGTGGTTGCGAGTGGTTGCGAGTCATTGTGAATGGTTGCATGTTTTTGCGAATGGTTGCGAGTGGTCGGGAGTGGTTGCAAGTGGTTCTGAGTGGTTGCTAGTGGTTGCGAGAGGTTGAGAGTGGTTACATGTGGTTCAGAGTGGTTTTTAGTGGTTGGGAGTGGTTGCGAATCGTTGCGAGTGGCTGCAAATGGCTGCGAGTGGTTATGAGCGGTTGCGAGTAGTTGCGACTGGTTGCAATGGTTGCGAGTGTTTGCAAGTAGTTATAAATGGTTGCGATTGGTTGCGAGTGGTTGTGAGTGGTTGTGTGTGGCTACAAGTGGTTGTGAGCTGTTGCAAATCATTGTCAGTGGTGGTGAGTGGTTGCGAGTGGTTGCGAGTGGTTGCGAGTGGTTGCGAGTGGTTGTGAGTGGTTGCAAGCAACTGTGAGCGGTTGCGAGCGGTTGCGAGCATATGCGAGCGGTTGCGAGCGGTTACGAGTGGTTGTGAGCGGTTGCGAGCGGTTGCAAGCGGTGCGAGGGGTTACGAGTGATTGCGAGTGGTAGCGAGTGGTTGTGCGTGGTTGGGAGTGGTTAAGAGACCTTGCGAGTGGTTGGGAGTTGTTGCGATTGGTTGCCAGTGGTTGGGAGTTGTTCGGAGTGGTTGTGAGTAGTTGTGAGTGGTTGCGAGTGGTTGTGAATGATTGCGAGTGATTGGAAGTGGTTGTGAGTCGTTGCGAGTGGTTTCGAGTGGTTGCGAGTGGTTGCGAGTGGTTGCAAGTGGCTGAGAGTGGCTGCGACTGGTGGCGAGTGACTGCAAGTGGTTGCGAGTGGTTGCGAGTGGTTGCGAGTGGTTTTGAGTGGTTGTAAGTGGTTGCGAGTGGTTGCGAGTGATTACGAGTGGTTGCAAGTGGTTGCGAGTGGTTACGAGTGATTGAAAATGGTTGTGAGTGGTTGTGTGTGGTTACTAGTGGTTGGGAGTGATTGCGAGTGCTTGCAAGTGGTGTTGACTGTTTGTGTGTGGTTGGAGTGGTTGCAAGTTGTTGCGAGTGGTTGCAAGTGGCTGTGAGTGGTTGCAGGTGGTTGCAAGTGGTTGCAAGTGATTTCAAATGGTTGTAAGTGGTTGTGAGTGGTTGCAAGTGGTTGCAAGTGGTTGCGAGTTGTTGTGAGTGGTTTTGAGTGGTTGCGAGTCATTGCGAGTGGTTCTGAGTGGTGAGTGGTTGCGAGTGGTTGCGAGTGGTTGTGAGTGGTTGCAAGTGGTTTAGAGTGGCGTCGAGTGGTTGCTGGTGCCTGCAAGTGATTGCGAGTTGTTGGGAGTGGTTGCGGGTGGTTGCAAGTGGCTGCGAGTTGTTGTGAGTGGCTGCGAGTGGTTGCAAGTGGTTAGGAGTGGTTGTGAGTGGTTGTGAGTGCTTGTGAATACTTGCAAGTGGTGTTAACTGTTTGTGAGTGGCTGCGAGTGGTTGCGAGTGGTTACGAGTGGTTGTGTGTGGTTGCGAGTGATTGTGAGTGGTTGTGAGTGGTTGCGTGTAGTTGCGAGTGGTTGCGAGAAGCCGCAAGTGATTGTGAGTGGTTGCTAGTTGTTGCGAGTGGTTGCGACTGGTTGGCAGTGGGTGCAGGTGGTTGCAAGTGGTTGCAAGTGGTTGCGAGTGGTTGGGAGTAATTGCGAGTGGTTGGGAGTGGTTGCCAGTAGTTGCAAGTGGCTAAGACTGGTTGCGAGTGCTTGCGAGTGGTTGTGAGTTGTTGCAAGTGGTTGCGAGTGGTTACAAGTGGTTGCAAGTGCTTGCGAGTGGTTGCGAGTGGTTGCAAGTGGTTGCTAGTGGTTGCAAGTGGTTGCGAGTCGTTGATAGTGGTTGCAAGTGGTTGCAAGTGGTTACTAGTGGTTCTGAGAGGTTGCGAGTGGTTGCGAGCGGTTGCGAGCTGTTACGAGCGGTTGCGAGCGGTCGCGAGCGGTTGCGAGCGGTTGCAAGCGGTTGTGAGGGGTTACGAGTTGTTGCGAGTGGTTGCGAGTGGTTGTGAGTGGTTGCGAGTGGTTGGGAGTGGTTGTGAGTGCTTGCGAGTGGTTGCAAGTAGTTGCGAGTGGGTGCAAGTGGTTGCGAGTGGTTGTAAGTGGTTGTGAGTGGTTGTGAGTGGTTGTGAGTGAATGTGAGTGGTTGCATGTAGTTGCGAGTGGTTGCGAGTGATTGCGAAATGTTGCAAGTTGTTGCAAGTGGTTGCAAGTGGGTGTGAGTAGTTGGGAGTGGTTGTATGTGGTTGTGAGAGCTTGCAAGTGGTTGTGAGTGGGTTTGTGTGAGAGTGGGTGCTCTTTGGAGATTTTGCCTTGGTGTGTGGAGAGGACAGTCGCAGCGGAAAGATGGACTTGGAGATTTTAGGAAGCCAGAGCTGGAAAATACAGGTTAATGAGATTGAACTGATTACAGGGTATTTATACCGTCTGGCTGGCTAGCCCAAGCCTCTGCCGACTGCTTTCCTGGCTTGCTACAACAAGCTACTTGCACCTAAACCCGGTGCTCTGCTTGCACCTGAACCTGGTGCTCTACTTGCACATTATGCCTAGTGCGAGAAGTCCCCGGCCGTCGATCGTCGAGATCGACGGTCCTCGTGTCTCTCGGCGAGCCGCCCCATTGGTCGCGTATGTCTCGCGGCGGTGGGTGCGGTCGCCGTGTTGCGCGCGCCACCGGAAGTGCTGTGATTGTTACGCGGTCGCAGCCACCGTTTTTGCTGCCGCCGTTGACCGCGAATATTGCCGGGAGCCATCCGTCGAAACGACCCCTCGGCAGGTAGCATCGCCGTTACGCTATCCGTCAAGAGGGGAAAGCCACCCCCGCGTGGCGTGTTTGGAACACCGCGTGGGGTCTCGCGCGAAACAGCCCCCTAGTGCCGGAGTGACCCCCACGCCGGCGCTCCCTCACGCGCTCGCTCGGTCGCTCACTCCTCCTCCACCTCGCTGTTGCGAGCTGTTGGGGTTGAGCAAGACCTCCCCACAAATATCCGCCCGGAATATCTGGAAAACGGAAAATGGCAAGCATGCCCCTAAAACCCGGACGAGCCCCGAGTATGCCGGAAAATGGGGCACCTCGTTACATTCAGCCCCCCCCCCCCCCCCCCCCCCTCCCGTTGGAGGCGCGACGTCCCGGCGCGCCTGAGGTACTCCTAGAGAACAGTGTTGGTACCCCCAACGTGGAAGTTGGCCTCTGGCTCCCAAGAGTTGTGCTCTGCCGGGTACCCCTTCCACTACACCAAAAACTCACGCCGTCGTCCCCTCTGGCGGTCCGCCAGGATCTTCTCGACCTCAAACTCCTCATTTCCTGCAACCTGGACAGTAGGAGGTGGAGCTGTCCCGCAACCCTGGAAGAATGTGTTGGGGTTGCGGTAGGCACAAAGCAGGGAGATGTGGAACACCGGATGGATGGTGTAGTGATCTGAAGCTCTAGCTTGTATGAAACGGCCGACCGCTTCTCAAGAATGCGGAACGGACCCACCCATCACGGTTTCAACTTGGGACTCCCAACTCCCATCAGCTGCAGGTTGGCAGAGTTCAGCATCACCTGATCTCCCACTTGGAACTCCTCCGCAAAGCGATGCTTATCAGCCTGCCGCTTCTGGTGCTTCTATGCCTTCCACAGTCGTTGCCGCACCACGTCCCAAGTGGTGGCAAACCCTTCAGCAATCTGCTGCACAGCCGGAAGAGATGTTGCCGTAGCAAGGGTGGCTGGGCTCAGTGGCTGGTGGCCATAGACCACCTCAAACGGTGACTTTCCTGTTGATGGTGACACCGCTGAGTTGTAGGCAAANATATGAAACGGCCGACTGCTTCTCCAGAATGCGGAACGGACCCATCCATCGCGGTTTCAACTTGGGACTCCCAACTCCCATCAGCTGCAGGTTAGCAGAGTTCAGCATCACCTGATCTCCCACTTGGAACTCCTCCGCAAAGCGATGCTTATCAGCCTGCCGCTTCTGGTGCTTCTATGCCTTCCACAGTCGTTGCCGCACCACGTCCCAAGTGGTGGCAAACCCTTCAGCAATCTGCTGCACAGCCGGAAGAGATGTTGCCGTAGCAAGGGTGGCTGGGCTCAGTGGCTGGTGGCCATAGACCACCTCAAACGGTGACTTTCCTGTTGATGGTGACACCGCTGAGTTGTAGGCAAACTCTGCCACTCCGAGCTTCTCCTCCCAACCGTCTCCATCTGGTGGGACCATGCTCCGCAGCAGCTGCTCCAATGTCTGGTTCGTGCGCTCTGTCTTCCCATCGCTCTGTGGGTGGTATGCCATGGTCAGTTGCACCCGCGTGCCCTGTTTCTCCATGAGATCTCTCCAGAATTGCGAAGTGAAGCGTGGATCGCGATCTGAGACCACCGACTGCGGCACTCCATGCAGCTTGATGACATGGTTGAGGAGGAGTTGAGCTGTCCCGGCAGCTGTGATGCTCTGAGGACATGCGATGAAGTGTGCCATCTTGGAGAACCGATCCACCGCCACCAACACCGTGTTGTTGCCTTGCTGCGTCACAAGCAGCCCGCCAATGAAGTCGAGCGAGATGTTTGTCCATGACCTCTTTGGTACAGGCAATGGTTGCAACTCCCCTCATGGCTTGGTCTTCCGCGCCTTGATGCATTGGCACACATCGCAGCTGCTCACAAACCTCTTGTAATCAGTTGCCATTGACGACCACCAGTGTTGGCGTGCCAAGGCTTTGAGCATCTTGTCGAGGCCAAAGTGACCCGAGTAGTGGGTGTCATACGCCTCCTCCAGCAACAACTGCTTCAATGGCGCATAATCCGGCACGACAATCCTCCGCTCCTGACTCCTTTGCCAATACACTCCATCCCACGTGGCATCTTTCAGCGCACCACCCATGAACTCACTGTCCACGCCATAGCCGTGCTTGAACAGGCTATGCATGACTGGATATCCCATCAGCAGTGAGATGGAATTGAGGCTCAAGTCCGGCCTCCGCGACAGAGGGTCTGCCGGGTTCACCTTCCCAGGCTTGTATAGGATCTCGTAGTTAAAACTCCCCTCAAGAAACTCCATCCATCGAGTTTGTCGGCCACTGAGGTTCGGTTGCGTTTTCAGGTACTTCAGGGCGTACTCATCCGTGAAGACCACGCAGCGTCGCGACTCGAGGTAGCACCTCCAGTGCTTGAACCCATGGATCACCGCCAGCATCTCCTTTTCATGAATTGCGTAATTCAACTCCACACCTCGCAGCTTGCGAGACGCGTACGCAATTGGCTACGACCCCTTTCCGTGATCCTGCGTCAGCACCGCCCCAATGGCATAGTCGCTTGCGCCCGTTGCCATGACGTACTCCTTGGATGAATCCGGATGCACCAGGGATCGGAGCATCACACATGGCAGTCTTGAGCTCCTTGAAGCTCTTCTGCTCGTGATCACCCCAATCCCACTAGTGATCCTTCTTCAGTAGTCGAGTCAGCGCCGCACCCTTTTCTGCGTACCCCCGGATGAATTTGCGGTAGTAGTTGACAAACCCCAAAAAGACCTGGATGTCATGCACGCACTTTGGTCTCGGCCACTGCTTCACTGCTTCCACCTTTTTTGGGTCCATGCGGCGACCCATGCCGCTGACGATGTGCCTGAGGAACTCCACCTCCCTTTTCTCGAACTCACACTTGGAGAGCTTTGCAAACAACTTCTCTCTCCAAAGAATTTCCAACACGTGCCGAAGATGTTGCTGATGCTCTTCCAGAGTTCGGGAGTAGATGAGGATGTCGTCCAGAAACACCACCACGAAGTGGTCCACGTGAGGGTGGAAGATCCTGTTCATGAGGCTCATGCATGTTGCAGGAGCGTTGGTCAACCCAAACGGCATCACGAGGTACTCAAAATGACTGTACCGCGTCCAAAACACTGTCTTCTCCACATCCTGCTCCGCAATCCGGATCTGATGGTACCCCAAGCGCAAGTCATTCTTGCTGAAGAACTGCGCTCCCCTCAGGTGGTCAAACAGCTCCTCGACCCTTGGCAGCAGGTACCGGTTCTTGATTGTTACGTTGTTCAGTGCGCAATAGTCCACGCACATCTGCAACTCCCCTATCTTTTTCTTCACAAAGAGGACTGGTACAGCGTAAGGTGACACCGACGGTCTGATGAACCATTGCTCCGTCAGCTCATCCAACTGCTTCTTTAGCTCACCCAGCTCGTTATCACTCATGCAATAAGCAGCTCGTACCGTTGGGGTTGCTCCCAGAACCAGATCAATGTTGTGGTCGATGTCCCGCTTTGGTGGTAAACCTTTTGGCAGCTCAGCAGGAAACACGTCACTGTAGCTATCCAATACTCCCTTGACGCCTTCGAACAGCTCTGCTATGGGTGCTTTCTGCTGATCTCCCTCCGGTTGCTTTGTCTACGCTGCCAACACTTCCACCTCTTCAGCTGCTACTTTTTTCCGCATCCACACAAGGTACACTTGATCCCCCTTACGGTGACAGCGCTTTAGCTGCATGTAACTCAACTGTGACACCTTGCCTGCCTTGGAGTCCTTCTCCTCTGCCCACAACGGCAAAATAATTTGCTCTCCGCATTTCTTCACTTTCACCTGGTTGCGCACCCAATCCACAAGAGGATTCCACTGGTGCAGCCAGTCACGTCCCAAAATGGCGTCGTAGGTATCCATTGGGCACGTGCACAAGTTCACTTCGTACAACAGTTTGCCCAGACGGATCCTCCGAGGCTTAAGAGGCAATCTGCACTCCAACTCCCCTTGCACCAACTTGGCCGTAGTTGGCTTCCCCGGTAGCCGTGCAAGCCCCAACCTCTTTGCAAGCTCGTCGCTGAAGAATGAGTGCGACGCGCCGCAATCTAGTAACGCTTTAATCTGCCGGCGAGTCTGGCGCCCCTCGCCGTCCGCAGAACCAGCAGATAAAATTTCGGCTTTCAGGAGGATCCCCGGAACGCTCCCGCTTCCTTCGCTTTGCAGCAATACACTTGGCAGCTCCCTCGTTGTTGAAGGACGTTCAGGGCTGGTGTTCGCTGATGTGGACGAAGCTTTCCCAGCAGATGGCCGCCTGCCAATCATTACTGGTTGCCGTTTCTTTGCTGCTTCTTCTTGCTGTCCTTCTTATGGTGCACAGGCTTCCCGCAGATCCAGCAGTTCCCACCACGCGGCTTGCTCTGCTGCTGGCCCCCTTGCACTGCGTCGATCTCCATGGGGTCAGTTTGTGGGTGCTGTGCTTGACGCTGAAAATTCTCTTGCTTCTCACGGAAACCCCCTCGATGGTAGCGTAGCGCGTCAACGCGCTCAGCAGTGGCTACCATTGCCTGGAACTCCATGATTCCACTAAGTGCCAATGTGCGCTGAATTACTGCCTTCAGTCCGTCATGATATTTGTCTGCCATCTCCGGCTCGCTCATGTCGTCGATCTCCAAGCACAACGCCAAAAAAAAGACATGTGTACTCCTGCACCGAGCCGATCTGCTTCAGCTACTTCAGCTTGTTGCGCACGACCATTGAGGCGTTCACCAGATCAAATGGATCTCTGATGGCTTGCTCGAACTGCTCCCATGTCGTCGGCACGCGCGCTTCAGCTTGCCTCGTGAGTGGCTGCCACAACACGGCATGTTGCATAGCTTTGTTCCCACCTCCACCTCGAGTGGCCAGCATATTCAGCTGCCTCCACCACGCCAATGCTGCTCCACGTAGCAGTGTCATCGTGAATGATACACGCACAGCATCGTCCTCTGGAGGGTGACCCAGAGCCCCAAAGTAGCTATTCATTGCAAAAAACCAGGTCCGAACGCTTGCTCCCTTGACAGAGGGATTGAACGCTTCAGGAGCCTTTGGCTTTGGTCTCGGCGGACTCCTTGACCGGGCCGCCCCAACCTGTCCAACGCCAGTCCCGTCCCGCAGGTCAGCCATCGGCCAATTGAGCCGCTCGTTCTCTAGCTTGAGGGCTCCCAGCTGCTCTACAATCTGCTGCAGGGCCTGCTCCATGGCTCTAGATAGATTTTAGCCAGTGGAGATCCTTCGAAAAAACTTGGCAGCGTTTCGGCAGTAGTCGAAAAATTTTCCGGCAGCGATTCGGCAGTCCGAGACAAAAACATGAGGTCTTCGAAGTGCGTGGGAGTCACCCGTTGTCTCCCGCACGCGCACGGTAGGCCATGAGGACGCTCTGGAAATGTAGAATATCTTTCTAGAGGTTGGCTCATCCGTTGGCTTTGAAGTCTGGTCCAACAATCTCCCTCTCGATCAGCCTCGATGTTGTCCGGCGTAGTCCGTGCCTTCGCTCCTTGAAGTTTCGCAAACTCCGACAGCGCTTCCGCCCAACGCGTGGCTCTGGCTCTGATACCACATGTGAGAGTGGGTGCTCGTTGGAGATTTAGCATTGGTGTGTGGAGAGCACAGTCGCAACGGAAAGATAGACTTGAGGATTTTAGGAAGCCAGAGCTGGAAAATACAGGTTAATGAGATTGAACTGATTACAGGGTATTTATACTATCCGGTTGGCTAGCCCAGGCCTCAGCCTACTGCTTTCTTGGCTTGCTACAACAAGCTACTTGCACCTAAACCCGGTGCTCTGCTTGCACCTGAACCTGGTGCTCTGCTTGCACCTAATGCCTAGTGCAAGAAGTCCCCGGCCGTCGATCGTCGAGATCGACGGTCCTTGTGTCCCTCGGCGAGCCACCCCGTTGGTTGCATATGTCTTGCCGCGGTGGGTGCGGTCGCCGTGTTGCTCGCGCCACCGGAAGTGCTGTGACCGTCGCGCAGTCCCAGCCACCGCTTTTGCTGCCGCCGTTGACCGTGACTGTTGCCGGGAGCCTGTTGGCCTGAGGGTGAGTGTGCACCCTGGAGGGTCCCTAGCAGTGGCTGGTTCACACCACCAACTGTTTTTGGAGAGACTAAAACTATGGAGGAAACTGGTTCCAAGGATGGCAAAATCTGGTCAGAGATTGAGGCAATAGTTTTGGCCTCAATTGACTGGGCTTGTACACTTGATCAAGGCTCACAACCAGTGGCATCTTATAGCCACTGATCGAAGCTTTCCAGAACACCAAAGCATGCCAGATGTGGAGCTTCCTAGCAGATTCTATGGCTTCAAGAGTGCTCCTTGGTAGGCTGTCCTTTTCCCACCTAGGAAGGCATCCCTTCCCTCCTCTAGAAGCTTCTGCCCCTTCCTAGATTCCTCAGCTTGCTTCTAGTAGGAGGGAAGGTGTCCAGAAGACCAAGACACCTCTAGATGCCTTGTAGGTCAAGTCACCCCTTCTAGAAGGTGTGCCACCTTCCTGGACCCTCACCTAGCCTTCTAGAAACTTAAAGAGGAACTCTAGAGGTTGAGCTAGCTTCTTGGCATCTATATTCCACCTCCCTTGAGGCAGGGCAGAATTTCATCTTGTGGGACTTGAACCCGGACCCCTGCCTCTAGAGGTGGACACCATTAACCACTAAGCCACTAAGGCTTGTCTTTTTGGTGTTCCTTTTTGGAGTCACTCCTGCCATGGTGAGGAGCATCATTCCAACAATCTCCCCCTTGCGCATCACCCATGGCAGTCCTCCATACTCAACCTACAACTGAGGAGACTTTCTCCTCATGGGAGGCGAGCTTACATTTTACTGCTCCCTCCCACTCAGCCCCATCCTTCTTGTGCAGTGCCTCCTTGAGGCTCCTCTTGCGCGAACCCACTCCAAATGCCCTTGTCGGCATCCTATCTTTTTGTCCTTCTTCGCACACGGCTGCTCGTGCGGGGCTGTTGAGGCGGTTGTTCTTGTTGTTGTCCCCTTTTGGCGCCATCCTCTCCAAGCGCCTGCTCCCCCTCTCTTGGAGACCTTGGAGACATCGGTCGACTCCCCGCCTCCACGTCCATCTCCGGTGCTTTGGATTCTTCATCTGAACTGGCCGCAACAAATTCTGCCGGTCGCCCATCCCTCGGACGATCCTCTCCGGCTGGTGCTGCTGCGAGGACGTCACCCTCATTCACGTCCTCCTGCGTCTCCCCCTCAAGGACTGGCATCCACTCCCCCCTCTTGGAGAGACCTGCCTCCTTGTCTGTCCAACGGCTTTTCT
>SZWC01000016.1:805704-825166 GCA_023375785.1 Penium margaritaceum | reverse complement strand
GCGTCGCTCAACATGGATCGCACCATGTTAAGGATTGTGCGATTCGCTCTCTCTGCGACGCCATTCTGTTGTGGGGAGTGTGGAGTTGTTTTCTGCCACTCAATCCCCTTGCTCTTCATCCACCCAAGGCACCCCGCATATTCACCGCCGTTGTCACTCCGGAACGCCTTCACCTTCAACTCTGTTTGCCGCTCCACATCAGCCACAAACTCTTGCATGCACGCAAGGACCTCACTCTTCCGCTTCATTGGGTAGAGGTAGAGTTTCCGGCTGTGGTCATCGATGAAGGTGAGGAAGTAGCGAGCTCCGCCGATGGAGCTCTCAAGCGGTCCACACACATCTGTGTGTACCACGGCTAGTTTTGCCGATGCACGCGTCCCCTTGGCGACAAACGGCTGCCGAGTTGATTTGCCAATGATGCATGGCTCACACACGGTCTCCTTGGTTCCATTAAGGCCGCTGATTTGGAGACCCCGCACCACTTCCCTGTTAGCCATCTCTTTCACTGTTGATGGAGAAATGTGTCAGAGTCGGCGGTGCCATAGGTCCAAATCTCCTCCATCCTTCGTTGCAAGGTTGGCGGCGTTGGACCCCACCCGGCTGCTGAGGATCTTTGCGCGTAGCAGGTACAAGTCGTCCTCCCTCTTGGCACGCGCAATCACCTCACCTTTGCCCTCTTTGCGGATGACGGCCTCCTTCTTTGTGAAGAGCACCTCAAGTCCCTTGTCGGTAAGGCGGCTGACGGAGAGCAGGTTTGCCCCAAAGTTAGGCATATGCAGCACATCGTAGATTGTGCTTGTGACAGGTTTTCCATCCACAATTGACTTAATGCAGATGTTACCCTCACCGGCGGCCACCTCTGTTTTTCCATTGGCCACCATCATGCGTCTCTCCGAGGCGCCATAAGTGACAAATGCCGCCCTGTTGCATTGCGTGTGGCGGCCTGATCCGGAGTCGATGACGGCAACTCCCGGATCCTTCAAGTTAGTGGAGTTGTACGCCATAAGGGCGTGCTCATCTTTCTTCCCGCCCCGCTGCGACCGATCTGTTTTCTTCTTAGGACAGTTGCGCGCGTAGTGGCCCTCCTTGNCGCAGTTGAAGCACTCCCCCTTCTTGTCACCCTTCTTAGTGCCCTGTTTGGCACCCTTCCACTTGTCGCCTCGGCCTCCACTTTGAGGATGAACCGTGTAAGCTGAACTTGATGCCGCTGCACTCTCTTGACCGCCACGTCGCATCCACTCATTGCGTACATACTCAGCAACCTTGGGGTACTTCAGCTCGTCGGAAGGCCAGCCACCAAGGACTGTGATCATGGGACTCCAACTGTCTGGCAAGGCCAGAAGGAGGATCATAGCTTGCAACTGAGAGTCGACCTCCCAACCCGTGGCAACGCACTCCGCTGCGAGGGACTGAATCTGCTGCATGATCTCCATGATGTTGTCGCGTTCGTTGGCTCGGAGGGTGACGAGCCGTTTGAAGATGAAGAGCTGGTTGGCAAGATTACTTGACTGGTAGATGGAGCAGAGTTTTGACCATGCGTCCGCGGCCAGGGTGCATCCTTGGATGTGCCCAAGTTGTGGTGGGCATAACGCAGACACAAGGAGCGCCAACGCCTTTTTGTTGCGCTTCTTGTATGCCTCCTTCACCTCAGCCGTTGCAGTCTTCGGCGGAGCAGTCTCATCACCTTGTACAAGCTCAAGCAGTCCCTTGTCGTCGAGGAAGACCTCAAACTGCCACCTCCACAAGGCGAATCCTGTCCCATCAAACTTAAGGACAGCGCGGCTGCTCTCTTGCTCTCTGGTTGCCATGTCTTGCTGTTGGAAGCGTGAAATCAAGCTGGCTTTGAACCCCTTAGAGGCGTGGGCCCATAACCCTTTGTTGGCCTGAGGGTGAGTGTGCACCCTGGAGGGTCCCTAGCAGTGGCTGGTTCACACCACCAACTGTTTTTGGAGAGACTGAAACTATAGAGGCAACTGGTTCCAAGGATGGCAAAATCTGGTCAGAGATTGAGGCAATAGTTTTTGCCTCAATTGACTGGGAATGTACACTTGATCAAGGCTCACAAGTAGTGGAATTTTATAGCCACTGATCTAAGCTTTCCAGAACACCAAAGCATGCCAGATTTGGAGCTTCCTAGCAGATTCTATGGCTTCTAGAGTGCTCCTTGGTAGGCTGTCCTTTTCCCACCTAGGAAGGCATCCCTTCCCTCCTCTAGAAGCTTCTGCCCCTTCCTAGATTCCTCAGCTTGCTTCTAGTAGGAGGGAAGGTGTCCANAAGACCAAGACACCTCTAGATGCCTTGTAGGTCAAGTCACCCCTTCTAGAAGGTGTGCCACCTTTCTGGACCCTCACGTGGCCTTCTAGAAACTTAAAGAGGAACTCTAGAGGTTGAGCTAGCTTCCGGGCATCTATTTTCCACCTCCCTTGAGGCAGGGCAGAATTTCATCTTGTGGGACTTGAACCCGGACCCCTGCCTCTAGAGGTGGACACCATTAACCACTAAGCCACTAAGGCTTGTCTTTTTGGTGTTCCTTTTTGGAGTCACTCCTGTCATGGTATGGAGCATCATTCCAACAGAGCCGTCCGTCAAAACGACCCCTCGGCGGGTAGCGTCGCCGTTACGCTTCCCATCGAGAGGGGGAAAGCCACCCACGCGTGGCGTGTTCGGAACGCCGCGTGGGGGTTCGCGCGAAACAGCCCCCTAGCGCCGGCGTGACCCCCACGCCGGCGCTCGCTCATGCGCTCGCTCGCTCGCTTGCTCCTCCTCCTCCTCGCTGTTGTGAGCCGTCGAGGTCAAGCCAGACCTCCCCAAGAATATCCGCCCGGAATATCCGGAAAACGGAAAATGGCAAGCATGCCCCTAAAACCCTGATGAGCCCTGAGTATGCCAGAAAATGGGGCACCTCGTTACAGTTTGAGTGGTTGTGAGTGGTTGCGAATGGTTGCAAGTGGTAGCAAGTGGTTGTGAGTGATTGCAATTGGTTGTGAGTGGCTGCGATTGATTGTGAGTGGTTGTGAGTTGTTGCAAGTGGTTGCGGGTGGTTGCGAGTGGTTGCAAGTGGTTACGAGTGGTTGCGAGTGGTTGCGAGTGCTTGCGAGTGGTTGCGAGTGCTTGCGAGTGGTTGGGAGTGGTTGGGAGTGATTGCCAATGGTTGCAAGTGGCTTTGAGTGGCTGTGAATGGTTGCAAGTGGTTGTGAGTGGATGCGAGTGGTTGCAAGATGTTGCGAGTGGTTGCGAGTGGTTGCGAGTGGTTGCGAGTGGTTGCGAGTGGTTGCGAGTGGTTGTGAGTGGTTGCTAGTGGTTACAAGTGGTTGTAAGTGGTTGCCAGTGGTTGCGAGTGGTTGCAAGTGGTTGCGAGTGGTTGCGAGTGGTTGCGAGTGGTTGCGAGCGGTTGTGAGCGGTTGCGAGCGGTTGCGAGCGGATGCGAGCGGTTGCGAGCGGTTGCGAGCGGTTACAAGCGGTTGTTAGTGGTTGTAAGCAGTTTCAAGCGATTGCGAGAGGTTACGAGTGGTTGCGAGTGGTTGCAAGTGGTTGCAAGTGATTCGGAGTGGTTGCGAGTGCTTCCGAGTGGTTACAAGTGGTCGCGAGTGGTTTCGAGTGGTTGTGAGTAGTTGCAAGTGGTTGCGAGTGGTTGTGAGGAATTGCGAGTGGTTGCCAGTGGTTGCGAGTCGTTGCGAGTTGTTGCGAGTGGTTGCAAGTGGTTGCGAGTGGTTGCGAGTGGTTGCAAGTGGTTGAGAGTGGCTGCGACTGGTTGCCAGTGACTGCAAGTGGTTACGAGTGGTTGCGAGTGGTTGCGAGTGGTTGCAAGTGGTTGCGAGTGGTTGCGAGTTGCTGCGAGTGGTTGCAAGTGGTTGCGAGTGGTAACGAGAATTTGTTTGTGGTTACAAGTGGTTGGGAGTGGTTGTGAGCGGTTGGGAGTGATTGTGAGTGCTTGCAATTGGTATTGACTGTTTGTGTTTGGTTGCGAGTGGTTGCAAGTGGTTGGGAGTGGTTGCAAGTGGCTGGGAGTGGTTGCAAGTGGTTGCAAGTGGTTGCAAGTCATTGCAAAAGGTTGTGAGTGGTTGCGAGTGGTTGCAAGTGGTTGCAAGTGGTTGCGAGTGGTTGCGAGTGGTTGTGAGTGGTTGTGAGTGGTTGCGAGTGGCTGTGAGTGGTTGCGAGAGGGTGCGAGTGGTTGCGAGTGGTTGCGAGTGGTTTCGAGTGGTTGCGAGTGGTTGCATGTGGTTGCAAATGGTTGCGAGTGGTTGCAAGTGGTTGCTAGTGGCTGTGAGTGGTTGGGAGTGGTTGAGAGTTGTTGGGAATGGTTTGGAGTGGTCGGGAGTGGTGGGGATTGGTTGGGAGTGGTTTGGGGTGGTTGGGAGTGGTTGGTAGTGGTTGGGTTGTGAGTGGTTGCTAGTGGTTGCAAGTGGTTGCAAGTGGTTGCTTGTGGTTGCAAGTGGTTGGGAGTGGTTGTGAGTGGTTCCGAGTGGTTGCGAGTGCTTACAAGTGGTGTTGAGTGTTTGTGAGTGGCTGCGAGTGGTTGCAAGTGGTTGTGAGTCGTTGTAAGTGGTTGCGAGTAGTTGTAAGTGGTTGAAGTGGTTGCTAGTGGTTTTGGAATATTGTGAGTGGTTGCGAGTGGTTGCAAGTGATTGAGAATGGTTACGAGTGGTTGCGAGTGGTTGCGAGTGGTTGCGAGTCATTGTGAATGGTTGCATGTTGTTGCAAATGGTTGCGAGTGGTTGGGAGTGGTTGCAAGTGGTTCCGAATGGTTGCTAGTGGTTGCGAGAGGTTGAGAGTGGTTACAAGTGGTTCAGAGTGGTTTTTAGTGGTTGGGAGTGGTTGCGAATCGTTGCGAGTGGCTGCAAGTGACTGCGAGTGGTTATGAGCGGTTGCGAGTGGTTGCGACTGGTTGCAATGGTTGCGAGTGGTTGCAAGTAGTTGCAAATGGTTGCGAGTGGTTGCGAGTGGTTGTGAGTGGTTGTGTGTGGCTGCAAGTGGTTGTGAGCTCTTGCAAATCATTGTGAGTGGTGGCGAGTGGTTGCGAGTGGTTGCAAGTGGTTGCGATTGGTTGCGAGTGGTTGGGAGTGGTTGTGAGGGGTTGTGAGTGATTGCATGTGGTTGCGAGTGGTTGCAAGTTGTTACAAGAAGTTGCAAGTGGTTGCAAGTGGTTGCAGGTGGTTGTGAGTGGTTGTGAGTGGCTGCGAGTGGATGCGACTGCTTGCAAGTGGTTGTGAGTCGTTGTGAGTGGTTACGATCGGTTGTGAGTGGTTTCAAGCGGTTGGAAGTGGTTGTGAGTGGTTGCGATTGGTTGTAGCTGGTTGCGAATTGTTGCAACTGGTTGGAAGTTGTTGCGAGTGCTTGCAAGTAGTTGCAAATGGTTGCGAGTGCTTGGGAGTGGTTCTGAGTACCTGCAAGTGGTTGTGAGTGCTTGCAAGTGGTTGCAAGTGACTGTGAGTGGTCGCGACTGGTTGCAAGTGGTTACGAGTGGTGGCGAGTAATTACAAGTGGTTGCTAGTGATTGCGATTCATTGCGAGTGGCTGCGAGAGGCTGCTAGTGGTTGCGAGTTCTTGCGAGTGGCTGCAAGGGACTGCAAGTGCATGCAAGTGGTTGCAAGTGTTTGCGAGTGGTTGCGAGTGGTTGCGAGTGGTTGTGAGTGGGTGCAAGTGGTTGCGAGTGGTTGCAGGTGGTTGCGAGTGGTTGTTAGTGGTTGCAAATGGTTGCGAGTGGTTGCCACTGGTTGCATGTAGTTAAGAGTGGCTGCTTGTGGTTGAGACTGGTTGAGTGTGGTTACAAGTGGTTCCGAGTGGTTTCTAGTGGTCGCAAGAGGTTGCGAGTTGTTGCGAGTGGTTGTGAGTGGTTGTGATTTGTTACGAGCGGTTGGGAGTGGTTGCGAGTGGTTGCAAGTGGTTGCCAGTGGTTGGAAGTCGCTCCAAATGGTCACGAGTGGTTGCGAGTGGTTGTGATTGGTTGTGAGTGGTTGCTAGTGGTTCGAATGGTTGCAAATGGTGGAGAGTGGTTGCAAGTGGTTGCAGGTGGTTACGAGTGGTTGTGAGTGCTTGCGAGTGGTTGGGAGTGGTTACCAGTGGTTGTGAGTGGTTGTGTTTGGTTGCGACTGGTTGCGAGTGGTTGAGAGAAGTTCCAAGTGGTTACAGCTGGTTGTGAGTGGTTGCGAGTGGTTGCAGCTGGTTGTGAGTTGTTGCGAGTGGTTGCAAGTGCTTGTGAGTGATTGCAAGTGGTTGTGGTTGGTTTTGAGTGGTTGCAAGTGGTTGCGATCGGTTGCAAGTGGTTGTAAGTGGTTTTGCATGGTTGCGAGTGATTGCGAGTGGTTGCAAGTTGTTGCAAGTGGTTGCAAGTTGTTGCGCGTGGTTGTAAGTGTTTGCAGATGGTTGCGAGTGGCTGCAAGTGGTTGAAAGTGGTTGTGAGTGCTTGCAAGTGGTTGCGAGTGGCTGTGAGTGGTTGCAAATGGGCCCAAGTGAATGCGAGTGGTTGTGAGTAGTCACGAGTGGTTGCCAGTGGTTGCGAGTGGTTCCGAGGGGATGTTCTTGGTTGCGAGTGGTTACGAGTGGTTGCAAGTTCTTGCGAGTGGTTGCGAGTGGTAGGGAGGGGTTGCATGTGGGTTCTAGTGGTTGCGAGTGGTTGTGAGTGGTTGCGAGTGGTTGCGAGTGGTTGCGAGTGGTTGCAAGTGGTTGCAAGTGGCTCCGAGTGGTTGCAAGTGGTTGCGAGTGGGTGTTCGTGGTTGTGAGTGGTTGGGAGTGGTTGCCAATGGTTGCGAGTGGTTGCGAGTTATTCGAGTGGTTGCAAGTGGTTGTGAGTGGTTGCATGTGGTTGCGAGTGGTTGTGAGTGGTTACGTGAAGTTGCAAGTGGTTGCAAGTTGTTACAGGTGGTTTTGAGTGGTTGCGAGTGGTTGCGAGTGGTTGCGAGTTCTTGCAAGTGGTTGTCAGTAGTTGTGAGAGGTTGCGAGTGGTTGTGAGTGGCTGCAAGAGGTTGCAAGTGGTTGTGAGTGGTTGCAAGTGGTTGCGAGTGGCTGCGAGTGGTTGTGTATGGTTGCGAGTTGTTGCGAGAGGTTGCGAGTGGTTGCCATTGGTTGCGAGTGGTTGCGAGTGGTTGCGAGTTGTTGCAAGTGGTTGCGAGTGGTTGCAAGTGGTTATGAGTGGTTGCAAGTGGCTGCAAGTTATTGCAAGTGGTTGCAAGTGGTTGTGTGTGCTGCGGGTGGTTGTGAGTGGTTGCGAGTGGTTACAAGTGGTTGCAAGTGGTTCCATGTGGTTGCTAGTGGTTGCGAGTGGCTGTGAGTGGTTGCGAGTGGGTGCGAGTGGTTGTGAGGGATTGCCAGCAGTTTCAAGTGGTTGCGAGTAGTTGCGAGTTGTTGCGAGCGGTTCTGTGCGGTTGTGAGCGGTTGCGAGGGGTTCCAAGTGGTTAGCTGTGGTTGTGAGTGGTTGTGAGTGGTTGCGACTGGTTGCGTATGATTCCGAGTGGTTGCGAGTGGTTGCAAGTAGTTGCAAGTGGTTTTGAGTGGTCGTGAGTGATTACGAGTGGTTGCGAGTGGTTATGAGTGGTTGCGAGAGGTTGTGAGTGGCTGCGAGAGATTGCAAGTGGTTGCGAGTGGTTGCGAGTGGTTGCAAGTGGTTGTGAGTAGCTGCGAGTGGTTGCGATTGTTTGCAAGTGGTTGCGAGTGGTTGTGAGTGGTTGCGAGTGGTTGTGAGTGGTTGTGAGTGGTTCGGAGTGGTTGCGAGTGGTTGCGGGTGGTTGCAAGTGGTCACGAGTGGTCGCGAGTCGTTGCGAGAGATTGCGAGTGGCTGCGAGTGGTTGCGAGTGGTCGCGAGTGGTTGCAAGTGGTTGTGAATTCTTACGAGTGGTTACGAGTGGTTGCGAGTGGTTGCGAGTGGTTGCGAGTGGTTGTGAGTGGTTGTGAGTGATTATGAGTTGTTGCGATTGGTTTTGAGTGGTTGCAAGTGGTTGCGAGTGGTTGCGAGTGGTTGCGAGGATGCGAGTGGTTGCAAGTGGTTACCAGTGGTTTTGAGTAGTTTTGTGTGGCTGCAAGTGGCTGTCAGTGGTTGCAAGTGGTTGCGAGTGGTGTCGAGTGGTATCAAGTGGTTGCGAGTGGTTGTAAGTGGTTATCGATTGGTTGTAAGTGGTTGCCAGTGGTTGCGAGTGGTTGCGAGTGGTTGCTAGTGGTTGCAAGTAGTTGCGAGTGGTTGCGAGTGGTTCCAAGTGGTTGCGAGTGGTTGCGCGTGGTTGCGAGTTGTTGCAAGTGGTTGCGAGTGGTTTTTATGTGGTTGTGAGTGGTTGCGAGTGGTTGCAAGTGGTTTCCAGAAGTTGTGAGTGGTTGTGTATTGTTGTGAGTGGTTGTGATTTGCTGCTAGTGGTTTTTGTGTGGATGCGAGTAGTTGCGAGTGGTTGCGAGTGGTTGCGAGTGGTTGAAAGAAGTTGCGAGTGGTTGTGTATGGTTGCGAGTGATTGCGAGTGGTTGAAAGTGGTTGTGAGTGGTTAGGGGTGGTTGCGAGTGGTTGCGAGTGGTTGCAAGTGGTTACGAGTGGTTGCGAGTGGTTGTGAGAGGTTGCGAGTGGTTGCGAGTGGTTGCATGTGGTTGCGAGTGGTTGTGAGTGGTTGCAACTGGTTGCGAGTGGTTGCGAGTGGTTACGAGTGGTTGTGAGTGGTTGCGAATTGTTGCGAGTTGTTGCGAATGGTTGCGAGTGGTTGCGAGTGATTGGGAGTGGTTGCGATCGGTTGTGAGTGGTTGTGAGTGGTTGCGAGTGCAAGAGTTGTGCCAGATTTGTTCGAGAGTTGTGCCAGAGTTGTGCCAGAGTTGTGCTAGAGTTGTGCCATATTTGTGCCAGAGATGTGCCAGAGTTGTGCCAGATTTGTGCCAGAGCTGTGCCAGAGTTGTGCCAGAATTGTGCAAGAGTTGCGCCGGAGTTGTGCCGGAACTGTACCAGAGCTGTGCCATAGTTGTACCAGAGTTGTGCCAACGTTGTGCCAGAGTTGTACCAAAGTTGTGCAAGAAAGGTGCCAGAGTTGTGCCAGAGTTGTACAGAAGTTGTGCCAAAGATGTGCCAGAGCTATGCCAGGGTTGTGCCAGATTTGGTCCAGAGTTGTGCCAGAGTTGAGCCAGAGTTGTTCCAAAGTTGTCCGAGAGTTGTGCCAGAGTTGTGCAAGAGATGTGCCAGAGTTGTGCCAGAGTTGTGCCAGAGTTGTGCCAGAGTTGTGTCGGAGTTTTGGCAGAGTTGTGCCAGAGTTATGACAGAGTTGTGCCAGAGTTGTGCCAGAGTTGTGCCAGGGTTGTGCTAGAGCTGTGCCAAACGTTTGCCTGAGTTGTGCCAGAATCGTGTTAGAGTTGTGCGAGAGTTGTGCCACAGTTGTTTCAGAGTTATGCCAGAGGTGTGCCATAATTGTGCCAGAGTTGTGCCAGTGTTGTGCCAGATATGTGCCGGAATTGTGCCACAGTTGTGGCAATGTTGTGCCAGTGTTGTGGCAGAGTTGTGCCAGAGTTGTGCCAGATTTGTTACAGAGTTGTGCCAGAGTTGTGCCAGAGTTGTGCCAGAGTTGTCCCAGAGTTGTGCCATACTTGTGCCAGAGTTGTGCCAGAGTTGTGCCAGAGTTGTGCTACAGTTGTGCCAGAGCTGTGCCAGAGTTTTGCCAGAGTTGTGCAAGAGTTGTGCCAGAGTTGTGCGAGAGTTGTGCTAGAGTTGTGCCACAGTCGTGCCAGAGTTGTGCCAGAGTTGTGCCAGAGTTGTGCGAGAGTTGTGCCAGAGTTGTGCGAGAGTTGTGCCAGAGTTGTGCGAGAGTTGTGCCAGAGTTGTGCGAGAGTTGTGCCAGAGTTGTGCCAGAGTTGTGTTAGAGTTGTGCAAGAATTGTGCCGGAGTTGTGCCAGAGTTGTGCCAGAGTTGTGCTACAGTTGTGCCAGAGCTGTGCCAGAGTTTTGCCAGAGTTGTGCAAGAGTTGTGCCAGAGTTGTGCGAGAGTTGTGCTAGAGTTGTGCCACAGTCATGCCAAAGTTGTGCCAGAGTTGTGCCAGAGATGTGCCAGTGTTGTGCCAGAGTTTTGCCAGAGTTGTGCCAAAGTTGTGCCAGTGTTGTGGCGCAATTCTGCCGGATTTGTGTCGGGATTGTGCCAGAGTTGTGCAAGAGTTGTGCCAGAGTTGTGCCAGAGTTGTGCCATAGTTGTACCAGAGTTTTGCCTGAGTTGTGCCAGAAAGGTGCCAGAGTAGAGCTAGAGTTGTGCAAGAGTTGAGCCACAGTTGTGCTTGAGTTGTTGCAGAGCTGTGCCAGAGTTGTGCCAGAGTTGTGCCCGAGCTGTGCCACAGTTGTGCCAAAGTTGTGCCGGATGTCAGCGAGATTTCTGCTAAAGTTGAGCCAGAGTTGTGCCAGATTTGTTCCAGAGTTGTGCCAGAGTTGTGCCAGAGTTGAGCCAGAGTTGTGCCAATGTTGTACCACATGTGTGCGAGAGTTGTGCCAGAGTTGTGCCAGAGTTGTACCAGAGCATTGCCAGAGTTGTGCCAGAGTTGTGTCAGAGTTGTGCCATAGTTTTGCCAGAGTTGTGCCGGAGTTGTGCCAGAGTTCTGGCAGAGTTGTGCCCGAGTTGTGCCAGAGCTGTGCCAGACATAAGCCAGAGTTGTTCCAGAGTTGTGCCAGAATTATGCCAGGATTGTGCCAGTATCATGCGAGAGTTGTGCCACAGTTGTACCAGAGTTGTACGAGAGTTGTGCCAGATTTGTGCCAGAGTTGTGCCAGTGTTGTCCCAAAGATGTGCCGGAATCGTGCCATGGTTGTAGCAAAGTTGTGCCCGAGTCGTGCCAGAGTTGTGCCACAGTTGTGCCAGAGTTGTGCCAGAGTTTTGCCAGAGTTGTGCCAGAGTTGTCTCAGAGTCGTGCCAGAGGTGTGCCACAGTTGTGCCGAAGTTGTGCCAGAGTCGTGCCAGAGTTGTGCCAGAGTTGTTCCAAAGTTGTGCCAGAGTCGTGCCAGATTTGTGCCAGAGCTGATCCAAAGATGTGCCAGAGTTGTGCCAGAGTTGTGCCTGAGTTGTGCCAGAGTTCTGCTATAATTGTGCCAGAGTAGTGCCGGAGTTGTGCCAGAATTATGCTAGACATGTGCCAGAATTGTGCCAGTGTTGTGCCAGAGATATGCCAGAAATGTGCCACAGTTGTGCCCACGTTTTGCCAGAGTTGTGCCAGAAAGGTAACAGAGTAGTGCTAGAGTTGCGCAAGAGTTGTGCCATAGTTGTGCTTGAGTTGTTCCAGAGCTGTGCCAGAGTTGTACCAGAGTTGTGCCAGAGTTTTGCCAGAGTTGTGCCAGAGTTGTCTCAGAGTCGTGCCAGAGGTGTGCCACAGTTGTGCCGAAGTTGTGCCAGAGTCGTGCCAGAGTTGTGCAAGAGTAGTGCCAGAGTTGCCCTATAGTTGTGCCAGAGTTGTGCTCAAGTTGTGCTATAGTTGTGCCAGAGTTGTGCCAGAGTTGTGCCAGAGTTGTTCCAGAGTTGTGCCAGAGTTTTGCCAGAGTTGTGCCAGAGTTGTACCAGACTTGTGCCAGAGTTGTGCCAGAGTTGTGCCGGATCTGTGTCAGAGTTGTGCTAGAGATGTGCCAGAGTTGTGCCAGAGTTGTGCCAGAGTTCTGCCAGAGTTGTGCCAGAGTTGTGCGAGAGTTGTGCCAGAGTTGTGCCAGATCTGTGTCAGAGTTGTGCCAGAGATGTGCCAGAGTTGTGCCAGTGTTGTGCTAGATATGTGCCAAAATTGGGCCACAGTTGTGCCAAAGTTGTGCCAGAGTGGTGCCAGAGTTGTGCGAGAGTTGTGCCAGAGTTGTTCCAGAGCTGTGCCAGAGTTGTACCAGAGTTGTGCCCGAGCTGTGCCACAGTTGTGCCAAAGTTGTGCCGGATGTTAGCGAGAGTTCTGCTAAAGTTGCGCCAGAGCTGTACCAGATTTCTTCCAGAGTTGTGCCAGAGTTGTACCAGAGTTGAGCCAGAGTTGTGCCAATGTTGTACCAGAGTTGTGCGAGAGTTGTGCCAGAGTTGTGCCAGAGTTGTACCAGAGCATTGCCAGAGTTGTGCCAGAGTTGTGTCAGAGTTGTGCCATAGTTTTTCCAGAGTTGTGCCGGAGTTGTGCCAGAGTTCTGGCAGAGTTGTGCCCGAGTTGTGCCAGAGCTGTGCCAGACATAAGCCAGAGTTGTTCCAGAGGTGTGCCAGCCATAAGCCAGAGTTGTGCCAGAGTTGTGAGAGACTTGTGCCACAGTAGTACCAGTGTTGTACAAGAGTTGTGGCAGATTTGTGCCAGAGTTGTGCCAGTGTTGTGCCAAAGATGTGCCCAAATTGTGCCACGGTTGTAGCAAAGTTGTGCCCAAGACGTGCCAGAGTTGTGCCACAGTTGTGCCAGAGTTGTGCCAGAGTTGTGCCAGTGTTTTGCCAGAGTTGTGCCAGAGTTGTGTCAGAGTTGTGCCAGAGGTGTGCCACAGTTGTGCCGAAGTTGTGCCAGAGTCGTGCCAGAGTTGTGCCAGAGTAGTGCCAGAGTTGTCCTATAGTTGTGCCATAGTTTTGCTCAACTTTTGCTAGAGTTATGCCAGAGTTGTGCCAGAGTTGTGCCAGAGTTGTTCCAGAGTTGTGCCAGAGTTGTGCCAGAGTTGTGCCAGAGTTGTACCAGAGTTGTGCCAGAGTTGTGCCAGAGTTGTGCCAGATCTGTGTCAAAGTCGTGGCAGAGATGTGCCAGAGTTGTGCCAGAGTTGTGCCAGAGTTCTGCTATCATTGTGCCAGAGTAGCGCCAGAGGTGTGCCATAGTTGTGCCAGACATATGCCAGAGTTGTGCCAGAGTTGTGCCAGAGTTTTGCCAGTTTTGTGCGAGATTTGTGCCAGTGTTGGGCCAGAGTTATTCCAGAGCTGTGCCGGAGTAGTGCCAGAGTTGTGCCAGAGTTGTACCAGAGTTGTGCCAGATTCGTGCCAGAGTTGTGCCAGAGTTGTTCCAAAGTTGTGCCAGAGTCGTGCCAGAGTTGTGCCAGAGTTGTGCCAGAGTTCTGCTATAATTGTGCCAGAGTAGTGCCGGAGTTGTGCCAGAGTTGTACCAGAATTATGCCAGAGATGTGCCAGAGTTGTGCCAGAGTTGTGCCAGAGTCGTGCCAGAGTTGTGCCATAGTTGTGTCAGAGGTGTGCCAGAATTGTGCCACAGTTGTGCCAAAATTACGCCAGAGTTGTGCCTGAGTTGTGCCAGATTTGTTCCAGAGCTGTCCCACAATTGTTCCAGAGTTGTGCCAGACATGTGCAAGACTTGTGCCAAAGTTGTTCCAAAGTTGTGCCAGAGTTGTGCCAGAGTTCTGCCAGAGTTGTGCAAGAGTTAAGCCAGAGTTGTACCAGAGTAGTGCCAGAGTTGTGCTTGAGTTGTGCCAGAGTTGTGCTAGAGTTGTGCCAGAGGTGTGCCAGAGTTTTGCCATAGTTCTGCCAGAGTTGTGCCAGAGTTGTCCCAGAATTGTGCCACAGTTGTGCCAAAGTTGTGCCAGAGTTGTGCCATAGTTGTGTCAGAGTTGTGCCAGAGTTGTGCCAGAGGTGTGCCAGAGTTGTGCCAGAGTTGTGCCATAGTTGTGTCAGAGTTGTGCCAGAGTTGTGCCAGAGGTGTGCCAGAGTTGTGCCAGAGTTGTGCCATAGTTGTGTCAGAGTTGTGCCAGAGTTGTGCCAGAGGTGTGCCAGAGTTGTGCCAGAGTTGTGCCATAGTTGTGTCAGAGTTGTGCCAGAGTTGTGCCAGAGGTGTGCCAGAGTTGTGCCAGAGTTGTGCCATAGTTGTGTCAGAGTTGTGCCAGAGTTGTGCCAGAGGTGTGCCAGAGTTGTGCCAGAGTTGTGCCATAGTTGTGTCAGAGTTGTGCCAGAGTTGTGCCAGAGGTGTGCCAGAGTTGTGCCAGAGTTGTGCCATAGTTGTGTCAGAGTTGTGCCAGAGTTGTGCCAGAGGTGTGCCAGAGTTGTGCCAGAGTTGTGCCATAGTTGTGTCAGAGTTGTGCCAGAGTTGTGCCAGAGGTGTGCCAGAGTTGTGCCAGAGTTGTGCCATAGTTGTGTCAGAGTTGTGCCAGAGTTGTGCCAGAGGTGTGCCAGAGTTGTGCCAGAGTTGTGCCATAGTTGTGTCAGAGGTGTGCCAGAATTGTGCCACAGTTGTGCCAAAATTACGCCAGAGTTGTGCCTGAGTTGTGCCAGATTTGTGCCAGAGCTGTCCCACAATTGTGCCAGAGTTGTGCCAGACTTGTGCCAGAGTTGTGCCAGAGTTGTGTCAGAGTTGTGCCATAGTTGTGCCAGATTCGTGCCAGAGTTCTGCCAGAGTTGTGCCAAAGTTGTTCCAAAACTGTGTCAGAGTTGTGCCAGAGTTCTTCTAGCGTTGTGCCAGAGTTGTACCACAGAAGTTCCAGAGTTGTGCTTGAGTTGTGCCAGAGTTGTGCTTGAGCTATGCAAGAGTTGTGCCAGAGTTTTGCCAGAGTTGTGCCAGAGTTGTGCCAGAGTTGTCCCAGAATTGTGCTACAGTTGTGCCAAAGTTGCGCCAGAGTTGTGCCTTAGTTGTGCCGGTGTTGTGCCATAGTTGTGCAAGAGTTGTGCCAGAGTTCTGCTACAATTGTGCCAGAGCAGTGCCGGGGTTGTGCCAGAGTTGTGCCAGACATGTGCCAGAGTTGTGCCAGTGTTGTGCCAGAGATGTGCCAGAATTGTGCCACAGTTGTGCCAAAGTTGTGCCAAAGTTGTGCCCAAGTTGTGCTAGAGTTGTGCCAGAGTTGTGCCAGAGTTGTGCCAGAGTTGTGCCAGAGTTGTGCCAGA
The DNA here is from genome assembly GCA_023375785.1 of Penium margaritaceum. Classification (NCBI taxonomy): domain Eukaryota; kingdom Viridiplantae; phylum Streptophyta; class Zygnematophyceae; order Desmidiales; family Peniaceae; genus Penium; species Penium margaritaceum. The sequence goes on along the minus strand of SZWC01000016.1, from coordinate 810,435 downwards.
TTTGTGCCAGAGGTTTGCCACAATTCTGCTAGAGTTGTGCCAGATTCGTGCCAGAGTTGTGCCAGAGTTGTGCCGCCAAAGTTGTGCCAACGTTGTTCAAAAGTTGTGCCAAATTTGTTCCAGAGTTGTGCCAGAGTTGTGCCAGAGTTGTGCCAGAGTTTTGCCAAAGTTCTGCTAGAGTTGTGCCAGAGTTGTGCCAGAGTTTAGCCAGAGTAGTCCCAGAGTTTTCCAAAGTCGTGCCAGAATTGTGCTTGTTATGAGCCAGAGTTGTGCCAGAGTTGTGCCAGAGTTGTGCCAGAGTTGTGACAGAGTTGTGCCAGAATTGTGCCACAGTTGTGCCAAACGTGTGCCAGAGTTGTGCCATTGTTGTGCCGGTGCTGTGCCATAGTTGTGCCAGAGTTGTGCCAGAGTTGTGCCAGAGTTGTACCAGAGTTGTGCCAGAGTTGTGCCAGAGTTGTGCCAGAGTTGTACCAGAGTTGTGCCAGAGTTGTGCCTGAGTTGTGCCATAGTTGTACCAGAGTTGTTCCAGAGTAGTGCCAGAGTTGTGCCAGAGTTTCGCCAGTGTTGTGCCAGAATTGTGCCACAGTTGTGCCAAACATGTGCCAGAGTTGTGCCATTGTTGTGCCGGTGCTGTGCCATAGTTGTGCCATTGTTGTGCCGGTGCTGTGCCATAGTTGTGCCAGAGTTGTGCCAGACTTGTGCCAGAGTTGTACCAGAGTTGTGCCAGAGTGGTGCCTGAGTTGTGCCATAGTTGTACCAGAGTTGTTCCAGAGTAGTGCCAGAGTTGTGCCAGAGTTTCGGCAGTGTTGTGCCAGATGTGTGCCAGAGTTGTGCCAGAGTTGTGCCTGAGTTCTGCCAGAATTGTGCCACAGTTGTGCCATAGTTGTGCCAGAGTTTTGCAAGAGTTGTGCCAGAGTTATGCCAGAGTTGTGCCAGAGTTGTGCCAGAGTTGTGCCAGAGTTGTGCTAGATGTGTGCCAGAGTTGTGCCAGAGTTGTGCTAGATGTGTGCCAGAGTTGTGCCAGAGTTGTGCTACAGTTGTGCCAGAGCTGTGCCAGAGTTTTGCCAGAGTTGTGCAAGAGTTGTGCCAGAGTTGTGCGAGAGTTGTGCTAGAGTTGTGCCACAGTCGTGCCAAAGTTGTTCCAGAGTTGTGCCAGAGATGTGCCGGTGTTGTGCCAGAGTTTTGCCAGAGTTGTGCCAGAGTTGTGCCAGTGTTGTGGCGCAATTCTGCCGTATTTGTGTCGGGATTGTGCCAGAGTTGTGCAAGAGTTGTGCCAGAGTTGTGCCAGAGTTGTGCCATAGTTGTACCAGAGTTGTACCTGAGTTGTGCCAGAAAGGTGCCAGAGTAGAGCTAGAGTTGTGCAAGAGTTGAGCCACAGTTGTGCTTGAGTTGTTCCAGAGCTGTGCCAGAGTTGTGCCAGAGTTGTGCCCGAGCTGTGCCACAGTTGTGCCAAAGTTGTGCCGGATGTCAGCGAGATTTCTGCTAAAGTTGAGCCAGAGTTGTGCCAGATTTGTTCCAGAGTTGTGCCAGAGTTGTGCCAGAGTTGAGCCAGAGTTGTGCCAATGTTGTACCACATTTGTGCGAGAGTTGTGCCAGAGTTGTGCCAGAGTTGTACCAGAGCATTGCCAGAGTTGTGCCAGAGTTGTGTCAGAGTTGTGCCATAGCTTTGCCAGAGTTGTGCCGGAGTTGTGCCAGAGTTCTGGCAGAGTTGTGCCCGAGTTGTGCCAGAGCTGTGCCAGACATAAGCCAGAGTTGTTCCAGAGTTGTGCCAGAGTTCTGGCAGAGTTGTGCCCGAGTTGTGCCAGAGCTGTGCCAGACATAAGCCAGAGTTGTTCCAGAGTTGTGCCAGAATTATGCCAGGATTGTGCCAGTATCGTGCGAGAGTTGTGCCACAGTTGTACCAGAGTTGTACGAGAGTTGTGCCAGATTTGTGCCAGAGTTGTGCCAGTGTTGTCCCAAAGATGTGCCGGAATCGTGCCATGGTTGTAGCAAAGTTGTGTTCGAGTCGTGCCAGAGTTGTGCCACAGTTGTGCCAGAGTTGTGCCAGAGTTGTGCCAGAGTTTTGCCAGAGTTGTGCCAGAGTTGTCTCAGAGTCGTGCCAGAGGTGTGCCACAGTTGTGCCGAAGTTGTGCCAGAGTCGTGCCAGAGTTGTGCCAGAGTTTTGCCAGAGTTGTGCCAGAGTTGTCTCAGAGTCGTGCCAGAGGTGTGCCACAGTTGTGCCGAAGTTGTGCCAGAGTCGTGCCAGAGTTGTGCAAGAGTAGTGCCAGAGTTGTCCTATAGTTGTGCCAGAGTTGTGCTCAAGTTGTGCTATAGTTGTGCCAGATTTGTGCCAGAGTTTTGCCAGAGTTGTTCCAGAGTTGTGCCAGAGTTTTTCCAGAGTTGTGCCAGAGTTGTACCAGACTTGTGCCAGAGTTGTGCCAGAGTTGTGCCGGATCTGTGTCAGAGTTGTGCTAGAGATGTGCCAGAGTTGTGCCAGAGTTGTGCCAGAGTTCTGTTATCATTGTGCCAGAGTAGTGCCAGAGTTATGCCATAGTTGTGCCAGACATGTGCCAGAGTTGTGCCAGTGTTGTGCTAGATATGTGCCAAAATTGGGCCACAGTTGTGCCAAAGTTGTGCCAGAGTGGTTCCAGAGTTGTGGGAGAGTTGTGCCAGAGTTGTTCCAGAGTTGTGCCAGAGTTGTGCCAGAGTTGTGCAAGAGTTGTGCCAGAGTTGTGCCAGAGTTTTGCCAGATTTGTGCGAGACTTGTGCCAGTGTTGTGCCAGAGTTGTTCCAGAGCTGTGCCAGAGTAGTGCCAGAGTTGTGCCAGAGTTGTTCCAAAGTTGTGCCAGAGTCGTGCCAGATTTGTGCCAGAGCTGATCCAAAGATGTGCCAGAGTTGTGCCAGAGTTGTGCCTGAGTTGTGCCAGAGTTCTGCTATGATTGTGCCAGAGTAGTGCCGGAGTTGTGCCATAGTTGTGCCAGAATTATGCCAGACATGTGCCAGAATTGTGCCAGTGTTGTGCCAGAGATATGCCAGAAATGTGCCACAGTTGTGCCCAAGTTTTGCCAGAGTTGTGCCAGAAAGGTAACAGAGTAGTGCTAGAGTTGCGCAAGAGTTGTGCCATAGTTGTGCTTGAGTTGTTCCAGAGCTGTGCCAGAGTTGTACCAGAGTTGTGCCCGAGCTGTGCCACAGTTGTGCCAAAGTTGTGCCGGATGTTAGCGAGAGTTCTGCTAAAGTTGCGCCAGAGCTGTGCCAGATTTCTTCCAGAGTTGTGCCAGAGTTGTGCCAGAGTTGAGCCAGAGTTGTGCCAATGTTGTAGCAGAGTTGTGCGAGAGTTGTGCCAGAGTTGTGCCAGAGTTGTACCAGAGCATTGCCAGAGTTGTGCCAGAGTTGTGTCAGAGTTGTCCCATAGTTTTTTCAGAGTTGTGCCGGAGTTGTGCCAGAGTTCTGGCAGAGTTGTGCCCGAGTTGTGCCAGAGCTGTGGCAGACATAAGTCAGAGTTGTTCCAGAGGTGTGCCAGCCATAAGCCAGAGTTGTGCCAGAGTTGTGAGAGACTTGTGCCACAGTAGTACCAGAGTTGTACAAGAGTTGTGGCAGATTTGTGCCAGAGTTGTGCCAGTGTTGTGCCAAAGATGTGCCCAAATTGTGCCACGGTTGTAGCAAAGTTGTGCCCAAGTCGTGCCAGAGTTGTGCCACAGTTGTGCCAGAGTTGTGCCAGAGTTGTGCCAGTGTTTTGCCAGAGTTGTGCCAGAGTTGTGTCAGAGTTGTGCCAGCGGTGTGCCACAGTTGTGCCGAAGTTGTGCCAGAGTCGTGCCAGAGTTGTGCCAGAGTAGTGCCAGAGTTGTCCTATAGTTGTGCCATAGTTTTGCTCAACTTGTGCTAGAGTTATGCCAGAGTTGTGCCAGAGTTGTGCCAGAGTTGTTCCAGAGTTGTGCCAGAGTTGTGCCAGAGTTGTGCCAGAGTTGTACCAGAGTTGTGCCAGAGTTGTGCCAGAGTTGTGCCAGAGTTGTGCCAGAGTTGTTCCAGAGTTGTGCCAGAGTTGTGCCAGAGTTGTGCCAGAGTTGTACCAGAGTTGTGCCAGAGTTGTGCCAGAGTTGTGCCAGATCTGTGTCAAAGTCGTGGCAAAGATGTGCCAGAATTGTGCCAGAGTTGTGCCAGAGTTCTGCTATCATTGTGCCAGAGTAGCGCCAGAGTTGTGCCATAGTTGTGCCAGACATATGCCAGAGTTGTGCCAGAGTTGTGCCAGAGTTTTGCCAGTTTTGTGCGAGATTTGTGCCAGTGTTGCGCCAGAGTTGTTCCAGAGCTGTGCCGGAGTAGTGCCAGAGTTGTGCCAGAGTTGTACCAGAGTTGTGCCAGAGTTGTGCCAGAGTTGTGCCATAGTTGTGTCAGAGGTGTGCCAGAATTGTGCCACAGTTGTGCCAAAATTACGCCAGAGTTGTGCCTGAGTTGTGCCAGATTTGTTCCAGAGCTGTCCCACAATTGTTCCAGAGTTTTGCCAGACATGTGCCAGACTTGTGCCAAAGTTGTTCCAAAGTTGTGCCAGAGTTGTGCCAGAGTTCTGCCAGAGTTGTGCCAGAGTTGTGCTAGAGTTGTGCCAGAGGTGTGCCAGAGTTTTGCCATAGTTCTGCCAGAGTTGTGCCAGAGTTGTGCTAGAGTTGTGCCAGAGGTGTGCCAGAGTTTTGCCATAGTTCTGCCAGAGTTGTGCCAGAGTTGTCCCAGAATTGTGCCACAGTTGTGCCAAAGTTGTGCCAG
>SZWC01000016.1:795505-805625 GCA_023375785.1 Penium margaritaceum | reverse complement strand
ATTTGCCAGAGTTGTGCCAGTGTTGTGCCACAGATGTGCCAGAATTGTGCCACAGTTGTGCCAAAGTTGTGCCAGAGTTGTGCCAGAGTTGTGCCGGAGTTGTGCCAGAGTTGTGCCAGAGTTGTGCCAGAGCTGTGCCTGATTTGTGCCAGAGGGTTGCCACAATTCTGCTAGAGTTGTGCCAGATTTGTGCCAGAGTTGTGCCAGAGTTGTGCCAAAGTTTTGCCAATGTTATTCCAATGTTGTGCCAAAGTTGTGCCAGAGTAGTGCCAGAGTTGTGCCAGAGCTGTGCCAGAGTTGTGCCAGAGTTGTGCCAGAGTTGTGCCAGAGTTGTGCCAGAGTTGTGCCACAGTTGTGCCAGAGTTGTGCCAGAGTTGTGCCAGAGTTGTGCCAGAGCTGTGCCAGAGTTGTGCCAGAGTTGTGCCAGAGTTGTGTCAGAGTTGTGCCATAGTTGTGCCAGATTCGTGCCAGAGTTCTGCCAGAGTTGTGCCAAAGTTGTTCCAAAACTGTGTCAGAGTTGTGCCAGAGTTCTTCTAGAGTTGTGCCAGAGTTGTACCACAGTAGTTCCAGAGTTGTGCTTGAGTTGTGCCAGAGTTGTGCTTGAGCTGTGCAAGAGTTGTGCCAGAGTTTTGCCAGAGTTGTACCAGAGTTGTGCCAGAGTTGTCCCAGAATTGTGCTACAGTTGTGCCAAAGTTGCGCCAGAGTTGTGCCTTAGTTGTGCCGGTGTTGTGCCATAGTTGTGCAAGAGTTGTGCCAGAGTTCTGCTACAATTGTGCCAGAGCAGTGCCGGGGTTGTGCCAGAGTTGTGCCAGACATGTGCCAGAGTTGTGCCAGTGTTGTGCCAGAGATGTGCCAGAATTGTGCCACAGTTGTGCCAAAGTTGTGCCCAAGTTGTGCCAGAGTTGTGCCAGAGTTGTGCCAGAGTTGTGCCAGAGTTGTGCCAGAGTTGTGCCAGATTTGTGCCAGAGGTTTGCCACAATTCTGCTAGAGTTGTGCCAGATTCGTGCGAGAGTTGTGCCAGAGTTGTGCCGCCAAAGTTGTGCCAACGTTGTTCAAAAGTTGTGCCAAATTTGTTCCAGAGTTGTGCCTGAGTTGTGCCAGAGTTGTGCCAGAGTTTTGCCAAAGTTCTGCTAGAGTTGTGCCAGAGTTGTGCCAGAGTTTAGCCAGAGTAGTCCCAGAGTTTTGCTAAAGTCGTGCCAGAATTGTGCTTGTTATGAGCCAGAGTTGTGCCAGAGTTGTGCCAGAGTTGTGCCAGAGTTGTGACAGAGTTGTGCCAGAATTGTGCCACAGCTGTGCCAAACGTGTGCCAGAGTTGTGCCATTGTTGTGCCGGTGCTGTGCCATAGTTGTGCCAGAGTTGTGCCAGAGTTGTGCCAGAGTTGTACCAGAGTTGTGCCAGAGTTGTGCCTGAGTTGTGCCAGAGTTGTACCAGAGTTGTGCCAGAGTTGTGCCTGAGTTGTGCCATAGTTGTACCAGAGTTGTTCCAGAGTAGTGCCAGAGTTGTGCCAGAGTTTCGCCAGTGTTGTGCCAGAATTGTGCCACTGTTGTGCCAAACGTGTGCCAGAGTTATGCCATTGTTGTGCCGGTGCTGTGCCATAGTTGTGCCAGAGTTGTGCCAGAGTTGAGCCAGAGTTGTACCAGAGTTGTGCCAGAGTTGTGCCTGAGTTGTGCCATAGTTGTACCAGAGTTGTTCCAGAGTAGTGCCAGAGTTGTGCCAGAGTTTCGCCAGTGTTGTGCCAGATGTGTGCCAGAGTTGTGCCAGAGTTGTGCCTGAGTTCTGCCAGAATTGTGCCACAGTTGTGCCATAGTTGTGCCAGAGTTTTGCAAGAGTTGTGCCAGAGTTATGCCAGAGTTGTGCCAGAGTTGTGCCAGAGTTGTGCCAGAGTTGTGCCAGAGTTGTGCTAGAGTTGTGCCAGAGTCGTGCCAGAGTTGTGCCAGAGTTGTGCTAGAGTTGTGCCAGAGTCGTGCCAGAGTTGTGCCAGAGTTGTGCTACAGTTGTGCCAGAGCTGTGCCAGAGTTTTGCCAGAGTTGTGCAAGAGTTGTGCCAGAGTTGTGCGAGAGTTGTGCTAGAGTTGTGCCACAGTCGTGCCAAAGTTGTGCCAGAGTTGTGCCAGAGATGTGCCGGTATTGTGCCAGAGTTTTGCCAGAGTTGTGCCAGAGTTGAGTCAGAGTTGTGCCAGAGTTGTACCAGAGTTGTGCCAGAGTTGTGCCAGAGTTGTGCCAGAGATGTAGCAGGGTTATGCCAGAGTAGTGCCAGAGTTGTGCAGAGCTTTGCCAGAGTTGTGCCAGATTTGTGCCAGAGTTGTTTCAGAGATGTAACAGAGTTTTGCCAGAGCTGTGCCATAGTTGTGCTAGAGTTATGCCAGTGATGTGCCAGATTTGTGCCAGTGTTGTGCAAGTGTTGTGCCAGAGATGTACCGGAATAGTGCCACAGTTGGGCTTAAGTTGTGCCAGATTTGTGCCACAATTGTGCCAGTGTTGTGCCAGAGTTGTGCCAGAGTTGTGCAAGAGTTGTGCCAGAGTTGTGCCAGAGTTTTACCAGAGTTGTGCCAGATTTGTGCCAGCGTTCTGCCAGAGTTGTGCCAGAGTTGTGCCATAGTTGTGTCAGAGTTGTGCTAGAGTTGTCCCAGAGTTGAGTCAGAGTTGTGCCAAAGTTGTTCCAGAGTTGTGCCAGAATTGTACAAGAGTTGTGCCATAGTTGTGCTTGAGTTGTGCCAGAGTTGTGCCAGAGTTGTGCCAGAGTTGTGCCATTGTTGTGCCAGAGTTGTGCCGGACTTGTACTGGAGTTGTGCCAAAGTTTTGCCAGTGTTGTGCTAGAGTTCTTCCAGAGTTGTGCCAGATGTGTGCCAGAGTTGTGCCAGTGTTGTGCTAGAGTTGTGCCAGAGTTTTTCCAAAGTTGTGCCAGATTTGTGCCAGTGTTGTACCAGAGTTGTGCATGATTTTTTCCAGAGTTGTGCTAGAGTTGTGCCAGATTTGTGCCAAGTAGGACACAAGCAGGGCGCAACTAGGGCGCAACCAGGGTATAAGTAGGGCTCAACAAGGGCGAAGCTAGTGCCCAACTGAGGCACAGCTAGGGCGAAACTAGGTTGCATTTAGGGCGCAACTAGGGCGCAACCAGGGCACAAGTAGGACGCTAGTATGGCATTACGAGGGCGCAACTAGGGCTAACCAGGGTACAAGAAGGGCGCAAATAGGGCACAACTAGGATGTAGCTAGTGCCCAACTAAGGCGTGGCTAGGGTGAAACTAGGGAGCAAGTATGGTGCAACTAGAGTGCAAGTAGGGCACAACTAGGGCGCAATTTGGGCGCAACTAGGCTATAACTAGGGTTCAACTAGGACGCAAGTAGGGTGCAACTAGGGTGCAACTAGGACGCAACTAGGGCGCAAGTAGGACAGAACTAGGGTGCAACTTGGGCGCATCTAGGGCGCAAGTAGGGTGCAACTAGGGCACAAGTAAGGCGCAACTAGGGCGCAAGTAGGGCGCAAGACGGCCCCAACTAGGACGCAACTAGGTCGTAGCTAGTGCCCAACGGATGCGCAACTAGGGCTGAAGTCGGGCGCAACTAAGACGCTAATAGGGCGTAACTACGGTACAATCAGGGCGTAACTAGGCCACAACTAGGATGTAGCTAGTGCCCAACTAAGGCACAACTAGGGCACAACTAGGGAGCAAATAAGGTGCAACCACAGTGCTAGTAGGGCACATCTAGGGCGTAATTTGGACGCAACTAGGCTACAACTAGGGCGCAACTAGGGCGCAAGTAAGGCGCAACCATGGCACAACTAGGGTGCAACTAGGGTGCAACTAGGGCGTAGCTAGTGCCCAACTCAGGCATGACTAGGGCGCAACTAGGCCGCAACTAGGGCGCAAGTAGGACGCAACTAGGACGCAACTAGGGCACAACTAGGGCGCAACTTGTTTATAGCTAGTGCCCAACTGAGGAGCAAATAGGGCAAAACTAGAGCGCAAATAGGGCGCAAGTAGGGCCCAAGTAGGACGCAACTAGGGTACATGTAGGGCGCGACTAGGACGCAATAATGGCGGAAGTAGGGAGCAACTAGGAGGCAACTAGGGAGCAACCAAGGCGTGGCTAGTGCCCAACTGAGGCGCAGCTAGGGCGCAACTAGGGCGCAACTTGTGTCCACCCGAGGCGCAACTAGGGCGCAACTAGGGCACAACTAGGGCGCAAGAAAGGCGCAAGCAGGGCGCAATTAAGGCGTAACTAGGGCGCAACTAGGGTGCAACTAGGGCGTAGCTAGTGTCCAACTGAGGTGTAACTAGGGTGCAACCACGGCACAAGCAGGGCGCAAGTAGGGTGCAACTAGAGTACAACTAGGGCGCAACTAGGTCAGAACTATAGCATAAGTACGGCGCAAGTAGGGTGAGAGTAGGACGTAACAAGGGCACAACTAGGGTGCAAGTCGGGCGCATGGAGGGTGCAGCTACGGGAGCAACTAGGGCACAACTACTGGGCAAGTAGGGCGCACGTTGGGCGCACCTAGGGCGCAACTAGGGCGCAACTAGGGCGCAACTAGGGCGTAACTAGTGCCCAACTCAGGCGCAACAAGGACGCAACTAAAGTGCAAGAAGGGTACAAGTAGGGTGCAAGAAGGGTGCAACTAGGGTGCAAGTACGACGTATGTAGGGCGCAACTAGGGCACAACTAGGGCGCAACTAGGGCGTAGCTAGTACCCAACTGAGGCGCAACTGGGGCGCAACAAAGGTGTAAGTGGGGCACAACTAGGATGAAAGTAGGGCACAACTAGGGCACAACTAGGGCGCAACTAGGATGCAACTAGGACACAACTAGGGCGCAAGTAGGACACAAGTAGGGTGCAAGTAAGGCGCAACTAGGGCACAAGTAGGGTGCAAGTAGGGTACAACTAGGGCGCAATTAGGGGACAACTAGGGCACAACTAGGGCGCAACAAAGGCGTAGCTAGTGCCCAACTAAGGTGCAACTAAGGTGCAACTAGGGTGCAAGTAGGACGCAAGTAGGGTGCAGCTAGGGTGCAACTAGGGTGTAACTAGGTCACAAGTAGGTGTAAGTAGGGTGCCAGTAGGGTGCAACTAGGGCGTAACTAGGATACAATTAGGGCGCAAGTAGGGCGCATGTAGGGTACAACTATGGGTGCAACTAGGGCTCAGCTAGGGGGCAAATAGGGAGCCAGTAGGGAGCAACTAGTGCACAAATAGGGCGTAACTAGGGCGCAACTAGGACGTAGCTAGTGCCCAACAAAGGCACAACTAGGGCGCAACTAGGGTGCAACTAGGGTGCAAGTTGGACGCAAGAAGGCCGCAAGTAGGGCGAAAGCAGGACACAAGTAAGGCACAAGAAGAGCGCAACTAGGTCGTAAGTAGGACGTAAGTAAGGTGCATGTAGGGTGCAACTAGGGTTCAACTAGGATGCAACTATGGGGCAAGTAGGGTGCAAGTAGGGCGCAACTAGTGTGCAACTAGGGCACAACTAGGGCGGAACCAGGGCGTAGCTAGTGCCTAACTGAGGCGCAACTAGGGTGCAATTAGGGCGCAAGTAGGGCTCAAATAGGGTATAAGTAGGGCGCAACTAGGGTGCAACTAGGTCGCAATTAGGGCACAAATAGGGCGCAAGTAGGGCGCAAGTAGGGCGCAACTAGGGCGCAAGTAGAACACAAGTAGGGCACAAGTAGGGTACAACCAAGGTGCACGTAGGGGGCACGTAGGGCGCAAGAAGGATGCAACTAGGACACAACTAGGTGTAGCTAGAGCCCAATTGAGGCACAACTAGGGCGCAACTAGGGTGCAAGTCAGGCAGAAGAAGGGTGCAAGTAGGATACAACTAGGGTGCAAGCAGGGCGCAAGTAGGACCCAACTAGGGTGCAACTAGGATGCAACTAGGGCGTAACTAGGGCGTAGCTAGTGCCCAACCGAGGCACAACTAGGGTTCAGCTAGGGCACAAGGCGCAACTAGGGTGGAACCAGGGCGCAAGTAGGACGCAAGTAGGTCGCAACTAGGGCACAACTAGGGCTTGACTAGGGTGCAAGTAGGGCGCAACCAGGGCGCAAGTGGGGTGCAACTAGGTTGTAACTAGGGTGCAACTAGGGCACAAGTAGGGCACAAGTAGGGCACAATTAGGACGCAAGTAGGGCGCACCTAGGGTGCAACTAGGGTGTAACTAGGGCGCAACTAGGGCGTAACTAGTGCCCAACTGAGGCGCAACTAGGACGTAACTAGGGCACAAGCAGGGTGCAAGTAGGGCGCAAGGAGGGCGCAACTAGGGTGCAAGTAGGGCACATGTAGGACGCAACAAGGGTGTAACTAGGACGCAACTAGAATGTAGTTAGAGCCCAACTAAGGCGCATCTATGGCGCAACTTAGTCGCAAGTAGGATGCAAGTAAGGCGTAACTAGGGTGCAACTAGGTCGCAACTAGGGCACAAATAGGGCGCAAGAAGGACGCAAGTAGGACGCACGTATGGCGCAACTAGTGCACAAGTAGGGCACAAGGACTTAAGTAGGACGCAACTAGGGCGCAACCAGGGCGTAGCTAGTTTCCAACTAAGGCACAACTAGGGCGCAACTAGGGCGCAACCAGGGCGCAACTAGGGTGCAACTAGGGCGCAAGTAGGGTTAAAATAGAGTGTAACAAGGGCACAACTAAGGTGCAAGTAGGGTGCATGGAGGGTGCAACTATGGGTGCAACTAGGGCGCAACTAGGGAGCAAGTAGGGCACAAGTTGGACGCACCTAGGATGCAACTAGGGCGGAACTAGGGCGTAACTAGTGTCCAACTCAGGCGCAACTAGGATGCAACTAAAGAGCAAGCAGAGTGCAAGTAGGGCACAAGTAGGGCACAAGTGGGTGCAACTAAGGCGCAAGTACGGCGTATGTAGGGTGCAACTATGATGTAAGTAGGGCGCAGCTAGGGCGTAGCTAGTGTCCAACTGAGGCACAGCTAGGACACAACAGAGACGCAAGTAGGGCATAACTAGGACGAAAGTAGGGCACAACTAGGGCACAACTAGGGTACAACTAGGGCGCAACTATGATACAACTAGAGCAAGTAGGGCGCAAGTAGGGTGCATGTAAAGCGCAACTTGGACGCAAGTAGGGTGCAAGTAGGGTACAATTAGGGCGTAAAAAGGACACAACTAGGGTGTTAGTAGGTTACAAGTAGGACGCAACTAGGGGGTCACTAGGGTGCAACTAGGGCGCGAGCAGGGTGCAAGTAGGACGCAACTAGGGCGTAACTAGGGTGCAACTTGGGCGCAACTAGGACGTAGTTAGTGTCCTAGTGAGGCGTAACTAGGGCGGAACTAGGACAAAAGTAGGACACAAGTAGGGCGCAAGTAGGGTGTAACTATAGCGCAAGTAGGATGCAATTTGGATGTAACTAGGACGTAACTAGGATGCAACTAGGACGTAGCTGGTACCCAACTGAGGTGCAACTATGGCACAATCAGGGCGCAACTAGGATGCAACTATGGTGTAAGTAGGACGCAACGTGTAACTAGGGCGCATCTAGGGCGCAACTAGGGCTCAACTAGGACGCAAGTAGGGCGCAAGCAGGGCACAAGTAGGGCGCGACTAGGGTACAAATAGGGTGCAACAAAGGCACGAGGAGGGTGCATGTAGGGCCCAGGTAGGGCGCATCGATGGTGCAATGAGGGCGCAACTAGGGTGGAAGTAGGGAACAAGTAGGGCAAAAATAAGGCGCAAGTAGGGTACAACCAGGGCGCGACTAGTGTGCAACTAGGGCTTCAACCAGGGCGTAGCTTGTGCCTAATTGAGGCGCAACGAGGGTGCAACTAGGGCGCAACTAGGGCGCAAGTTGGGTGCAAGTAGGGCGCAAGTAGAATACAACTAGGGCGCATCTAAGGCGTAGCTAGTATCCAACTGAGGCGCAACTAGGGCGTAACTACGGCGCAACTAGGATGCAACTAGGGAAAAGTAGGGCGTAAGTATGATGCAACTAGGGTGCAACTAGGGCGCATTTAGGGTGCAACTAGGACGCAACTAGGATTTAACCTGGGCATAGCTAGTACCCAACATAGGCACAACTAGGGCGCAATAAGGGTGCAACTAGGATGCAAGTAGGGCACAGCTACGACGCAACTAGGGTAGAACTAGGACGCAACTAGAGCGTATCTAGTGTCCAACTGAGCAGCAACTAGGGCGCGAATTGGGCGTAACTAGGGCGCAACTAGGGCACAGCTTGGGCGCAACAGGGGTGCAACTAGGGTACAACTTGGGCGCAACTAGGGCGTAGCTGATGCCCAACTGAGGCGCAATTAGGACGTAGATAGGTCGCAATTTGGGCGCAAGTAGGGCGCAAATATGGGGCAACTAGAACGCAAGTAGGGCGCAAGTAGGGCGCATGTAGGACACAACTAGGAAGCAACTAGGGCGCAATTATTGTGCAACCAGGACATACGTAGTGTCCAACTCAGGCGCAACAACGGCGCAACTAGGGTGCAAATAGGGCGCAACTAGGGCGCAACTAGGGTGCAAGTAGGACGCAACAAGGATGCAACTAGGGCTCTATAAGGTTGCACGTAGGACGCAAGTAGGCCGCAAGTAGGGCGCAACTAGGGCGCAACTAGGGTGAGACTAGGGCGCAACTAGGGCGAAGCTAGTGCCCAGCTGAGGCACAACTAGGGCGCAACTAAGTTGCATCTAGGGCGCAACTAGGGCGCAACCAGGGCACAAGTAGGGCGCTAGTAGGGCACTACGAGGCCAAAACTAGGGCTAAACTAGGATACAAGTAGGGAACATTGGGCGCAAATAGGGCACAACTAGGACGTAGCTAGTGCCCAACTAAGGCACAACTAGGGCGCATCTAGGGAGCAAGTAGGGTGCAACAAGAGTGCAAGTAGGGCCCAAATAGGGTGCAATTTGTGCGCAACTAGGCTATAACTAGGGTGCAACTAGGACGCAAGTAAGGCACAACTAGGGTGCTACTAGGGCGCAACTAGGGCGCAAGTAGAACGGAACTAGGGTGCAACTCGGGCGCATCTACAGCGCAAGTAGGGCGCAATTAGGGTGCAGGTAAGGTGCAACTAGGCCGCAAGACGGGCGCAAGACGGGCGCAAGACAGCCCCAACTAGGACACAACTAGGACGCAACTAGGTCGTAGCTAGTGCCCAACTGAGGCGCAACTAGGGCGCAAGTCGGGCGCAACTAAAACGCAAGTAGGGTGCAACTAAGGTACAACCAGGGCGTAACAAGGGCACAACTAGGACGTAGCTAGTGCCCAACTAAGGCACAACTAAGGCGCAACTAGGGAGCGAGTAGGGTGCATCTAGGGTGCAAGCAGGGGACAACTTGGGCGTAATTTGGAGTGGTTGTGAGTAGTTGCAAGTGGTTGCCAGTGGTTGCGAGGGAATGTGAGTGGTTGCGTGTGGTTGTAAGTGGTTGCGAGTGGTTATGAGAAGCTGCAAGTGGTTGCGAGTTGTTTTAGGTGGTTGTGAGTGGTTGTGAGTGGTTGTGAGTGGTTGTGAGTGGTTGCAAATGCTTGCAAGTTGTTGTGATTGGTTGTGAGTGACTGCGAGTGGTTGCAAGTAGTTGCAAGCAGTTGGAAGTGGTTGTGATTGGTTGCGAGTGGTTGTAAGTGGTTGCGAGTTCTTTCAAGTGGTTGCAAGTTGTTCCTAGTGGTTGCATGTCGTTGCAAATGGTTGCAAGTGCTTGCGAGTTGTTGAGAATGCTTGCAAGTTGTTGTAAGTGCTTGCAAGTCGTTGCGAGTGGTTTTGAGTGATTCCAACTAGTTACAAGTGGTTACGAGTGGTGGCGAGTAGTTACAAGTGGTTGCTAGTTATTGCGAGTGGCTGTGAGTGGTTGCGAGTGACTACGAGTGGTTGCGAGTGGTTGCAAGTGGTTGCCAGTGGTTGCGAGTGGTTGCAAGTGGTTGCCAGGGGCTGCAAGTGGGAGCAAGTGGTTACAAGTGGTTGCGAGTGGTTGCCAGTGGTTGCGAGTGGTTGCGAGTGGCTGCGAGTGGTTGCGAGTGGTTGCAAGTGGTTGCAAGTGGTTGCTAGTGGTAATGACTGGTTGCGAGTGGGTGCAAGTGGTTGCAAGTGGTTGTGAGTGGTTGCGAGTGGTTGCAAGTGATTGCAAGTGGTTGCGAGTGGTTGCAAGTGGTTGCAAGT
>SZWC01000016.1:727486-786732 GCA_023375785.1 Penium margaritaceum | reverse complement strand
AGTGGTTGCGAGTGGTTGCAAGTGGTTGCAAGTGGTTGCGAGAGGTTGCGAGTGGTTGCGAGCGGTTGCGAGCCGTTACGAGCGCTTGCGAGCGGTCGCGAGCGGTTGCGAGAGGTTGCGAGCGGTTTCGAGAGGTTGCCATAGGTCGCGAGCGGTTGCGAGAGGTCGCGAACAGTTGCGAGAGGTTGCGAGAGGTTGCGGGAGTGGCTAAAGTGGTCGCGAGTGGTTGTGAGTGGTTGGGAGCGGTTGGGTGTGGTTGGGAGCGGTTGGAAGTGGTTGGGAGCGGTTGGTAGTGGTTGGGTTGCGAGTGGTTGCTAGTGGTTGCAAGTGGTTGCGAGTGGTTGCTTGTGGTTGCAAGTGGTTGGGAGTGGTTGTGAGGGGTTGCGAGTTGTTACGAGTGGTTGCGAGTGGTTGTGAGTGGTTGCGAGTGGCTGGGAGTGGTTGTGAGTGCTTGCGAGTGGTTGCGAGTGGTTGCGAGTGGTTGCAAGTGGTTGCAAGTGGTTGCAAGTGGTTGTGAGTGCTTGCGAGTGGTTGTGAGTGGTTGTGAGTGGTTGCGTGTAGTTGCGAGTGGCTGCGAGTGGTTGCAAAAAGTTGCAAGTTGTTGCGAGTGGTTGCAGGTTGGTGTGAGTACTCGGGAGTGGTTGTATGTGGTTGTGAGAGCTTGCAGGTGGTTGTGAGTTGTTGTGAGTGGTCGGAGTGGCTGCGAGTGGTTGGAAGTGGTAGCAAGTGGTTGTGAATGGTTGCAATTGGTTGCGAGTGGCTGCGAGTGATTGTGAGTGGTTGCGAGCTATTGCGAGTTGTTGCGGGTGGTTGCGAGTGGTTGCAAGTGGTTACGAGTGGTTGCGATTGGTTGCGAGTGGTTGCGTGTGCCTGCGAGTGGTTGGGAGTGGTTGCCAATGGTTGCAAGTGGCCGTGAGTGGCTGAGAGTGGTTGCGAGTGGTTGTGACTGGTTGCGAGTGGTTGCAAGATGTTGCAAGTGGTTGCGAGTGGTTGGGAGTGGTTGCGAGTGGTTGTGAGTGGGTGCTAGTGGTTGCAAGTGGTTGTAAGTGGTTGCCTGTGGATGCGAGTGGTTGCGAGTGGTTGCGAGTGGTTGCGAGTGGTTGCGAGTGGTTGCGAGTGATTCTGAGCAGTTGCGAACGGTTGCGAATGGTTGGGAGTGGTTGTGAGTGGTTGCAAGTGGCTAAGAATGGTTGCGAGTGCTTGCGAGTGGTTATGAGTGGTTGCAAGTGGTTGCGAGTGGTTGCGAGTGGTTGCGAGTGGTTGCGAGTGGTTGCGAGTGGTTGCGAGTGGTTGCAAGTGGTTGCTAGTGGTTGCAAGTGGTTGCGAGTGGTTGATAGTGGTTGCGTGTGGTTGCAAGTGGTTGCAAGTGGTGAGAGGCTGCGAGTGGTTACGAGCAGTTGCGAGCAGTTACGAGCGCTTGCGAGCGGTCGCGAGCGGTTGCGAGAGGTTGCAAGCGGCTGTGAGGGGTTGTGAGTTGTTGCGAGTGGTTGCGAGTGGTTGTGAGTGGTTGCGAGTGGCTGGGAGTGGTTGTGAGTGCTTGCAAGTGGTTGCGAGTGGTTGCGAGTGGGTGCAAGTGGTTGCGAGTGGTTGCAAGTGGTTGTGAGTGCTTGCGAGTGGTTGTGAGTTATTGTGAGTGGTAGCGTGTAGTTGCGAGTGGCTGCGAGTGGTTGCAAAAAGTTGCAAGTTGTTGCGAGTGGTTGCAGGTCGGTGTGAGTACTTGGGAGTGGTTGTATGTGGTTGGGACAGCTTGCAAGTGGTTGTGAGTTGTTGTGAGTGGTTGTGAGTGGCTGCGAGTGGTTGGAAGTGGTAGCAAGTGGTTGTGAATGGTTGTGACTGGTTGCGAGTGGCTGCGAGTGATTGTGAGTGGTTGCGAGCTATTGCGAGTGGTTGCGGGTGGTTGCGAGTGGTTGCAAGTGGTTACGAGTGGTCAATTGGTTGCGAGTGGTTGCGAGTGCTTGCGAGTGGTTGGGAGTGGTTGCCAATGGTTGCAAGTGACTGCGAGTGGCTGTGAGTGGTTACGAGTGGTTGTGAGTTGTTGCGAGTGGTTGCAAGATGTTGCGAGTGGTTGCGAGTGGTTGGGAGTGGTTACAAGTGGTTGTGACTGGTTGCTAGTGGTTGCAAGTGGTTGTAAGTGGTTGCCTGTGGTTGCGAGTGGTTGCGAGTGGTTGCGAGTGGTTGCGAGTGGTTGCCATTGATTCTGAGCGGTTGCGAGTTGTTGCGAGCGGATGCGAGCGTTTGCGAGCGGTTGCGAGCGGTAACGAGGGGTTGTTAGTGGTTGCAAGCGGTTTCAAGCGGTTGCGAGGGGTTACGAGTGGTTGCGAGTGGTTGCAAGTGGTTGCAAGTGATTCGGAGTGGTTGTGAGTGCTTGTGAGTGGTTACGAGTGGTTGCGATTGGTTGCCAGTGGTTGCGAGTGGTTCCGAGTGGTTGTGAGTAGTTGCCAGTGGTTGCGAGTGGTTGTGAGTAATTGCAAGTGGTTGCGAGTGATTGCAAGTCGTTGCGAGTGGTTGCGAGTGGTTGTAATTGGCTGTAAGTGGTTGCGAGTGGTTGTGATTGACTGCAAGTGGTTGCGAGTGGTTGCAAGTGGTTGCGAGTGGTTGCAAGTGGCTGTGAGTGGTTGCAAGTGGTTGCAAGTGCTTGCAAGTCATCGCAAATGGTTCTGAGTGGTTGCGAGTGATTGCAAGTGGTTGCAAGTGGTTGCGAGTGGTTGCGAGTGGTTGTGAGTGGTTGTGAGTGGTAGCGAGTGGCTGTGAGTGGTTGCGAGTGGTTTCGAATGGTTGCGAGTGGTTGCATGTGGTTGCAAATGGTTGCGGGTGGTTGCGAGTGGTTGCAAGTGGTTGCAAGTGGCTGCTAGTGGCTGCGAGTGGTTGGGAGTGGTCGGGAGTTGTTGGGAATGGTTGGGAGTGGCTGGAGTGGTCGCGAGTGGTGGGGAGTGGTTGGGAGCGGTTGGGAGTGGTCGGGAGCGGTTGGTAGTGGTTGGGTTGCGAGTGGTTGCTAGTGGTTGCAAGTGGTTGCGAGTGGTTGCTTGTGGTTGCAAGTGGTTGGGAGTGGTTGTGAGTTGTTGCGAGTGGTTGCGAGTGCTTGCAAGTGGTGTTGAGTGTTTGTGAGTGGTTGCAAGTGGTTGCAAGTGGTTGTGAGTGGTTGCAAGTGGTTGCGAGTAGTTGCAAGTGGTTGCGAGTGGTTGCTAGTGGTTTTGGAATATTGTGAGTGGTTGCGAGTGGTTGCGAGTCATTGTGAATAGTTGCATGTGGTTGCGAATGGTTGCAAGTGGTTGCGAGTAGTTGCAAGTGGTTCCGAGTGGTTGCTAGTGGTTGCGAGAGGTTAAGAGTGGTTATAAGTGGTTCAGAGTGGGTTATAGTGGTTGGGAGTGGTTGCGAATGGTTGCGAGTGTTGTATGTGGCTGCGAGTGGTTATGAGCGGTTGTGAGCGGTTGCGACTGGTTGCAATGGTTGCGAGTAATTTCAAGTAGTTGGAAATGGTTGCGAGTGGTCACGAGTGGTTGTGAGTGGTTGTGTGTGTTTGCACGTGGTTGTGAGCTGTTGCGAATCGTTGTGAGTGGTGGCGAGTGGTAACGAGTGGTTGCAAGTGGTTGCGAGTGGTTGCAAGTGGTTGGGAGTGGTTGCGAGGGGTTGTGAGTGGTTGCATGTGGCTGCGAGTGGTTGCGAGTTCTTACAAGAAGTTGCAAGTGGTTGCGAGTGGTTGCAGTGGGTAGTGAGTGGCTGTGAGTGGTTGCGAG
This sequence comes from Penium margaritaceum, assembly GCA_023375785.1. NCBI lineage: Eukaryota > Viridiplantae > Streptophyta > Zygnematophyceae > Desmidiales > Peniaceae > Penium > Penium margaritaceum. Next base: position 782,998 of record SZWC01000016.1, on the reverse strand, counting down.
TGTATGCGACTGCTTGCAAGTGGTTGTGAGTGGTTGTGAGTGGTTGCGAGCGGTTGCAATTGGTTGCAAGCTGTTGGAATTGGTTGTGAGTGGTTGCGATTGGTTGTAGCTGGTTGCGAGTTGTTACAAGTGGTTGGAAGTTGTTGCGAGTGCTTGCAAGTAGTTGCAAATGGTTGCGAGTACTTGCGAGTGGTTGCCAGTACTTGCAAGTGGTTGTGAGTGCTTGCAAGTGGTTGCAAGTGTCTGTGGGTGGTTGCGACTGGTTGCAAGTAGTTACGAGTGGTGGCGAGTAGTTACAAGTGGTTGTTAGTGATTGCGATTGATTGCGAGTGGTTGCGAGAGGCTGCTAGTGGTTGCGAGTTCTTGCGAGTGGTTGCGAGGGGTTGCAAGTGCGTGCAAGTGGTTGCAAGTGTTTGCGAGTGGTTGCAAGTGGGTGCGAGTGGTTGCGAATGGTTGTGAATGGTTGCAAGTGGTTGCGAGTGGTTGGAGGTGGTTGCGAGTGGTTGTGAGTGGTTGCAAATGGTTGCGAGTGGCTGCGACTGGTTGCAAGTGGTTAAGAGTGGTTGCTTGTGGTTGGGAGTGGTTGAGTGTGGTTACAAGTGGTTGAGAGTGGTTTCTAGTGGTTGCAAGAGGTTGCGAGTCGTTGCGAGTGGTTGTGAGTGGTTGTGATTGGTTACGAGCGGCTGGGAGTGGTTGCGAGTGGTTGCAAGTGGTTGCCAGTGGTTGGAAGTCGCTGTGAATGGTCGCGAGTGATTGCGAGTGGTTGTGATTTGTTGTGAGTGGTTCTGAGTGGTTGCAAATGGTTGCGAGTGGTCCAGAGGGGTTGCAAGTGCTTGCAGGTGGTTATGAGTGGTTGCGAGTGCTCGCGAGTGGTTGCGAGTGGTTACTAGTGGTTGTGAGTGGTTGCGTTTGGTTGCGACTGGTTGGGAGTGGTTGCGAGAAGTTGCAAGTGGTTGCAGCTGGTTGTGAGTGGTTGCGAGTGGTTGCACCTGGTTGTGAGTGGCTGCGAGGGGTTGCGAGTGCTTGCGAGTGATTGCAAGGGGTTGTGAGTGGTTGCAAGTGGTTGCAAGTGGTTGCGAGTGGTTGCAAGTGGTTGCAAGTGGTTGTGCGTGGTTGCGAGTGGTTGCGAGTGGTTGCAAGTTGTTGCTAGTGGTTGCAAGTGGTTGCGCGTGGTTGCAAGTGTCTGCAAATGGTTGCGAGTGGTTGCGAGTGGTTGCAAGTGTTTGCAAGTGGTTCTGAGTTCTTGCAAGTGGTTGCAAGTGGCTGCGAGTGGTTGCGAATGGTTCCAAGTGGTTGCGAGTGGTTGTGAGTAGTCACAAGTGGTTGCCAGTGGTTGCGAGTGGTTCCGAGGGGAGGCTATTGGTTGCGAGTGGTTGCGAGTGGTTACAAGTGCTTGTGAGTGGTTGCGAGTCGTTGGGAGGGGTTGCAAGTGGGTGCAAGTGGTTGCGAGTGGTTGTGAGTGGTTGCAAGTGGTTGCGAGTGGTTGTGAGTGGTTGCAAGTGGTTGCGAGTAATTGTGAGTGGTTGCAAGTGGTTGCAAGCGGCACCGAGTGGTTGCAAGTGGTTGCGAGTGGGTGTTAGTGGTTGTGAGTGGTTGCGAGTGGTTGCGAATGGTTGTGAGTGGATGCAAGTTTTTCAAGCGGTTACAGGTGGTTGTGAGTCGTTGCGAGTGGTTGCGAGTGGTTGCGAGTGGTTGCGAGTGGTTACAAGTGGCTGCGAGTGGTTGTTTGTGGTTGCGAGTGGTTGCCATTCGTTGCGAGTGGTTGCGAGTGGTTTTGAGTGGTTGCAAGTGGTTGCAAGTGGTTACGAGTGGTTGCAAGTGGCTGCAAGTTGTTGCAAGTGGTTGCAAGTGGTTGCAAGTGGTTGTGTGTGGTTGCGGGTGGTTGCAAGTGGTTGCGAGTGGTTACAAGTGGTTGCAAGTGGTTTCAAGTGGTTGCTAGTAGTTGCGAGTGGTTGCGAGTGGTTGCGAGTGGTTGCGAGTGGTTGCGAAGGGTTGCCAGCGGTTTCAACTGGTTGCGAGCGGTTGCGAGTTGTTACGAGCAGTTCTGTGCGGTTGCGAGCTGTTTCAAGCGGTTGCGAGGGTCTTCAAGTGGTTAGCTGTGGTTGCGAGTGGTTTTGCGTGGTTGCGACTGGTTGTGACTGGTTGCAAGTGATTGCGTGTGGTTGCGAGTGGTTGCAAGTGGTTGTGAGTGGTTGTGAGTGGTTGCGAGTGGTTGCGAGTGGTTGTGAGTGGTTGCAAGTGGTTCTGACTGGTTGCGAGTGATTGCAAGTGGTTGCGAGTGGTTACGAGTGGGGACAAGTGGTTGTGAGTGGCTATGCGTGGTTGCAATTTACTGCAAGTGGTTGCGAGTGGTTGTGAGTGGTTGCGAGTGCTTTGAGTGGTTGTGAGTGGTTCCGAGTGGTTGCGAGTAGTTGCGAGTGGTCAAAAGTGGTCGCGAGTGGTTGTGACAGGTTGCAAGTGGCTGCGAGTGGTTGCGAGTGGTCGCGAGTGGTTGCGAGTGGCTGTGAATGCTTGCGAGTGGTTGCGAGTGGTTGCGAGTGGTTGCAAGTGGTTGCAAGTGGTTTTGAGTGGTTGCGAGTGATTACGAGTTGTTGTGAGTAGTTTAGAGTGGTTGCAAGTGGTTGCAAGTGGTTGCAAGTGGTTGCAAGTGGTTACCTGTGGTGGTGAGTTGTTTTGTGTGGTTGCAAGTGGTTGCGAGTGGTTGTGAGTGGTTTCAAGTGGTTGTGAGTGGTTGCAAGTGGTTATCGATTGGTTGTAAGGGGTTGCGCGTGGTTGCGAGTGGTTGCAACTGGTTGCTAGTGGTTGCAAGTAGTTGCTAGTGGTTGCGAGTGCTTCGGAGTGGTTGCGAGTGGTTGCGCGTGGTTGCAAGTTGTTGCAAGTGGTTGCTAGTTGTTTTTTTGTGGTTGCAAGTCATTGCTTGTGGTTGCAAGTGGTTTCGAGAAGTTGTGAGTGGTTGTGTATTGCTCCGAGTGGTTGTGAGTGGCTGCTAGTGGTTTTTGTGTGGATGTGAGTGGTTGCGAGTGGTTGCGAGTGGTTGCGAGTGGTTGAGAGAAGTTGCGAGTGGTTGCATATTATTCCGAGTGATTGCGAGTGGTTGTCAGTGGTTGTGAGTGGTTACGAGTGGTTGCGAGTGGTTGCGAGTGGTTGTGAGTGGTTACGAGTGGTTGCGAGTGGTTGCAAGAGGTTGCGAGTGGTTGCGAGTGGTTGCAAGTGGTTGCCAGTGGTTGCGAGTGGTTACGAGTGGTTGTGAGTGGTTGCGAGTGGTTGCGAGTGGTTGCGAGTGGTTGCAAGAGGTTGCGAGTGGTTGCGAGTGGTTGCGAGTGGTTGCAAGAGGTTGCGAGTGGTTGCGAGTGGTTGCGAGTGGTTGCAAGAGGTTGCGAGTGGTTGCGAGTGGTTGCGAGTGGTTGCAAGAGGTTGCGAGTGGTTGCGAGTGGTTGCGAGTGGTTGCAAGAGGTTGCGAGTGGTTGCGAGTGGTTGCAAGTGGTTGCCAGTGGTTGCGAGTGGTTACGAGTGGTTGTGAGTGGTTGCGAGTTGTTGCGAATTGTTGCGAGTGGTTGCGAGTGGTTGTGAGTGGTTGCGAGTGGTTGCGAGCGGTTGGTAGTGGTTTTGAGTGGTTGCGAGTGGTTGCAAAATGTTGCGAGTGGTGGAGAGTGGTTGCAAGTGGTTGCAGGTGGTTACGAGTGGTTGCGAGTGCTTACGCGTGGTTGCGAGTGGTTACTAGTGGTTGTGAGTGGTTGCATTTGGTTGCGACTGGTTGGGAATGGTTGCGAGAAGTTGCAAGTGGTTGCAGCTGGTTGTGAGTGGTTGCGAGTAGTTGCAGCTGGTTGTGAGTGGTTGCGAGTGGTTGCGAGTGATTGCAAGTGGTTGTGAGTGGTTTTGAGAGGTTGCAAGTGGTTGTGAGTGGTTGCAAGTGTTTGCAAGGGGTTGTGCGTGGTTGCGAGTGGTTGCGAGTGGTTGCAAGTTGTTGCAAGTGGTTGCAAGTTGTTGCGCATGGTTGCAAGTTTTTGCAAATGGTTGCGGGTGGTTGCGAGTGGTTGCAAGTGTTTGCAACTGTTTGTTAGTGCTTCCAAGTGGTTGCGAGGGGCTGTGAGTGGTTGCGCACGGTTCCAAGTGGTTGCGAATGGTCGTGAGTAGTCTCGAGTGGTTGCCAGTGGTTGTGAGTGGTTCCGAGGGGATGCTATTGGTTGCGAGGGGGTGCAAGTGGTTGCAAGTGCTTGTGAGTGGTTGTGAGTGGTTGTGAGTGGTTACGAGTGGGTGCGAGTGGTTGCAAGTGGTTGCAAGTGGTTGCAAGTGGTTGCAAGTGACTCAGAGTGGTTGCAAGAGGTTGCGAGTGGGTGTTAGTGGCTGTGAGTGGTTGCGAGTGGTTGCGAATGGTTGCGAGTGGTTGCGAGTTGTTCGAGTGGTTGTGAGTGGTTGTGAGCGGTTGCGTGTGGTTGGGAGTGGTTGTGAGTGGTTAGGTGAAGTTGCAAGCGGTTGCAAGTGGTTACAGGTTGTTATGAGTGGTTGGGAGTGTTTGTGAGTGGTTGCGAGTGCTTGCAAGTGGTTGTTAGTAGTTGTGAGAGGTTGCGATTTGTTGCGATTGGTTGCAAGTGGTTACAAGTGGTTGTGAGTGGTTGCGAGTGGTTGCGAGTGGCTGCGAGTAGTTGTGTGTGGTTCCGAGTTGTTGCGAGTGGTTGCGAGTGGTTGCAAGTGGTTGCGAGTGGTTGCGAGTGGTTAGGAGTAGTTGCAAGTGGTTGCAAGTTGTTGCAAGTGATTGCAAGTGGTTGTTTGTGGTTGCGGGTGGTTGCGAGTGGTTGTGAGTGGTTACAACTGGTTGCGAGTGGTTACAAGTGGTTGCTAGTGGTTGCGAGTGGTTGCGAGTGGTTGCGAGCGGTTGCCAGCGGTTTCAAGTGGTTGGGAGCGGTTGCGAGTTGTTGTGAGCGGGTCTGTGCGGTTGCAAGTGATTGCAAGCGGTTGTGAGGGGTTTCAAGTGGTTAGCTGTGGTTTCAAGTGGTTGTGAGTGGTTGCGACTGGTTGCGAATGATTGCGAGTGGTTGCGAGTGGTTGCAAGTGGTTGCGAGTGGTTGTGAGTGGTTGCGAGTGCCTGCAAGTGGTTGGGAATGGTTGCGAGTGGTTGTGAGTGGTTGCGAGTGATTGCAAATCGTTGCAAGTGGTTGCGAGTGGTTGTAAGTGGTTGTAGGTGGTTGCGAGTGGTTGTGATTGACTGCAAGTGGTTGCGAGTGGTTGTGAGTGGTTGCGAGTGGTTGTGAGTGGCTGTGAGTGGTTTCGAGTGGTTGCGAGTGGTTGCGAGTAGTCGCAAAAGGTCACGAGTGGTCGCGAGTGGTTGCAAGAGGTTGCGAGTGGCTGCGTGTGGTTGTGAGTTGTCGCGAGTGGTTGCGAGTGGTTGCGAATGGTTGCGAGTGGTTGCGAGTGGTTGCGAGTGGTTGCGAGTGGTTGCGAGTGGTTGTGAGTGGTTGCGAGTGATTACGAGTTGTTGCGAGTGGTTTTGAGTGGTTGCAAGTGGTTGCGAGTGGTTGCGAGTGGTTGCGAGTGGTTGTGAGTGCTTGCAAGTGGTTACTAGTGGTTGCGAGTTGTTTTGTGTGGTTGCAAGTGGTTGTGAGTGGTTGCAAGTGGTTGCGAGTGGTTACGAGTGGTTGCGTCTGGTTGCTAGTGGTTTTGAAGTAGTTGCGAGTGGTTGCGAGTGGTTCCGAGTGGTTGCGAGTGGTTGCGCGTGGTTGCAAGTGGTTGCAAGTGGTCGCGAGCGGTTTTTATGTGCGTGCGAGTGGTTGCAAGTGGTTGCAAGTGGTTGCGAGAAGTTGTGAGTGGTTGTGTATTGTTGCGAGTGGTTGTGAGTGGCTGCTAGTGGTTTTTGTGTGGATACGAGTGGTTGCGAGTGGTTGCTAGTGGTTGAGGGAAGTTGCGAGTGGTTTTGTATGGTTGTGAGTGATTTCGACTGGTTGCAAGTGAATGTGAGTGGTTACGGGTCGTTGCGAGTGGTTGCGAGTGGTTGCGAGTGGTTATGTGTGGTTGCGAGTGGTTGTGAGAAGTTGCGAGTGGTTGCGAGTGGTTGCAAGTGGTTGCGAGTGGTTAGGAGTGGTTGCAAGTGGTTGCGAGTGGTTGCAAGTGGTTAGGGGTGGTTGTGAGTGGTTCCGTGTTGTTGCATAATGTTGCGAGTGGTTGCGAGTGGTTGCGAGTGTCAACCGGCCTGAGGCAAACGGACTAGAAAACAGGGCCGACAGAATAGCACCTGCCGTCCGCTCCTAGCATTTCAGCTAGGAGAAGATATCACCCATAGGATCACGGTTCCTCACTGAGCAGTTCCTAGGCAATCACTTGCTAGCAACTGTGTCCACTTAACACTTGGTCACTTTCGCGCGAGGTGCTAGTCAAAGACTAACTCCTGGGCCTTAGACCATCCATTGTCTTCTTTATACTGTTCCTTAGTTGGACAACTCTCCGAGGAGCATCTAAGGCCAGATTGTGTAATTAGAACGAGGAATGAGCCTGGTACATATAGTCCTAGGCCTGGCTTCTAAGGTGTGTGGGCAGTGACACCTATGGGGTGGTCACTCCACACCACCTCACCAGTCCGCCAACTGGCGCATCCACGGACCGCCAAGTGGTGCACTCTCCTCATGCATGGAGAAATGTCAAAGAAACTTCCCCTGTGCTAGAAGGTCAAAAAACATCCTGCGTGCATTAAGGCTCGATTGCAGGACCTGTTGTCCCTAAGTCCAACATGCTATCCATTCCGCTACAATTATGGTGTCTCGCTTGGACTTGCACCACAAACAAGGTCTGGGGGACTTACTCCAAGGGAGCAGTTCATGCCCAACCTGTCCGTCAAGCCACAGCAGTGGCCATGGGGCATAGAAGAACAACAACGAGTGGTTCTGAGTTGTTGCAAGTGGTTGCGAGTGGTTACGAGTGGTTACGAGTGGTTGCAAGTGGTTGCGAGTGGGTGCGAGTGGCTGCGCGTTGTTGCGAGTGGTTGTGAGTGGTTGCAAGTGGTCCAAGTGGTTGCGAGTAGTTTCGAGTAGTTGCGAGTGGTTGCTAGTGGTTGCTAGTGGTTGCGAGTGGTTGCTAATGGTTGTGAGTTATTGCGAGTGGTTGCAAGTGGTTTCGAGTGGTTGCAAGTGGTTGCGAGTGGTTGCCAGTGGTTGCGAGCAGTTGCAAGCGGTTGTGAGCGGGTGCGAGCGGTTGCGAATGGTTGCCAGAGGTTGCGAGTGGTTGCGAGCGGTTGCGACCCGTTGCGAGCTGTTCCAATAGGTTGCGAGCAGCTGCGAGTGGTTGCGAGCGGCTGGGAGTGGTTGCAAGTGGTGGCCAGTGGTTGCCAGTGGTTGCAAGTGGTTGTGAGTGGTTGTGAGTGGTTTTGTGTGGTTGCGAAAGGTTGTGAGTGGTTACAAGAAGGTGCAAGTGGTTGCGAGTGGTTGCAGGTGGTTGTGAGTGGTTGTGAGTGCTTGCAAGTGGTTGCGAGTGCTTGCTAGTGCTTGCAAGTGGATGTAAGTGGTTGTGAGTGGTCGTGAGTGTTTGCAGGTGGATGCGAGTATTTGCAGGTGGTTGCGAGTGGTTGTAAGTGGTATTGAGTTATTGCGAGTGGTTGGGAGTAGTTGCGAGTGGTTCTGAGGAGCTGCGAGTGGTTGCGAGTGGTTGCGAGTGGTTTCAAGTGGCTACGAAAGGTTGCAAGTGGTTGCAAGTGGTTGCAAGTGGTCGCGAGTGGTTGCGAGTGGTTGCGAGTAATTGTGAGTGGTTGTGAGTGGGTGCTAGGGGTTGCGAGTGGTTGTGAGTGGTTGCGAGTGGTTGCGAGTGGTTGCGAGTGGTTGCGAGTGGTTGCGAGTGGTTGCGAGTGGTTGCGAGTGGTTGCGAGTGGTTGCGAGTGGTTGTGAGTGGTTGCGAGTGGTTGTGAGTGGTTGCGAGTGGTTGCGAGTGGTTGCGAGTGGGTGCGAGTGGTTGCGAGTGGTTGCGAGTGGTTGCCATTGGTTGCGAGTGGTTGCGAGTGGTTGCGAGTGGTAACGAGTGGTTGCGAGTGGTTGTGAGTGGTGGCGTTTGGTTGTGACTGGTTGCGAGTCGTTGCGAGTGGTTGGGAGTGGTTGCGAGTGGTTGTGAGTGGTTGCGAGTTGTTCCAAGTGATTGTAAGGGGCTGTGAGTGGTTGCGAGTGGTTGTGAGTGGTTGCGAGTGGTTGTGAGTGGTTGCGAGTGGTAGCAAGTGGTTTCAAGTGGTTGTGAGTTGTTGCGAGTGGTTGCTAGTGGCTGCGAGTGATTGTGAGTGGTTGCAAGTTGTTGTTAGTGGTTGGGAGTGGTTGCGAGTGATTCCGAGTAGTTGCGAGTGGGTGCGAGTGGCTGCGAGTGGTTGCAAGGGATTTCAAGTGTTTGCAAGTCGTTGCAAGTGGTTGTGAGTGGTTGCGAGTGGTTGCGAGTGGTTACGAGTGGTTGCGAGTGGTTGCGAGTGGTTGTGAGTGGCTGCGAATGGTTATGAGTAGTTGCGAGTGGTTGTGAGTGGTTGTGAGCGGTTGAGAGCGGTTTTGAGCGGTTGCAAGTGGTGGCGAGCGGTTGAAAGCAGTTCCAAGCAGTTGCGAGTGGTTGCAAGGGGTTACAAGTGGTGACATGTGATTCTGAGTGGTTGCGAGTGGTTGTGAGTGGTTGGGAGTGGTTGCAAGTGGTTGCGGGTGGTTGTGAGTTGTTGCGAGTGGTTGCCAGTGGTTGTGAGTGGTTGCGGGTGGCTGCACGTTGTTGTGAGTGATTGCAAGTTGTTGCAAGGGGTTGTGTGTTGTTGCAAGTGGTTGGGAGTGGCTGCAAGTGGTTATGAGTGGTTGCGAGTTGTTGCGAGTGGTTGCGAGTGGGTTTTGAGTGTTTGTGAGTGGTTTCGAGTGGTCATAAGAAGTTGCGAGTGGTTGTGTTTGGTTGCGAGTGGTTGCGAGTGGTTCCAAGTTGTTTTTGTGTGGTTGCGAGTGGTTGTGAGAGGTTACGAGTGGTTGCGAGAAGTTGCGGGTGGTTGCATATGGTTGCGATTGGTTGCGAGTGGTTGTGAGTGGTTGTGAGTGGTTTCGAGTGGTTGCGAGTGGTTTCCTGTGGTTACGATTGCTTACGAGTGGTTGCGAGTGGTTGTGAGAGGTTGCGAGTGGTTGCGAGTGGTTGCGAATGGCTGCGAGTGGTTGCTAGTGTTTGCAAGTAATTGCGAGTGGTTGCAAGTGGTTGCGAGTGGTTGGGAGTGGTTGCCAGGTGTTGCGAGTGGCTGCGAGTGGTTGCGAGTGGTTGCGAGTTGCTGCGATTGGTTGCGAGTGGTCATGAGTGGTTGTTAGTGGTTGTGAATGGTTCCGAGTGGTTGGGAGTGCTTGCGAGTGGTTGTGAGTGGTTATGAGCTGTTGCGAGTGGTCGTGAATGGTTGTGAGTGGTTGCAAGTGGTTGCGAGTGGTTGCTAGTGGCTGCGAGTGGTTGCTAGTGGTTGTGAGTGGTTGCGAGTGGTTGCGAGTGGTTGAGAGTGGTTGAGAGTGGTTGTGAGTCGTTGTGAGTGGTTGGGAGCGGTTGCGAGCGGTTGCGAGCGGGTGTAATCGGTTGCAAGCGGTTGTAGGCGGTTGCAAGCGGTTGCGAGCGATTGCGCGTGGATGTGAATGGCTGCGAGTGGTTGTGAGTCGTTGCGAGTGGTTGCGAGTGGTTACCAGTGTTTGCAAGTGGTTGCGAGTGGTTGTGAGTGGTTGTGAGTGGCTGCGAGTGGTTGCGAGTGGCTGCGAGTCGTTGCGAGTGGTTGTGAGTGGTTGCGAGGGGTTGCGAGTGGCTGCAAGTGGTTACGACTGGTTGCGAGTGGTTGCAAGTGGCTGCGAGTTGTTGCAAGTGGTTACGAGTGGTTGCGAGTGGTTGCGAGTGGTTGCGAGTGGTTGTGAGTGATTGCGAGTGGTTGCTAGTAGTTACTAGTGGTCGTGAGTGGTTGCCAGTGGTTGCGAGTGGTTGCGAGTCGTTGCGAGTGGTTGCGAGTGGTTGCAAGTGTTTTCAAATGGTTGCGAGTAGTTGTGAGTGGTTGCGAGTGGTTGGGAGCTATTTGCGAGCGGGTTCGAGTGGTTGCGAGTGGTTGCGAGCGGTTGCGAGCAGTTGCCAGGGGTTACGAGTGGTTGCCTGTGGTTACGAGTGGTTGTAAGTGGTTGCGAGTGGTTGCGAGTGGTTGTGAGTTAATGTGAGTGGTTGCGAGTGGTTGCTAGTGGTTGCAAGAGGCTGCCATTGGTTTCGAGTGGTTGTGAGTAGTTGTGAGGGGTTAATGTGAGTGGTTGTGAGTGGTTGCGAGTGGTTGCGAGTGGTCGCGAGTAGTTGCAAGTTGTAGCGAGTGGTTCCGAGTAATTGTAAGTGGTTTTGAGTGGTTGCAAGTGGTTGCCAGTAGTTGCAAGTGGTTGCGAGTGGTTGCGAGTGGTCGAGAGTGGTCGCGAGTGGTCACGAGTGGTTGCAAATGGCTGCGAGTGGTTGCGAGTGGTTGCAAGGGGTTGCGAGTGGTTGCGAGTGGTTACAACTGGTTGAAAGTGGTTGCAAGTGGCTGTGAGTGGTTGCGTTTGGTTGTAAGTGGTTGGGAGTGGTTTCGAGTTCTTACGAGTGGTCGCGAGTGGTTGCGCGTGGTTGCGAGTGGTTGCGAGTAGTTGCGAGTAGTTTTTGTGTGGTTGCGAGGAGGTACGGGTGGTTGCGAGAAGTTGCGAGTGGTCGTGTATGGCTGTGAGTGGTTACAAGTGGTTGCCAGTGGCTTTTGTGTGATTGCGAGTGGTAGCGAGTGGTTGCGAGAAGCTGCAAGATTTTGCGTATGGTTGTGAGTGGTTGTGAATGGCTGCAAGTGGTTGCGGTTCGTTACGAGTGGTTGGGAGTGGTTGCGAGTGGTTGCCAGTGGTTATGAGTGGTTGTAAGTGGTTGCAAGTGGTAGCAAGTGGTTGCAAGTGGTTGCGAGTGGTTGCGTGCGGTTGCCTGTTTTTATGAGTGGTTGAGAGTGGTTGCGAGTGGTTACGAGTAGTTGCGAGTGGTTTTAAGTTGATTTCAGTGGTTGCGAGTGGTTGCGAGCTGTTTGCAAACGGGTTTGAGTGGTTGCGAGTGGTCGCGAGCGGTTGCGAGCAGTTGCCAGGGGTTACGAGTGCTAGCAAGTGGTTGCAAGTGGTTGCGAGTGGTTGTGAGTAGTTGCAAGTGATTGCGAGCTGTTGCGAGTGGTTGCGAGTGGTTGCAAGAGGTTGGGAGTTGTTGCAAGAGCTTGTGAGTGGTTGGGAGTGGTTGCAAATGGTTGCGACTGGATGCGAGTGGCTGGGAGTGGTTGCGAGTGGTAACGAGTGGTTGCATGTGCTTGCAAGTGGGTGTGAGTGGTTGTGAGTGGTTGCGAGTGGTTGGGAGTGGTTGCAAGTGGTCGGAGTGGTTGTGAGTGGTTGTGAGCTGTCAGGAGTGGCTGCAAGTGGTTGTGAGTGGTTGCGAGCAGTTGTAAGTGGTAGCGAGTGGTTGCAAGTGGTTGCAAGTGGTTGCGAGTTGTTGTGAGTTGTTGTGAGTGGTTGCAAAATGTTGTGAGTGGTTGCGAGTGGTTGGTAGTGGTTGCGAGTGGTTGCGAGGAGTTGTGAGTGATTGCGAGTGGTTGCGATTGGTTGCGAGTGGTTGCAAGTGGTTTCAAGAGGTTGCAAGTGGTTGTGAGTGGTTGCGAGTGGTTGTGAGTGGTTGCGAGTGGTTGCGAGTGGTTGCGAGGTGTTGTGAGTGGCTGCGAGTGGTTGTGAGTAGTTGCGAGTGGTTGCGAGTGGTTGTGAACGGTTGCGAGCGGTTTTGAGTGGTTGCAAGCGGTGGGGAGTAGTTGAAAGCGGTTCCAAGCGGTTGCGAGCGGTTGCGAGGGGCTACGAGTGGTTACCTGTGGTTGCGAGTTGTTGCGAGTGGTTGTGAGTGGTTGGGAGTGGTTGCAAGTGGTTGCGGGTGGTTGTGAGTTGTTGCGAGTGGTTGCCAGTGGTTGTGAGTGGTTGCGGGTGGTTGCATGTTGTTGCGAGTGGTTGCACGTTGTTGCAAGTGGTTTTGAGTCGTTGCAAGTGGTTGCGAGTGGCTGTAAGTGGTTGCGAGTGGTTGCGAGTGGTTGCGAGTCGTTTTTGTGTGGTTGCGAGTGGTTGTGAGTGGTTGCGAGTGGTTGCAAGAAGTTGCGAGTGGTTGCGTATGGTTTCGAGTGGTTGCAAGTGGTTGTGAATGGTTGCGAGTGGTTACGAGTGGTTGCAAGTGGTTGCCTGTGGTTGCGATTGCTTATGAGTGGTTGCGAGTGGTTGTGAGAGGTTGCGAGTGCTTGCGAGTGGTTGCGAGTGGCTCCGTGTGGTTGCAAGTGGTTGCAAGTGATTGCGAGTGGTTGCGAGTGGTTTTGAATGGCTGGGAGAGATTGCGAGTTGTTGCGAGTGGTTGTGAGTGGTTGTGAGTGGTTGCGAGTGGTTGCGATTGGTTGCGAGTGGTTGTGAGTGGTTGTTAGTGGTTGCGAGTGTTTACGAGTTGTTTGGAGTGCTTGCGAGTGGTTGTGAGTGGTTATGAGTGGTTGCGAGTGGTTTTGAGTGGTTGTGAGTGGTTGCAAGTGGTTGCCAGTGGTTGCTAGTGGATGCGAGTGGTTGCTAGTGGTTGTGAGTGGTTGCGTGTGGTTGCGAGTGGTTTTGAGTGGTTGAGAGTGGTTGTGAGTCGTTGTGAGTGGTTACGAGCGGTTGCGAACGGGTGCAATCGGTTTCGAGCGGTTGCGGGGGTTGCTAGTGGTTGCGAGCGATTGCAAGTGCATGTGAATGGCTGCGAGTGGTTGTGAGTGGTTGCCAGTGGTTGCAAGCGGTTACGAGTGCTTGCGAGTGGTTGTGAGTGGTTGTGAGTGGTTGTGAGTGGCTGCGAGTGGTTGCGAGTGGTTGCGAGTGGTTGCGAGTGGTTGTGAGTGGTTGCGAGGGGTTGCAAGTGGCTGCAAGTGGTTACGACCGGTTGCGAGTGGTTGCAAGTGGGTGCGAGTTGTTGCAAGTGGTTGCGAGTGGTTGCGAGTGGTTGCGAGTGGTTGTGAGTGTTTGGGAGTGGTTGTTAGTGGTAACTAGTGGTTGTGAGTGGTTGCCAGTGGTTGCGAGTGGTTGCGAGTGGTTGCGAGTGTTTGCAAGTGGTTGCGAGTAGTTGTGAGTGGTTGCGAGTGGTTGCGAGCTGTTTGCGAGCGGGTTGGAGCAGTTGCAAGTGGTTGCAAGCAGTTGCGAGCAGTTGCCAGGGGTTACGAGTGTTTGCATGTGGTTGCGAGTGGTTGTACGTGGTTGCAAGTGGTTGTGAGTGGTTGTGAGTTAATGCGAGTAGTTTCGAGTAGTTGCGAGTGGGTGCAAGAGGCTGCGATTGATTTTGAGTGGTTGTGAGTAGTTGCGAGTGGTTGCGAGTGGCTGTGAGTGGTTGCGAGTGGTTGCGAGTAGTTGCAAGTGGTTGCGAGTGGCTGCGAGTAGTTGCAAGTGGTTTTGAGTGGTTGCGAGTGGTTGCAAGTAGTTGCAAGTGGTTGTGAGTGGTTGCAAGTGGTCGCGAGTGGTCACGAGTGGTAACGAGTGGTTGCGAGTGGCTGCGAGTGGTTGCCTTTGGTTTCGAGTGGTTTCGAGTGGTTGCGAGTGGTTGCGAGTGATTGTGAGTGGTTGCGAGTGATTATGAGTTGTTGCGAGTGGTTTTGTGTGGTTGCATGGGGTTGCGAGTGGTTGAAAGTGGTTTCAAGTGGTTGCACGTTTTTGCAAGTGGTTTTGTGTGGTTGTAAGTTGTGTATGGTTGCAAGTGGTTGCGAGTGGTTGCGAGGGGTTGGGAGTGGTTGCAAGTGGTTGCAACTGGTTGCAATTGGTTGCAAGTGGGTTTGAGTGGATGCGAGTGGTTGTAAGTGGTTATGAGTGATTGCAAGTTGTAACGAGTGGTTGCGAGTGGTTGCGCCTGGTTGCGAGTGGTTGCAAGTAGTTGCGAGTGGTTTTTTTATGGTTGCGACTAGTTGCGAGTGGTTGCGAGAAGTGGCGAGTGGTCGTGTATGGTTGTGAGTGGTTGCGATTGGTTTCTAGTGGCTTTTATGTGATTGCGAGTGGTTGCGGGTGGTTGCGAGAAGTTGCAAGTTGTTGCGTATGGTTGCGAGTGGTTGTGTGTGGCTGCAAGTGGTGGGGACTGGTTACGAGTGGTTGGCAGTGGTTGCGAGTGGTTGCGGGTGGTTATGAGTGGTTGCAAGTGGTCGCGAGTGGTTGCGAGTGGTTGCGAGTGGTTGCGAGAGGCTGCAAGTGATTGCATGTGGTTGCAAGTGGTTGCGAGTGGTTGCGTGCGGTTGCCAGTTGTATTGAGTGATTGAGAGTGGTTGCGAGTGGTTACGAGTAGTTGCGAGTGGTTGTGAGTTGTTTTTAGTGGTTGCGAATGGTGGCAAGTGCTTGCGAGTGGTTGCGAGTGGTTGTGAGTAGATGCAAGTGATTGCAAGTTGTTGCGAGTGGTTGCGAGTGGTTGGTAGTGGTTGCGAGTTGTTGCAAGTGGTTGTCAGTGGTTGGGAGTGGTTGCAAATGGTTGCGAGTGGATGCGAGTGGCTGGGAGTGGTTGCGCGTGGTAACGAGTGGTTGCAAGTGCTTGCAAGTTGGTGTGAGTGGTTGTGAGTGGTTGCTAGTGGTAGCAAGTGGTAGCGAGTGGTTGCAAGTGGTCGGAGTGGTTGTGAGTGGTTATGAGCTGTTGGGAGTGGCTGCAAGTGGTTGCGAGAGGTTGCGACCACTCGGAAACACTTGCAAACAACTCGCAACCACTCGCAACTACCCCCAACCACTTGCAACCACTCGCAACCACTCACAACCACTTGAAACCACTGGCAACCACTCCCAACTAATCAAAACCACTCGCAACCACTGGCAACTACTCACAACCACTTGCAACCACTTGCAATCACTTACAACCACTTGCAATCACTTGAAACTAATCACAACCACTTGCAACCACTTCCAACCACTCGCAACCACTCGCAGCCACTCGCAACCACTCATAACCACTCGCAACCACTCGCAACCACTCGCAACCACTTGCAACGACTTGCAATGACTCGCAACCACTTGTAACCACTTGCAACCACTGGCAACCATGCGTAACCACTTGCAACCACTCGCAACCACTCGCAGCCATTCGGAACCACTAACAACCACTTACAAACACCCGCAACTACTCGCATCCACTCACAACTACTCGCAACCACTCATAACCACTAGCAACCATTCGCAACCACTCGCAACCACTGGCAACCACTCGCAACCACTCGTAACCACTCGCAACCACTCGTAACCACTCACAACCACTCCCAACCACTGATGACCACTCACAACCACTCGTAACCACTCGCAACCACTCGTAACTACTCGCAACCACTTGTAACCACTTGCAACCACTCCCAACCACTTGCAATCACTCGCAACCACTCACAACCACTCACAACCACTCGCAACCACTTGCAACCACTCGCAACTACTTGCAACCGCTCACAACCACTCGCAACCACTCGCTATCACTCGCAACCACTCGCAACCATTTGCAACCACTCGCAACCACTTGCAACCACTTGCAACCACTTGCAACCACTCGCAACCACTCGCAACCACTCACAACCACTCGCAAGCACTCGCAACCACCCGCAACCACTCACAACCACTCACAACCACTTGCAAGCACTCGCAACCACTGGCATCCACTCACAACCACTCACAACCTCTTGCAATCACTCGCAACCACTCGCAACCAACTGTAACCACTAGCAAGAACTCACAACCATTTGCAACCACTTGCAACCACTGGCACACACTCACATCCACTCCCAACCACTCGTAACCACTCGCAACCACTTACATTCACTCACAACCACTCGCAACCACTCGCAACCACTTGCAACCACTTACAACCCCTCGCAGCCACTTGCAACCACTTGTAACCACTTGCAACCACTCACAACCAATCACTACCACTTGCAACCACTCACAACCACTTGAAGCTACTCGTAACCACTCGCTACGACTCGCAACCACTCAAAACCACTTGCAACCACTCGCAGTCACTTTCAACCACTCGTAACGACTTGCAACCACTCCAAACCACTCACAACCACTTGCAGCCACTCGGAACTACTCGTAACTACTTGCAACCACTCGCAACCACTCGCAACCACATGCAACCACTTGCAACCACTTGCAGCCACTCGCAACAACTTGCAACCACATGCAACCATGCGTAATCACTCGTAACCACTTGCAACTACTCGCAACTACTTGAAACCACTCGCAACCACTCACAACCACTCGCAACCATTTGCAACCACTTACAACCACTCGCAACCACTCGCAAACAACTTGCAACCACTCGCAACCACCCCCAACCACTTGCCACCACTCGCAACCACTCACAATAACTTGCAACCACAGGCAACCACTCGCAAGTACGCACAACCACTCGCAACCACAGGCAACCACTCACAACCACTTGCAACCACTTGCAATCACTTGAAACTACTCGCAACTGCTTGCAACCACTTCCAACCAATCGCAACCACTCGCAACCACTCGTAACCACTCGCAACCACTTGCAACCACTCGCAATCACTTGCAATCACTTATAATCCCTTGAAACTACTCGCAACCGCTTGCAACCACCTCCAACCAATCGCAACCACTCACAGCCACTCGCAACCACTCGTAACTACTCGCAACCCCTCGCAACCACTCAGAATCACTTGCAACCACTTGCAATGACTCGCAACCACTCACAACCACTCCCAACCACTCGCAACCACTTGCAACCACTCACAACCACTCACGACCACTTGCAAGCACTCGCAACCACTCGCAGCCACGCAGAACCACTCACAACCACTCGCAACCTCTCCAACCAATAGTAACCACTCGCAACCACTCACAACCAATTGCAGCCACTCACAACCATTGGCAACCACTCGCAGCCACTCACAACCACTCGCAACTACTGACAACCACTTACAACCACTACCAACCACTCAAAACCACTCGCAACCACTTGCAACAACTCGCAACCACTCGCAATCACTTGCAACCACTTGTAACCACTTGCAGCCACTCACAACCACTCACCACCACTCGCAACCACTCGCAACCACTCGCAACTTCTCGCAACCACTTGCAATGACTCGCAACCACTCACAACCTTTCGCAATAACTTGCAACCAATCGCAACCACTCAAAACCACTTGCAAGCACTCGCAACCACTTGCAACCACTCACAACCACTCACAACCACTCGCAACCACTTGCAATGACTCGCAACCACTCGCAACCACTTGCAACCACTCGCAGACACTCGTAACCCCTCCCAGCCACTCACAGCCATTGGCTGCCACTCGCAACCACTTGCAATGACTCACAATCACTCGCAACCACCCGCACCCACTCAAAACCACTCACAACCACTCACAACCACTTGCAACCACTCACAACCACTCGCAAACATTTGCAACCACTTGGAACCACTCGCAACCACTCGCATCCACTAGCAGCCACTTGTAACCACTTGCAACAACTCGCAACCATTCGCAACCACCTGCACCCACTTACAACCACTCGCAACAACGCGCAACCACTCGCCACCACTCGCCACCACTTGCAACCACTCGCAACCACTTGCAACCACTAGCAACCACGTGCAATTACTTGCAACCACTCGCAACCACTTGTGACCACTCGCAACCACTCGCAAGCACTCGTAACCACTCACAACCACTCGTAGCCACTTACAACTACTTGCAACCACTTGCAACCACTCCGAACCAATCGCAACCACTCGCAACGACTAGCAACCACTTGCAACCACTCACAACAACTCGCAACCAATCGCAACCACTCACAACTTCTCGCAACCACTCGTAACCACTCGCAACCACTCGCAACCACTCGCAACCACTTGCAACCACTTGCAACCACTCACAACCAATCGCAACCACTCACAACGACTTGCAACCACTCGCAACCACTTGCAACCACTGGCAACCACTCGCAACCACTCACAACAAATCCCAAATACTCGCAAGAACTCCCAGCCACTTGTTACCACTCGTTCCCTCTCGCAACCACTTACAACCGTTGGCCACCACTCGCAACCACTCTCAACAACTCGCAACCAGTCGCAACAACTCGCAACCACTAGCAACCACTTGCAACTACTCGCAACCACTCGCAATCACTTGCAACCACTCGCAATCACTTGCAACCACTCACAACCACTTGCAACCACTCCCAACCACTCACAACCAGTCGCGGCCACTCGCAACCACTCGTAACCACTGGCAACCACTCGCAACCACTCGCAACCACTCGCAACTACACGAAACCACTTGCAACCACTTGCAACCACTTGAAACCAGTCGCAACCACTTGCAACCACTCTCAACCATGCGTAACCACTCGCAACCACTCGCAACCACTCGCAACCATTCGGACCCACTTGCAACCACTTACAACCACTCGCAACCACTGGCAACCAATTGCAACCACTCACAACAACTCGTAACCACTCGCAACCACTCTTAGTCACTAGCAACCACTCAAAACCGCTCACAACAACTTGCACGCACTTGCAACCACTCGCAACCAGTCGTAACCACTCCCAATCACTCACAACCACTTGCAACCACTCACAACCACTCACAACCACTCACAACAACTCGCAACCACTAGCAACCACATACAACCACTCGCAACCACTTGCAACCACTTTCAACCACTTGCAACCACATGTAGCCACTCGCAACCACTTGCAACTACTCACAACCACTCACCACCACTCGCATCCACTCACAACTACTCGCAACCACTCGTAACCACTCGCAACCACTCGCAACCACTAGCAACCACATACAACCACTCGCAACCACTTGCAACCACTTTCAACCACTTGCAACCACATGTAGCCACTCGCAACCACTTGCAACTACTCACAACCACTCACCACCACTCGCATCCATTCACAACTACTCGCAACCACTCGCAACCACTCACAACCACTCGCAACCACTCCCAACCACTTGCACCCACTCACAACCACTCACAACCATTCTCAACTACTCGCAACCACTCGCAACCACTCGCAACCACTCGCAACCACTCGCAACCACTCGCAACACTTTGCAACTATTTGCAACGACTTGCAACCACTTGCAGCCACTTGCAACCACTCGCAGCCACTCACAACCATTCGCAAGCACTCAGAGCCATTGGCAACCACTCACAATCACTTGCAATCACTTGCAATCACTCGCAACCACTCAGAACCACTCACAACCACTTGCAACCTCTTACAGCCACTCGCAACAACTCCCAACCATTTGCAACCACTTGCAACAACTCGTAAAAACTCGTATTCACTTGCAGCCACTCGTAACCACTCGTAACCACTCGCAACCAATCGTAGCCATTTGCAACCACTCAAAACCACTTGCAACCACTCGCAACTATTTGCAACCAATCGCAACCAGACAAAACATCTCGCAACCACTTGCAACCACTTTCAATCACTCCCAACAACGCGCAACCACTCCCAACCACTTGCAACCACTCGCTACCACTTGCAACCACTCGCAACTACGCGTAACCACTTGCAACCACTCGTAACCACTCGCAACCACTTGCAACCACTTACAACTACTTGCAACCACTCACAACGACTCGCAACCACTCATGATCACTAGAAACCACTCCCAACCACTCGCAAAAACTCGCAACCACTTGCAACAACTCGCAACAGCTCGTAACCACTCGCAACCACTCACAACGACTCGCAACCACTCATGATCACTAGAAACCACTCCCAACCACTCGCAAAAACTCGCAACCACTTGCAACAACTCGCAACAGCTCGTAACCACTCGCAACCACTCGCAACGACTCGCAACCACTTGCAACCATTTGAAACGACTCACAACCACTGACAACCACTGGTAACCACTTGGAACCACTCGCAACCAATCGCAACCAATCGCAACCAATCGCAACCAATCGCAACCACTCGCAACCACTCTTGCACAACTCTGGCACAACTCGTGCACAACTCTGGCAGAACTCCGGCACAACTCTGGCACAACTCTGGCACAACTCTGGGACAACTCTGGCACAACTATGCCACAGCTCTGGCACAACTCTGGGACAACTATGGCACAACATCGGCACAACCCTGGCTCAACTCTGGCACAACTCTGGCACAACACTGGCAAAACTCTGGCACAATTCCGGCACAACTCTGGCATAACTCTGGCACAACTCTGGCAGAATTCTGGCACAACCCTGGCACAAACCTCGCAAACCTCTGGCACAACTCTGGCACAAAACTGGCACAACTCTTGCACAACGTTTGGACAAATCTGGTACAACTCCAGTACAACTGTTGCACATCTCTGGCTCAAGGCGGGAACAATTCTGACACAAATCTGGCACAACTCGGGCATAAGTCTGGCACAACTCTGGCACAATTCTGGCACAACACTGGCACAGCTTTGGCACAAATATGGCAGAACTCTGGAAAAACTGTGGGACATCTCTTGCACAACTCTGGCACAAGTCTGGAAGAACTTTGGAAAAAATCTGCCACAACTCTGGCACAACTCTGGCACAACTAAAGCACAACTCTGGCACAACTCTTGCACAACTCTGGCACAAGTCTGGAAGAACTTTGGAAAAAATCTGCCACAACTCTGGCACAACTCTGGCACAACTAAAGCACAACTCTGGCACAACTCTTGCACAACTCCAACAACTCTGGCACAACTCTGGCACAACTCTGGCACAACTCTGGCATAATACTTGCACAACCCTGGCAGAAGTCCGGTACGATTCTGGCACAACTCTGGCACAACTCTGGCACAACTCTGGCACAACTCTGGCACAACTCTGGCACAACTCTGGCACAAATCTGGCATAACTCCAGCATAACTCAGGCAGAACTCTGGCACAACTCTGGCACAACCCTGGCACAACTCTTGCACAACTCTTGTAAAACCTCTGGCACAACTCTGGCACATATCTGGCACAACTCTGGCACAACTCTGGCACAACTCTGGCACACCTCCAGCACAAATCGTGCACAACACTTGCACAACTCTTGCACAACCCTGGCACAACTATAGAAAAACTCAGGCACAACTCTGGTACAACACTGGCAAACCCTGGCACAACTCTGGCACAACTCTGGCATAACTCTGGAACAACCCTGGCATAAATCTTGCACAACTATGGGACAACTATGGCCGAACTCTGGAAAAACTCTGGCACAACTCTGGCACAAGTCTGGCACGACTCCGGCACAGCTCCAGCACAACTCTTGCACAACTCTTGAATAACTCTGGCACAACTATGGGACAACTATGGCCGAACTCTGGAAAAACTCTGGCACAACTCTGGCACAAGTCTGGCACGACTCCGGCACAGCTCCAGCACAACTCTTGCACAACTCTTGAATAACTCTGGCACAACTCTAGCATGACTCTGGCACAACTCTAGCACAACTCTGGCACAACTCTGGCACAACTATGGCACATCTATGGCATAATACTGGCACAACCCTGGAATAAGTCTTGCACAACTCTGGCATGACTCTGGCACAACTCTAGCACAACTCTG
Organism: Penium margaritaceum; assembly: GCA_023375785.1. NCBI lineage: Eukaryota > Viridiplantae > Streptophyta > Zygnematophyceae > Desmidiales > Peniaceae > Penium > Penium margaritaceum. Next base: position 761,444 of record SZWC01000016.1, on the reverse strand, counting down.
GCACAACTCTGGCACAACTATGGCACATCTATGGCATAATACTGGCACAACCCTGGAATAAGTCTTGCACAACTCTGGCATGACTCTGGCACAACTTTGGCACCACTCTGGCACAACTCTGGCACAAATATGGCACAACCCCGGCAGAACTCTGGCACAACTCTGGCACAACTCAGGCACAACGCTGGTCCAACTCTGTCACAACTCTGGGACAACTCTGGGACAACTCTGGGATACTCTGGCACAACTCCAGCACAACACTGGCACCACTCTGGCACAACTTTGGCACAACTCTGGCATAACTCTGGCACTTCCCTTGCACAAATCTGGCACAACTTTGGCACAACTCCGGCACAACTCTGGCACCACTTTGGCACAACTCTGTCACAACTCTGGAACAACTCTGACACAGCTGTGGAACAACTCAGGCTCAACTTTGGTACAACTTTGGCACAACTCTGGCACAACTCCGGCACAAATCACGCACAACTCTTGCACAACTCTTGCACAACTCTTGCACATCTCTAGCACAACTCTGGCACAACTCTGGTACAACTCTGGCTTAACTCTGGGACAACTCTGGTACGACTTTTGCACAACTCAGGCAAAACTCTGGTACAAATCTGGCAAACCTTGGCACAAGTCTGGCACAACTTTGGCATAACTATGGCACAACCAGGGCATAAATCTGGTACAACTCTGGCACAACTCTGGCACAACTCTGGCACAACTCTGGCACAACTCTGGCACAACTCTGGTACAAATCTGGCACAAGTCCGGCACAGATCATCCACAACTCTCGCAAAATGCCTGCACAACTCTGGCCTTACTCTGGGACAACTCTTGCACAACTTTGGCACAACTTTGGTACAACTCTGGCACAACTCTGGCACAACTCTGGCACAACTCTGGCACAACTCTGGCACAACTCTGGCACAACTCTGGCACAACTCTGGCACAACTCTGGCATAACACTGGCACAACCGTGGAATAAGTCTTGCACAGCTCTGCCATAACTCTGGCACAACCTTGGCACCGCTCAGGCACAACTCTGGCACAAATCTGGAACAACCCCGGCATAATACTGGCACAACTCTGGCTAAACTCTGGCACAATGCTGGCACAACTCTGGCACAACTCTGGCACAATTATGGGACAACTCTGGGACAACTCTGGCACAACTCCAGCACAACACTGGCACAACTCCTGCACAAATTTGGCACAACTCTAGCATAGCACTGGCACAACTTCTGCACAAACCTGGCACAACTCTGGCACCACTCCGGCACAACTCTGGCACGATTCTGGCACAACTCTGTCACAACTCTGGCAACGCTGACACAACTCTGGAACAACTCAGGCACAACTCTGGCACAGCTCTGGCACAACTCTGGCGAAACTATGACACAACTCTTGCACAACTCCGGCACATATCGCGCACAACTCTTGCACAACTCTTGCACAACTATTGCACAACTCTAGCACAACTCTGGCACAACTCTGGTACAACTCTGGCTTAACTCTGGGACAACTCTGGCACAACTCTGGCACAACTCTTGCACAACTCCGGCACATATCGCGCACAACTCTTGCACAACTCTTGCACAACTATTGCACAACTCTAGCACAACTCTGGCACAACTCTGGTACAACTCTGGCTTAACTCTGGGACATCTCTGGCACAACTTTGGCACAACTCGGGCAAAACTCTGTTCCAACTCTGGCAAACCCTGGCACAACTCTGGCACAACTCTGGCATAACTTTGGCACAACCCTGGAATAAATCTGGCACAACTCGGGCAAAACTCTGTTCCAACTCTGGCAAACCCTGGCACAACTCTGGCACAACTCTGGCATAACTTTGGCACAACCCTGGAATAAATCTGGCACAACTCTGGCACAACTCTCACCCAACTCTGGCACAACTCTGGCACAACTCTGGCACAAGTCTGGCATAACTCTGGCACAACCCTGGAATAAATCTGGCACAACTCTGGCACAACTCTCGCCCAACTCTGGCACAAATCTGGCACAACTCGGGCACAGCTCTTGCACAACTCTCGCACAACTCTTGCACAACTCTGGCACAACTTTGGCACAACCCTGGAATAAATCTGGCACAACTCTGGCACAACTCTCGCCCAACTCTGGCACAAATCTGGCACAACTCGGGCACAGCTCTTGCACAACTCTCGCACAACTCTTGCACAACTCTGGCACAACTCTAGGACAACTCTGCCACAACTCCAGCACAACTCTGGCCTTACTCTGGGACAACTCTGGCACAACTTTGGTACAACTCTGGCACAACTCGAGCACAACTCTGGCACAACTCTGGCACAAATCTGGGACAACTCTGCCACAACTCCAGCACAACTCTGGCCTTACTCTGGGACAACTCTGGCACAACTTTGGTACAACTCTGGCACAACTCGAGCACAACTCTGGCACAACTCTGGCACAACTCCGGCACAACTCTGGCACATCTCTGGCACAACTCTGGCACAACTCTGGCATAACACTGGCAGAATCCTGGAATAAGTCTTGCACAACTCTGGCACAACTCTGGCACAAACCTGGCACAACTCCGGCAGAACTCTGGCACAACACTGGCACAACTCTGGCACAACACTGGAACAACTCTGGCACAACTCTGACACAACTCTGCGACAACTCTGGCACAACTCTGGGACCACTCTGGCACAACTCTGGCACAACTCTGGTAAAACTCAGGGACAACTCTGGCACAACTATAGCACAACTCAGGCACAGCTCTAGCACAAATCTGGCAGAACTCTGTCACAACTCTGGCATAACTCTGGGACAACTCAGGCATAACTCTGGCAGAACTCTGGCACAACTCCGGTACAACTCTGGTACACCTCTGGCAGAACTGGGGCACAACTCTGGCTTAACTCAGGAACAACTCTGGCACATTTTTTGGCACACATCTGGCATAACTCTTGCACATCTCTGGCACACCTCTTGCACAGCTCTAGCAGAACTCGGGCACAACTCTGGCATAAATCTGGCACAACTCTGGGACAACTCTGGCACAACTCTGGCACAAATATGGCACAACTCTGGGACAACTCTGGCACAACATTAGCACAACCCTGGCTCACCACTGGCACGTCTCTGGCACAACTCAGGTAACAACCTGGCACAACTCTGGCACAACTCTGGCACAACTCTGGCACAACTCTGGCACAACTCTGGCATAACTCTGGCACAACCCTGGCACACATCTGGCAAAACACTGGCACAACTCTGACACAACACTGGCACAGCTTTGGCACAACGTTGGCACAACTCTGGCACAAATCTGGAACAACTCTTGGACAACTCCAGCACTTCTCTGGCACAACTCTGGTATAACTTTGGAACAACTTTTGCACAACTCTGGCACAACTCTGGCAGAACTTTTGCACAACTCTGGCACAACTCTGGCACAACTCCGACAACACTGGCACAACTCTGGCACAACTCTGGCACAAGTCTAGCATAACACTGGCACAACCCTGGCATAAGTCTGGTACGATTCTCGCACAACGCCTGCACAACTCTGGCACAACTCTGGCACACCTCTGGCACAACTCTGGCACAACCCTGGCATAACTGTCCTAAAACTCTGGCACAACTCTGGCACAACTCTGGCACAACTCTGGCACACCTCTCGCACAATTCGGGCAAAACTCTGGCACAACTCTGGAAAAACTCTGGCACACATCTGGCACAACTCTTGCACAACTCTTGCACAACTTGTGCACAACTCTGGCAGAACTTCGGCACAACTCTGGCACAACTCTGGCACAACTCTGGGACAACTCTCGCACAACTATGGCAGAGCTCTGGCACAACTCTGGGACAACTCTGGCACAACATCGGCACAGCCCTGGCTCAACTCTGGCACAACTCTGGCACAACTCTGGAAAATCTCTGGCACAACTCCGGCACAACTCTGGCATAACTCTGGCACAACTATGGCAGAACTCTGGCACAGCCCTGGCACAAACCTGGCAAAATTCTGGCACAACTCTGGCACAAAACTGGCACAACTCTCGCACAACGTTTCGACAAATCTGGCACAACTCCAGCACAGCTCTTGCTCACGTCTGGCACAAGGCTGGAACAATTCTGAAACAAATCTGGTACAACTCGGGCACAAGTCTGCCACAACTCTGGCACAATTCTGGCACAACTCTGGCACAAAGCTGGCACAACTCTCGCACAACGTTTCGACAAATCTGGCACAACTCCAGCACAGCTCTTGCTCACGTCTGGCACAAGGCTGGAACAATTCTGAAACAAATCTGGTACAACTCGGGCACAAGTCTGCCACAACTCTGGCACAATTCTGGCACAACTCTGGCACAAAGCTGGCACAACTCTCGCACAACGTTTCGACAAATCTGGCACAACTCCAGCACAGCTCTTGCTCACGTCTGGCACAAGGCTGGAACAATTCTGAAACAAATCTGGTACAACTCGGGCACAAGTCTGCCACAACTCTGGCACAATTTTGGCACAATACGGGCACAACTTTGGCACAAATCTGGCACAACTCTGGAAAAACTGTGGGACAATCTAGCACAACTCTGGCACAACTCTGGCAGAACTTTGGAACAACTCTGCCACAACTCTGGCACAACTCTGGCACAACTAAAGCACAACTCTGGCACAACTCTGGCACAACTCCGACAACTCTGGCACAACTCGGGCACAACTCTGGCACAACTCTGGCATAACACTGGCACAAATCTGGCACGACTCTGGCACAACTATGGCCCAACTCTGGCACAACTCTGGCACAACACTGGCACAACTCTGGCACAAATCTGGCACGACTCCGGCACAGCTCCAGCACAACTCTCGCACAACTCTTGAACAACTCTGGCACAACTCTAGCACAACTCTGGCACAGCTCTAGCACATCTCTGGCACATCTCTGGACCAACTCTTGCACAACTCTGGCACATCTCTGGCATAACACTGGCACAACCCTGGAATAAGTCTTGCACAACTATGGCATGACTCTGGCACAACTTTGGCACCACTCGGGCACAACTCTAGCACAACTCTGGCACAACCCCGGCAGAACTCTGGCACAACTCTGGCACAACTCTGGCACAACGCTGGCACAACTCTGTCACAACTCTGGCACAACTCTGGGACAGCTCTGGGATACTCTGGCACAACTCCAGCACAACACTGGCACCACTCTGGCACAACTTTGGCACAACTCTGGCATGACTCTGTCACTTCCCTTGCACAAATCTGGCACAACTTTGGCACAACTCCGGCACAACTCTGGCATCACTCTGGCAAAACTCTGTCACAACTCTGGAACAACTCTGACACAACTGTGGAACAACTCAGGCTCAACTTTGGTACAACTTTGGAACAACTCTGGCACAACTCTGGCACAACTCCTGCACAAATCGCGCACAACTCTTGCACAAATCTTGCACAACTCTTGCACACCTCTAGCACAACTCTGGCACAACTCTGGTACAACTCTGGCTAAACTCTGGGTCAACTCTGGTACGACTTTGGCACAACTCAGGCAAACTTCTGGTACAACTCTGGCAAACCCTGGTACAAGTCTGGCACAACTTTGGCTTATCTCTGGCACAACCAAGGCATAAATCTGGTACAACTCTGGCACAACTCTGGCCCAACTCTGGCACAATTCTGACACAACTCCGGCACAACTCTGGCACAAATCGGGCACAACTCCGGCACAGCTCTTGCACAACTCTCGCAAAATGCCTGCACAACTCTGGCCTTACTCTGGGACAACTCTGGCACAACTTTGGCACAACTCTGGCACAAATCGGGCACAACTCCGGCACAGCTCTTGCACAACTCTCGCAAAATGCCTGCACAACTCTGGCCTTACTCTGGGACAACTCTGGCACAACTTTGGCACAACTCGAGCACAACTCTGGCACAACTCTGGCACAACTCTAGCATAACACTGGCACAACCCTGGAATAAGTCTTGCACAGCTCTGCCATAACTCTGGCACAACCTTGGCATCACTCTGGCACAACTCTGGCACAAATCTGGCACAACTCTGGCACAACTCTAGCATAACACTGGCACAACCCTGGAATAAGTCTTGCACAGCTCTGCCATAACTCTGGCACAACCTTGGCATCACTCTGGCACAACTCTGGCACAAATCTGGCACAACCCCGGCATAACTCTGGCCCAACTCTGGCAAAACTCTGGCACAATGCTGGCACAACTCTGGCACAACTCTGGCATAACTCTTGGACAACTATGGTACAACTCTGGCACAACTCTGGCACAACTCTGGCACAACTCTGGCACAACTCTGGCACAAATCTGGCACAAGTCCGGCACAGATCTTCCACAACTCTCGCAAAATGCCTGCACAACTCTGGCCTTACTCTGGGACAACTCTTGCACAACTTTGGCACAACTTTGGTACAACTCTGGCACAACTCTGGCACAACTCTGGCACAACTCTGGCATAACTCTGGCACAACCCTGGCACACATCTGGCAAAACTCTGGCACAACTCTGACGTAACACTGGCACAACTCTGGGACAACGTTTGCACAATTCCAGCATAACTCTTGCACAACTCTGGCACAAGGCTGGCACAACACTGGCACAACTTTGGCACAACGTTGGCACAACTCTGGCACAACTCTCCTAAAACTCTGGCACAACTCTGGCACACCTCTCGCACAATTTTGGCACAACTCTGGCACAATTTTGGAAAAACTCTGGCACACATCTGGCACAACTCTTGCACAACTCTGGCACAACTCCGGCACAACTCTGGCATAACTCTGGCACAACTCTGGCATAAGTCTGGCACAACTCTGGCATAACTCTGGCACAACCCTGGCACACATCTGGCAAAACTCTGGCACAACTCTGACGTAACACTGGCACAACTCTGGGACAACGTTTGCACAATTCCAGCATAACTCTTGCACAACTCTGGCACAAGGCTGGCACAACCCTGGCACAACTTTGGCACAACGTTGGCACAACTCTGGCACAACTCTCCTAAAACTCTGGCACAACTCTGGCACACCTCACGCACAATTTTGGCACAACTCTGGCACAATTTTGGAAAAACTCTGGCACACTTCTGGCACAACTCTTGCACAACTCTGGCACAACTTGTGCACAACTCTGGCAGAACTTTGGCACAACTCTGGCACAACTCTGGCACAACTCCTGCACAAATCGCGCACAACTCTTGCACAAATCTTGCACAACTCTTGCACACCTCTAGCACAACTCTGGCACAACTCTGGTACAACTCTGGCTCAGTTCTGGGACAACTCTGGCACACCTTTGGCACAACACCGGCAAAACTCTGGTCCAACTCTGGCAAACCCTGGCACAACTCTTGCACAACTCTGGCATAACTTTGGCACAACCCTGGCATAAATCTGGCACAACTCTGGCACAACTCTGGCGCAACTCTGGCACAACTCTGGCACAACTCTGGCAAGACTCCGGCACAACTCCGGCACAACTCTGGCATAACTCTGGCACAACTCTGGCATAAGTCTGGCACAACTCTGGCATAACTCTGGCACAACCCTGGCACACATCTGGCAAAACTCTGGCACAACTCTGACGTAACACTGGCACAACTCTGGGACAACGTTTGCACAATTCCAGCATAACTCTTGCACAACTCTGGCACAAGGCTGGCACAACCCTGGCACAACTTTGGCACAACGTTGGCACAACTCTGGCACAACTCTCCTAAAACTCTGGCACAACTCTGGCACACCTCACGCACAATTTTGGCACAACTCTGGCACAATTTTGGAAAAACTCTGGCACACTTCTGGCACAACTCTTGCACAACTCTGGCACAACTTGTGCACAACTCTGGCAGAACTTTGGCACAACTCTGGCACAACTCTGGCACAACTCCTGCACAAATCGCGCACAACTCTTGCACAAATCTTGCACAACTCTTGCACACCTCTAGCACAACTCTGGCACAACTCTGGTACAACTCTGGCTCAGTTCTGGGACAACTCTGGCACACCTTTGGCACAACACCGGCAAAACTCTGGTCCAACTCTGGCAAACCCTGGCACAACTCTTGCACAACTCTGGCATAACTTTGGCACAACCCTGGCATAAATCTGGCACAACTCTGGCACAACTCTGGCGCAACTCTGGCACAACTCTGGCACAACTCTGGCAAGACTCCGGCACAACTCCGGCACAACTCTGGCATAACTCTGGCACAACTCTGGCATAAGTCTGGCACAACTCTGGCATAACTCTGGCACAACCCTGGCACACATCTGGCAAAACTCTGGCACAACTCTGACGTAACACTGGCACAACTCTGGGACAACGTTTGCACAATTCCAGCATAACTCTTGCACAACTCTGGCACAAGGCTGGCACAACCCTGGCACAACTTTGGCACAACGTTGGCACAACTCTGGCACAACTCTCCTAAAACTCTGGCACAACTCTGGCACACCTCACGCACAATTTTGGCACAACTCTGGCACAATTTTGGAAAAACTCTGGCACACTTCTGGCACAACTCTTGCACAACTCTGGCACAACTTGTGCACAACTCTCGCAGAACTTCGGCACAACTCTGGCACAACTCTGGCACAACTCTCGCACAACTCTGGCACAACTCTGGCACAACTCTGGCACAACTCTGGCACAACTCTGGCATAACACTGGCACAACCGTGGAATAAGTCTTGCACAGCTCTGCCATAACTCTGGCACAACCTTGGCACCACTCTGGCACAACTCTGGCACAAATCTGGCACAACCCCGGCATAACTCTGGCACAACTCTGGCTAAACTCTGGCACAATGCTGGCACAACTCTGGCACAACTCTGGCACAATTATGGTACAACTCTGGGACAACTCTGGCACAACTCCAGCACAACACTGGCACAACGCCTGCACAAATTTGGCACAACTCTAGCATAACTCTGGCACTTCCCTGGCACAAATCTGGCACAACTCTGGCACCACTCTGGCACAACTCTGGCACGACTCTGGCACAACTCTGGCGAGACTCTGGCACAACTCTTGCACAACTCCGGCACAAATCACGCACAACTCTTGCAAAACTCTTGCACAACTCTTGCACAACTCTAGCACAACTCTGGCACAACTCTGGCGAGACTCTGGCACAACTCTTGCACAACTCCGGCACAAATCACGCACAACTCTTGCAAAACTCTTGCACAACTCTTGCACAACTCTAGCACAACTCTGGCACAACTCTGGTACAACTCTGGCTTAGTTCTGGGACAACTCTGGCACACCTTTGGCACAACACAGGCAAAACTCTGGTCCAACTCTGGCAAACCCTGGCACAACTCTTGCACAACTCTGGCATAACTTTGGCACAACCCTGGCATAACTCTGGCACAACTCTGGCACACCTTTGGCACAACACAGGCAAAACTCTGGTCCAACTCTGGCAAACCCTGGCACAACTCTTGCACAACTCTGGCATAACTTTGGCACAACCCTGGCATAAATCTGGCACAACTCTGGCACAACTCTGGCGCAACTCTGGCACAACTCTGGCACAACTCTGGCACAACTGAGGCACAAATCTGGCACAACTCCGGCACAGCTCTTGCACAACTCTCGCACAGCTCTTGCACAACTCTGACACAACTCTAGGACAACTCTGGCACAACTCCAGCACAACTCTGGCCTTTCTCTGGGACAACTCTGGCACAACTTTGGTACAACTCTGGCACAACTCGAGCACAACTTCTGCACAACTCTGGCACAACTCTGGCAGAACTCCAGGACAACTCTGGCACAACTTTGGCACAACCCTGGCACATCTCTGGCACACATCTGGCAGAACTCTGGCTAAACTCTGGCACAACTCTGGGACAAATCAGGCACAACTCTGGCACATCTCAGGCACAACTCTGGCACAACTCTGGCAAAAGACTGGCACAGTTTTGGCACAAATATGGCACAACTCTGGCACTACTCTGGCACAACTCGGGCACAACTCTGGCACAACTCCGGTACAACTATAGCTCAACTATAGCACAAGCCTGGCACAACGCTGGCACAACCCTGGCACAACTCTGGCTCAACTCTGGCACAAGTCTGGCACAACTCTGGCACAACTCGGGGACAACTATGGCACTACTTGGGCACAATCCTGGCAAAACTCCGACACAACTCTGGCACAACTCTAGCAGAACTCAGGCACAACTCCGGCACAACCCATGCACAACTCTGGCACAACTCTGGCACAACTCTGGCACAACCCCAACAATTATGGCACAACTCTGGCACAACTCAGGTATAACTCTGGCATAACACTGGCCCAACCCGGGCATAAACCTGGCACAACTCTGGCACACTTTTGGCACAACTCTTGCACAACTCGGGCACAACTCTGGCACAACTCCGGCAGAAATCTGACATAACGCCGGCACAACTCTTGAACAACTACGGCACAACTCTGGCACAACTCTGGCACAACCCTGGCACAACTCTGGCACAACTCCGGCAGAAATCTGACATAACGCCGGCACAACTCTTGAACAACTACGGCACAACTCTGGCACAACTCTGGCACAACCCTGGCACAATTCTTGCACAACTCTGGGAAAACCCTGGCACAACCCTGGCACAACTCTAGCACAACTCTGGCACAACTCTGGCACAACTCTGTCACAAATCTGGCACAACTCTGGCACAACTCTGGCAACCCTATGGCACAATGCTAGCACAACTCCGGCACAACTCTGGCACAACTCTGGCACAACCCTGGCACAACTCTAGCACAACTCTGGCACAACTCTGGCACAACTCTGTCACAAATCTGGCACAACTCTGGCACAACTCTGGCACAGCTATGGCACAATGCTAGCACAACTCCGGCACAACTCCGGCACAACTCTGGCATGACTATGGCAGAACTCTGGAACATTTCTGGCACAACTCTGGCACAACTCCGACTCAACTTGGGCACAACTCTGGCACAACTCTGGCACAGCTCTGGCACAACTCTGGCAGAGCTCTGGCACAACTCTAGCACAACTCTGGCACAACTCTGGCACGAATCTGGCACAACTCTGGCACATCTCTGGCAAACCTCTGGCAAAACACTGGCACAACTCAGACGCAACTCTGGCACAACTCTGGCACAACCCTGGAACAATTCCGGCACAACTCTGGCACAACTCTGACACAACTCTGGAAAACCTCTGGCACAATCTTGGCAAAACTCAGGCACAACTCGGGCACAACTCTAACACAACTCCGACACAACTCTAGCACAGTTCTGGCACAACGCTGGCACAACTTTGGCACAACCCTGGCACATCTTTAGCACAAATCTGGCAGAACTATGGCACAACACTAGCAGACATCTGGCAAAACTCTTGCACAACTCTGGGATAACTCAGGCACAACTCTGGTACAACTCTAGCACAACTCTGGCACAACTCAGGCACAACTCTGGCGCAACTCTGCGCAACTCTGGCATAACCCTGGCAAAACTCTGGCACAATTGTGGCACAAATATGGCACAACTCTGGCAAAACTCTGGCACAACTCGGGCACAAGTCTGGCACAACTCTGGCACAATTCTAGGACAACTCTGGCACAAGTCTGGCAGAACGCTGGCACAACTCTGGCACAACTCTTGCACAACTCTTGCACAACTCAGGCACAACACAGGCACAGCCCTGGCACAACTCAGGCACAACTCCGACAACTCTGGCACAACTCTGGCACAACTCTGGCAAAACTCTGGCATAACACTGGCATAACCCTGGCATAAATCTAGCACAACTCTGGCACAACTTTGGCACAACTCTGGCACAACTCTGGCCCAACACTGGCACGACTCAGCCACAAATGTGTTATAACCCCGGCACATCCCTGGCACGACTCTGGCACAACTCTGGCACAACTCTGGCACAACCGTGGCACAACTATTGCACAACATTGGGAAAACCATCGCAGTACGCTGGCACAACTCTAGCACAACTCTGGCACAGCTGTGGCACAACTCTGGCACAAAATTGGCACAACTCTGGCACAACTCTGGCACAGCTCTGGCACAACTCTGGCACAACTCTGGCACAACTTCGGCACAACTCTGGCACAACTCTGGCATTACTCTGGCATATTTCTGGCACAACTCTGGCACATCTCTGGCACAACTCGGGCACAACTCTAGACAACTCTGGCACAACTCTGGTACAACTCTGGTTCAACTCTAGCACAACTCTGGCACAACTCTGGCACAACTCTGGGACAACTGTGGCACAAAACTGGCAAAACTCTGGCACAACTCTGGCACATCTCTAGCAAAACTCTGGCACAACTCTGGCACAACTCAGACACAACTCTAGCACAAATCTGGCACAACTCTGGCACAACTCTGGCACAACTCTGGCACAACTCTGGAAAACCTCTGGCACAGTTTTGGCACAACTCTGGCACAACTCCGGCAATAATCCGGAACAACTCCGACACCTCTCTAGCACAACTCTGGCACAACGTTGGCACAGCTCTGGCACAACTCTTGAAGAACTCTGGCACAACTATAGGACAACTCTGGCACAACTTTGGCACAACCCTGGCACATCTCTGGCACAACTCTGGCAGAACTATAGAACAAGTCTAGCAGACCTCTGGCAAAACTCTGGCACAACTCTGGGACAACTCAGGCACAACTCCGGTACAACTCTCGCACAACTCTGGCACAACTCAGGCACAACTCTGGCGCAACTCTGGCACAACTCCGGCACAACTCTGGCAAAACTCTGGCACACATTTGGCACAAATATGGCACAACTCTGGCTCAACTCTGGCAAAACCTCAGCACAACTCTAGGAAAACTCTGGCACAACTCTTGCACAACTCTGGCACAACTCTGGCGAAACTCTGGCACAACCCTGGCACAACTCTGGCACAACTCTGGCACAACTCTGGCATAACTCTGGCACAACTCTGGCACAACTCTGGCACGACCCTGGCACAACTCTGGCACAACTCTGGCACACCTCTGGCACAACTCTGGCACAACTCTGGGACAACTCAGGCACAACTCCGGTACAACTCTCGCACAACTCTGGCACAACTCTGGCACAACTCTGTCACAACACTGGCACAACCCTGGCACAACTCTGGCACAACTCTGGCAGAACTCTAGCACAAGTCTAGCAGAACTCTGGCACAACTCTGGCACAACTCTGGCACGACCCTGGCACAACTCTGGCACAACTCTGGCACACCTCTGGCACAACTCTGGCACAACTCTGGGACAACTCAGGCACAACTCCGGTACAACTCTCGCACAACTCTGGCACAACTCAGGCACAACTCTGGCGCAACTCTGGCACAACTCTGGCACAACACTGGCACAACTCTGGCACAACTATAGCACTACTCTGGCACAACTCTGGCACAACTCTGGGACAAATCTGGCACAACTCTGGCAAAACTATGGCACAAATATGGCAAAACTCTGGCAAAACCCTGGGACAACTTTCGCACAACTCTGGGAAAGCTCTGGCACAACTCTGGCATAACTCCGGCACAACTCTGGCACAACTCTGGCACAACTCTGGAACAAATGCGGCACAACTTTGGCAAAACTCTGGCACACATTTGGCACAAATATGGCACAACTCTGGCTCAACTCTGGCAAAACCTCAGCACAACTCTAGGAAAACTCTGGCACAACTCTTGCACAACTCTGGCACAACTCTGGCGAAACTCTGGTACAACCCTGGCACAACTCTGGGACATTTCTGGCACAACTTTGGCACAACCCTGGCATAATTATGGCACAAGTTTGGCAAAACCATGGCACAAATCAGGCACAACTCTGGTACAACTCAGGCACAACCCTGGCACAACTCTGGGACATTTCTGGCACAACTTTGGCACAACCCTGGCATAATTATGGCACAAGTTTGGCAAAACCATGGCACAAATCAGGCACAACTCTGGTACAACTCAGGCACAACTCAGGCACAATCCTGGCACAACTCTGGCAGACCTCCAACAACTCTTGCACAACTCTGGCACAACTCTGGCACAACTCTGTCATAACAATGGCACAACCCCGGCATAAATCTGGCACAATTCTGGAACAACTCTGGCTCAACTCTGGCACAAATCTGGCACAACTCTGGCACAAATCTGGCATAACCCCGGCACAACTCTGGCACAACTCTGGCACAACTCTGGCACAACTCAGGCACTACTCTGGCACAACCCTGGGACAACTCTAGCACAACTCTGGGAAAACACTGGCACAACTCTGGCACAACTATAGCACTACTCTGGCACAACTCTGGCACAACTCTGGGACAAATCTGGCACAACTCTGGCAAAACTATGGCACAAATATGGCAAAACTCTGGCAAAACCCTGGGAAAACTTTCGCACAACTCTGGGAAAGCTCTGGCACAACTCTGGCATAACTCCGGCACAACTCTGGCACAACTCTGGCACAACTCTGGAACAAATGCGGCACAACTTTGGCAAAACTCTGGCATAAGTCTGCCACAACTCTGGTAAAACCCTGGCACAACTTTCGCACAACTCTGGGAAAGCTCTGGCACAACTATGGCACAACTCCGGCACAACTCTGGCACAACTCTGGCACAACTCTGGCACAACTCTGGTAAAACCCTGGCACAACTTTCGCACAACTCTGGGAAAGCTCTGGCACAACTATGGCACAACTCCGGCACAACTCTGGCACAACTCTGGCACAACTCTGGCACAACTCTGGCACAAGTCTGGCACAACTCTGGCACAACTCCGGCACAACTGAGGCACAACTCTTGCAGAACTCTTGCACAACTCTGGCACAACTCCGGGACAACTCTGGCACAACTCTGGCACAGCTCTGGCACAACTATGGCACAACTACGGCACAACTCTGGCACAACTCTAGCACAACTCCGACACAGCTTTGGCACAGCTCTGGCACAACCCTGGCTCAACTCTGGCGCAACTCTGGCACAACTCTCACACAATTCTGAAAAACTACTGGAAACAATTTGACACAAATCTGGCACAGCTCTGGCACAACTCTGGCACAACTTGGGCACAACTCTGGCACAACACTGGCACAACTCAAGCACAACTCTAGCACAACTCCGGCACAACTGAGGCACAACTCTTGCAGAACTCTTGCACAACTCTGGAACCACTGTGGGACATTTCTAGCACAACTCTGGCACAATTCCGGCACAACTCTGGCACAACACTGGCACAACTCAAGCACAACTCTAGCACAACTCCGGCACAACTGAGGCACAACTCTTGCAGAACTCTTGCACAACTCTGGAACCACTGTGGGACATTTCTAGCACAACTCTGGCACAATTCCGGCACAACTCTGGCACAACACTGGCACAACTCAAGCACAACTCTAGCACAACTCCGGCACAACTGAGGCACAACTCTTGCAGAACTCTTGCACAACTCTGGAACCACTGTGGGACATTTCTAGCACAACTCTGGCACAATTCCGGCACAACTCTGGCACAACACTGGCACAACTCAAGCACAACTCTAGCACAACTCCGGCACAACTGAGGCACAACTCTTGCAGAACTCTTGCACAACTCTGGAACCACTGTGGGACATTTCTAGCACAACTCTGGCACAATTCCGGCACAACTCTGGCACAACACTGGCACAACTCAAGCACAACTCTAGCACAACTCCGGCACAACTGAGGCACAACTCTTGCAGAACTCTTGCACAACTCTGGAACCACTGTGGGACATTTCTAGCACAACTCTGGCACAATTCCGGCACAACTCTGGCACAACACTGGCACAACTCAAGCACAACTCTAGCACAACTCCGGCACAACTGAGGCACAACTCTTGCAGAACTCTTGCACAACTCTGGAACCACTGTGGGACATTTCTAGCACAACTCTGGCACAATTCCGGCACAACTCTGGCACAACACTGGCACAACTCAAGCACAACTCTAGCACAACTCCGGCACAACTGAGGCACAACTCTTGCAGAACTCTTGCACAACTCTGGAACCACTGTGGGACATTTCTAGCACAACTCTGGCACAATTCTAGGACAACTCTGGCACAACTTCGGCACAACTCTGGTACAACTCTCGCACAACTCTGGCACAGCTCTAGCACAGCTCTGGTACAACTCTGGCACAACTCGGGGACAATTCTGGTACAACTCCGGCACAACTCTAGCAGAACTCTGGCACAACTTTGGTACAACTCTGGCAAAACTCAAGCACACGTCTGGCACAACTCTGGCACGACTCTGGCACAACTCTGGCTAAACTATGGCACAAATATGGCACAACTCTGGTCAAACCCTGGGACAACTCTTGCACAACTCTGGGAAAGCTCTGGCACAACTCTGGCACAACCCCGTAACAACTCTGGAACAACTCTGACACAACTCTGGCACAAATCTAGCAAAACTCCGGCACAAATCTGGCACAACTCTGGCAAAACCCTGGCACAACTCTCGCTTAACTATGGGAAAGCTCTGGCACAACTCTAGCACAACTCTGGCACAACTCTGGCACAAGTCTGGCACAACTCTGGCAGAACTCCGGCATAACTCAGGCACAACTGTGGTACAACTTTGGCACAACTCTGGCACAATACTGGCACAACTTTGGCACAACTCTTGCACAACTCTGGAAACACTGTGGGACATTTCTAGCACAACTCTGGCACAACTCTGGCAGAACTTTGGAACAACTCTGGCACAACTCTGGCACCACTCTGGCACAACTAAAGTACAACTCTGGCACAACTGTGGCACAACTCCGACAACACTGGAACAACTCTGGCACAACTCTTGCACAACTCTGGCATAACACTGGCACAACCCTGGCATAAGTCTGGTACGATTCTGGCACAACTCTGGCACAGCTCTGGCACAACTCTGGCAAAACTCTGGCACAACTCTGGCACAAATCTGGCATAACCCTGGCACAACTCTGGCAGAACTCAGGCACAACTCTTGCACAATTCTGGCACAACCCTGGCACAACTCTCGCACAGCTCTTGTAAAACCTCTGGCACAACTCTGGCACATATCTGGCACAACTCTGGCACAACTCTGGCACAACATTGGCACAACTCTGGCACACCTCCGGCACAAATCGCGCACAACACTTGCACAAATCTTGCACAACCCTGGCACAACTAAAGCACAACTCTGGCACAACTCTGGTACAACTCTGGCTTATCTCTGGGACAACTCTGGCACACGTTTGGCAAAACTCAGGCACAACTCTGGTACAACTCTGGCAAACCCTGGCACAACTCTGGCAGAACTCTGGCATAACTCTGGCTCAACACTGACATAAATCTGGCACAACTCTGGCACAACTATAGGCCAACTGTGGCACAACTCTGGCAAAACTCTGGCACAACTCTGGCACAATTCTGGCACGACTCCGGCACAGCTCCAGCACAACTCTCACACAACTCTTGAATAACTCTGGCACAACTCTAGCACAACTCTGGCACAACTCTAGCACAACTCTGGCATAACTCTGGCACAACTTTGGCACCACTCTGGCACAACTCTAGCACAAATATGGCAATAAAACTGGCAGAACTCTGGCGCAACTCTGGCACAACTCTGGCACAACGCTGGCACAACTCTGTTACAACTCTGGCACAACTCTGGGACAACTCTGGGATAACTCTGGCACAACTCCAGCACAACACTGGCACCACTCTGGCACAACTTTGGCACAACTCTGGCATAACTCTGGCACTTCCCTGGCACAAATCTGGAACAACTTTGGCACAACTCCGGCACAACTCTGGCACCACTCTGGCACAACTCTGTCACAACTCTGGAACAACTCTGACACAACTGTGGAACAACTCAGGCTCAACTCTGGTACAACTCTGGCACAACTCTGGCACAACTCTGGCACAAGTCCGGCACAAATTGCGCACAGCTCTTGCACAACTCTTGCACAACTCTTGCACACCTCTAGCACAACTCTGGCACAACTCTGGTACAACTCTGGCTTAACTCTGGGACACCTCTGGTATGACTTTGGCACAACTCAGGCAAAACTCTGATACAACTCTGGCAAACCCTGGCACAACTCTGGCACAACTCTGGCATAACTCTGGCACATTCCTGGCATAAATCTGGTACAACTATGGCACAACTCTGGCTTAACGCTGGCACAACTCTGGAACAACTATGGCACAACTCTGGCACAAATCTGGCACAACTCCGGCACAGCTCTTGCACAACTCTCGCAAAATGCTTGCAATACTCTGGAACAACTCTAGCACAACTCTGGCAGAACTCCAGCACAACTCTGGCCTTACTCTGGGACAACTCTGGCACAACTTTGGTACAACTTTGGTACAACTCTGGCAAAACTCAAGCACACGTCTGGCACAACTCTGGCACAGCTCCGGCACAACTCTGGCACAACTCTGGCACAACTCTGGCACAACCCTGGCTCAACTCTGGCGCAACTCTGGCACAACTCTCACACAATTCTGAAAAACTACTGGAAACAATTTGACACAAATCTGGCACAGCTCTGGCACAACTCTGGCACAACTTGGGCACAATTCTGGTACAACTCTGACACAACTCTGGCACAACTCTGGCACAACTCTGGCACGACCCTGGCACAACTCTGGCACAACTCTGGCAGACCTCTGGCACAACTCTAGAAGAACTCTGGCACAACTTTGGTACAACTTTGGTACAACTCTGGCAAAACTCAAGCACACGTCTGGCACAACTCTGGCACAGCTCCGGCACAACTCTGGCACAACTCTGGCACAACTCTGGCACAACTCTGGCATAACACTAACACAACCCTGGAATAAGTCTTGCACAGCTCTCCCATAACTCTGGCACAACCTTGGAACCACTCTGGCACAACTCTGGCACAAATCTGGCACAACCCCGGCATACCTCTGGCACAACTCTGGCACAACTCTGGCACGACCCTGGCACAACTCTGGCACAACTCTGGCAGACCTCTGGCACAACTCTAGAAGAACTCTGGCACAACTTTGGCACAACCCTGGCACAACTCTGGCACAATTCCGGCACAACTCTAGCAGAACCCTGGCAAAACTCTGGCACAACTCTGGGACAACTCAGGCACAATTCTGGTACAACTCTCGCTCAACTCTGGCACAACTCAGGCACAACTCTGGCGCAAGTATGGCACAACGCTGGCACAACTCGAGCACTACAATGGCACAACTCCGACAGAACTCTAGGACAACTCTGGCTCAACTCTGGCACAACGCTGGTTCAACTCTGGCACAACTCTGGCACAACTCTGCCACAACTCTAGCACAACTCCAGGACAACTCTGGCACAACTTTGGATTAATTCTGTCACAAATCTGGCACGACTCTGGCACATTTCTGGCACAAATCAGGCACAACTCTGGCACAACTCAGGCACAACTCTGGCACAACTCTGGGACCACTCAGGCACAACTCTGGCGCAACTAAGGCACATCTCTGGCACAACTCCGACAGCGCTGGCAACACTCTGGCACAACTCGGGCAGAAGTCTGGCACAACTCCGACACAACTATAGCACAGCTCTGGCACAACTCTGCCACAACTCCGGCACAACTTGGGCACAACTCTGGCACGACTCTGGCACAACTCTGGCTTAACGCTGGCACAACTCTGGCAGACCTCTGGCACAACTCTGGGACCACTCAGGCACAACTCTGGCGCAACTAAGGCACATCTCTGGCACAACTCCGACAGCGCTGGCAACACTCTGGCACAACTCGGGCAGAAGTCTGGCACAACTCCGACACAACTATAGCACAGCTCTGGCACAACTCTGCCACAACTCCGGCACAACTTGGGCACAACTCTGGCACGACTCTGGCACAACTCTGGCTTAACGCTGGCACAACTCTGGCAGACCTCTGGCACAACTCTGGGACCACTCAGGCACAACTCTGGCGCAACTAAGGCACATCTCTGGCACAACTCCGACAGCGCTGGCAACACTCTGGCACAACTCGGGCAGAAGTCTGGCACAACTCCGACACAACTATAGCACAGCTCTGGCACAACTCTGCCACAACTCCGGCACAACTTGGGCACAACTCTGGCACGACTCTGGCACAACTCTGGCTTAACGCTGGCACAACTCTGGCAGACCTCTGGCACAACTCTGGGACCACTCAGGCACAACTCTGGCGCAACTAAGGCACATCTCTGGCACAACTCCGACAGCGCTGGCAACACTCTGGCACAACTCGGGCAGAAGTCTGGCACAACTCCGACACAACTATAGCACAGCTCTGGCACAACTCTGCCACAACTCCGGCACAACTTGGGCACAACTCTGGCACGACTCTGGCACAACTCTGGCTTAACGCTGGCACAACTCTGGCAGACCTCTGGCACAACTCTGGGACCACTCAGGCACAACTCTGGCGCAACTAAGGCACATCTCTGGCACAACTCCGACAGCGCTGGCAACACTCTGGCACAACTCGGGCAGAAGTCTGGCACAACTCCGACACAACTATAGCACAGCTCTGGCACAACTCTGCCACAACTCCGGCACAACTTGGGCACAACTCTGGCACGACTCTGGCACAACTCTGGCTTAACGCTGGCACAACTCTGGCAGACCTCTGGCACAACTCTGGGACCACTCAGGCACAACTCTGGCGCAACTAAGGCACATCTCTGGCACAACTCCGACAGCGCTGGCAACACTCTGGCACAACTCGGGCAGAAGTCTGGCACAACTCCGACACAACTATAGCACAGCTCTGGCACAACTCTGCCACAACTCCGGCACAACTTGGGCACAACTCTGGCACGACTCTGGCACAACTCTGGCTTAACGCTGGCACAACTCTGGCAGACCTCTGGCACAACTCTGGGACCACTCAGGCACAACTCTGGCGCAACTAAGGCACATCTCTGGCACAACTCCGACAGCGCTGGCAACACTCTGGCACAACTCGGGCAGAAGTCTGGCACAACTCCGACACAACTATAGCACAGCTCTGGCACAACTCTGCCACAACTCCGGCACAACTTGGGCACAACTCTGGCACGACTCTGGCACAACTCTGGCTTAACGCTGGCACAACTCTGGCAGACCTCTGGCACAACTCTGGGACCACTCAGGCACAACTCTGGCGCAACTAAGGCACATCTCTGGCACAACTCCGACAGCGCTGGCAACACTCTGGCACAACTCGGGCAGAAGTCTGGCACAACTCCGACACAACTATAGCACAGCTCTGGCACAACTCTGCCACAACTCCGGCACAACTTGGGCACAACTCTGGCACGACTCTGGCACAACTCTGGCTTAACGCTGGCACAACTCTGGCAGACCTCTGGCACAACTCTGGGACCACTCAGGCACAACTCTGGCGCAACTAAGGCACATCTCTGGCACAACTCCGACAGCGCTGGCAACACTCTGGCACAACTCGGGCAGAAGTCTGGCACAACTCCGACACAACTATAGCACAGCTCTGGCACAACTCTGCCACAACTCCGGCACAACTTGGGCACAACTCTGGCACGACTCTGGCACAACTCTGGCTTAACGCTGGCACAACTCTGGCAGACCTCTGGCACAACTCTGGGACCACTCAGGCACAACTCTGGCGCAACTAAGGCACATCTCTGGCACAACTCCGACAGCGCTGGCAACACTCTGGCACAACTCGGGCAGAAGTCTGGCACAACTCCGACACAACTCTAGCACAGTTCTGGCACAACGTTGGCACAACTCTGGCACACCTCTGGGACAACTCTGGCATAACTCTAACACAACCCTGGAATAAGTCTTGCACAGCTCTCCCATAACTCTGGCACAACCTTGGAACCACTCTGGCACAACTCTGGCACAAATCTGGCACAACCCCGGCATACCTCTGGCACAACTCTGGCAAAACTCTGGCACAATGCTGGAAAAACTCTGGCACAACTCTGGCACACCTCTGGGACAACTCTGGGACAACTCTGGCACAACCCCAGCACAACACTGGAACAACTCCTGCACAAATGTGGGACAGCTATAGCATAACTCTGGCAACACTCCGGCACAACTCTGGCACAACTCTGGCACAACTCTGTCACAACTCTAGCACAACTCTGACACAACTCTGGAACAACTCAGGCACAACTATGGCACAACTCTGGCACAGCTCTGGCACAAATCAGGCAGAAATCTGGCACAATTCTGTCACAGCTCAGGCACAACTCTGGCACAACTCCAGCACAACTCAGGCACAACTTTTGCGCAAGTCTGGCACAACGCTGGCACAACTCTGGCATAACTCTGGCAACACTCCGGCACAACTCTGGCACAACTCTGGCACAACTCTGTCACAACTCTAGCACAACTCTGACACAACTCTGGAACAACTCAGGCACAACTATGGCACAACTCTGGGACAACTCTGGCACAACTCTTGACAAAATCCGGCACAAATTGCGCACAACTCTTCCACAACTTTTGCACAACTCTTGCACATCTCTAGAAAACTCTGGCACAAATCTGGTACAACTCTGGCTTAACCCTGGGACAACTCTGGCACAACTTTGGCACAACTCAGGCAAAAATCTGGCCCATTTCTGGCAAAACCCTGGCACAACTCTGGCACAACTCTGGCACAACTCTGACACAACTCTGGCACAACTCTGGCACAAATCTGGCACAACTCCGGCACAGCTCTTGCACAACTCTTG
This sequence comes from Penium margaritaceum, assembly GCA_023375785.1. Taxonomy (NCBI): domain Eukaryota; kingdom Viridiplantae; phylum Streptophyta; class Zygnematophyceae; order Desmidiales; family Peniaceae; genus Penium; species Penium margaritaceum. The sequence goes on along the minus strand of SZWC01000016.1, from coordinate 738,676 downwards.
CACAACTCTTGCACAACTATGGCACAACTCTAGCATAACTCTGGCACAACTCCAGCACATTTCTGGCCTGACTCTGGGACAATTCTGGCACAACTTTGGAAAAACCTTGGTACAACTCCGGCACAACTCGAGCACAACTCTGGCACAACTCTGGCACAACTCCGGCTGAACTCTGGCACAACACTGGCATAACTCGGGCACAACTCTGGCATAACACTGGCAGAATCATGGAATAAGTCTTGCACAACTCTGGCACAACTCTGGCACAAATCTGGCACAACCCCGGCAGAACTCTGGCACAACACTGGCACAACTCTGGCACAATGCTGGAACAACTCTGGAACAACTCTGACACAACTCTGCGACAACTCTGGCACAACTCTGGGACCACTCAGGCACAACTCTGGCACAACTCTGGTAAAACTCAGGCACAACTCCGGCACAACTCTGGCACAACTCGGGCAAAACTATAGCACAACTCTGGCAGAACTCTTTCACAACTCTGGCACAACTCTGGTAAAACTCAGGCACAACTCCGGCACAACTCTGGCACAACTCGGGCAAAACTATAGCACAACTCTGGCAGAACTCTTTCACAACTCTGGCACAACTCTGGGACAACGCATGCACAACTCTGGCAGAACTCTGGCACAACTCTGGTACAACTCATGCACAACTCTGGCACAACTGGGGTACAACTCTGGCACAACTCAGGAACAACTCTGGCACAACTCTGGGACAACGCATGCACAACTCTGGCAGAACTCTGGCACAACTCTGGTACAACTCATGCACAACTCTGGCACAACTGGGGTACAACTCTGGCACAACTCAGGAACAACTCTGGCACAACTTTGACACACATCTGGCATAACTCTTGCACATCTCTGGCACAACGCTGGCACAACTCTTGCACAGCTCTGGCAGAACTCTGGCACAACTCTGGCACAACTCTGGCACAACTCAGGAACAACTCTGGCACAACTTTGACACACATCTGGCATAACTCTTGCACATCTCTGGCACAACGCTGGCACAACTCTTGCACAGCTCTGGCAGAACTCTGGCACAACTCTGGCACAACTATGGCACAACTCTGGGACAACTCTGGCGCAACTCTGCCACAAAAATGGCACAACTCTGGGACAACTCTGGCACAACATTGGAACAACCCTGGCTCAACACTGGCACATCTCTGGCACAACTCTGGCACAACTCTGGGACAACTCTGGCGCAACTCTGCCACAAAAATGGCACAACTCTGGGACAACTCTGGCACAACATTGGAACAACCCTGGCTCAACACTGGCACATCTCTGGCACAACTCTGACAAAAATCGTGCACAACTCCGGCACAACTCTGGCACAACTCCGGCACAACACTGGCAAAACTCTGGCATAACTCTGGCACAACCCTGGCACAACTCTGGGACAACGTTTGCACAAATCTGGCACAACTCCAGCATAACTCTTGCACAACTCTGGCACAAGGCTGGTATAACTCTGACACAAATCTGGCACATCTCGAGCACAACTATGGCACAACACTGGCACAACCTTGGCACAACGTTGGCACAGCTCTGGCACAACTCTGGATCAACTTTGGGAGAAATCTAGCACAACTCTGGCACAACTCTAGCACGACTCTGGAACAACTCTGGCACAACTCTGGCACAACTCTGGCACACCTCAGGCACAACTCTGGCACATCTCTGTCACAACTCCGACAACTCTGGCACAACTCTGGCACAACTCTGGCACAACTTGGCACAACACTGGCACAACCCTGGCATAAGTCTGGTACGATTCTGGCAGAACTATGGCACAACTCTGGCACAACTCTGGCACAACTCTGGCACAAATGTGGCATAACCCCGGCACAACTCTGGCAGAACTCTGGCACAACTCTTGCACAACTCTGGCAGAACTCTGGCACAACCCTGGCACAACTCTCGGAAACCTCTGGCACAACTCTGGCACAACTCAGGGACAACTCTGGCTCAACTATGGCACATCTTTGGCAGAACTCTGGCTTAACTATGGCACAACTCAGACACAACTCTGGCACAACTATGGCACAACTCTGAAACATCTCCGGCAAAACTCTGGAACAACTCTGTTACAACTCTGGAAAAACTCTGGCACAACCTTGGTACAACTATGGCACAACTCCGACACAACTATAGCACAGCTCTGGCACAACGCTGGCACAACTCTGGCACAACGCTGGCAGAAGTGAGGCACAACTCTAGGACAACTCTGGCACAACCCTGACACATATCTGGTACAACTCTGGCAGAACTATAGCACAACTCTAGCAGACATCTAGTAAAACTCCTGCACAACTCTGGGACAACTCAGGCACAACTCTGGTACAACTCTCGCACAACTCTGGCACAACTCAGGCACAACTCTGGCGCAACTCTGGCACAACTCTGGGATACCCCTGGCAAAACTCTGGCACAAATATGGCACAAATGTGGCATAACTCTGGCACAAGTCGGGCACAAGTCTGGCACAACTCTGGCGCAACTCTGGCACAACTCTGGGATACCCCTGGCAAAACTCTGGCACAAATATGGCACAAATGTGGCATAACTCTGGCACAAGTCGGGCACAAGTCTGGCACAACTCCAGCACAATTATAGGATAACTCTTGCACAAGTCTGACACAACGCTGGCACAAATCTGGCAAAACTCTGGCACAACTCTGGCACAACTAAGGCACAACCCAGGCACAGCTCTGGCACAACTCAGGCACAACTCTGGCACAACTCTGGCACAACCCTGGCACAACTCTGGCACAACTCTGGCACAACTATGGCACAACTTTGGCACTACGCTGGCACGACTCTGGCACAACTCTGGCACAACTTTGGCACAACTCTGGCACAACTCTGGCACAGCTCTGGCACAATTCTGGCACAACTCTGGCACAACTCCGGCACAACTCTCGCACAACTCTGGCATAACTCTGGCACAGTTATGGCACAACTCTGGCACAACTCCGGCACAACTTGGGCACAACTCTGGCACAACTCTTGGTCAGCTCTTGCACAACTCTGTCACACCTCCGGCACAACTCTAACACAACTCTGGCACAACTCTGGCCAAATCTGGGACAACTCTGGCACAACTTTGGCAGAACTCTGGCATAACTCTGGCACATCTGTGGCGAAACTCTGGCACAACTCTGGCACAACTCAGACACAACTCTGGCACAACTCTGGCACAACTTTGGCACAACTCCGGCACAACTCTGGCACAACTCTGACACAACTCTGCAAAAACTCTGGAACAGTTTTGGCACAACTCTGGCACAACTCGGGCAGAAATCTGGCACAACTCCGACACAACTCTAGCACAATTCTGGCACAATGTTGGCACAACTCTGGCACAACTCTGGCAGAACTCTGGCACAACTATACGACAACTCTGGCACACCTTTGGCACAACCCTGGCACATCACTGGCAAAACTCTGGCAGAACTATAGAACAACTCTAGCAGACCTCTGGCAAACCTCTCGCACAACTCTGGGACAACTCAGGCACAACTCTGGTACAACTCTCGCACAAGTCTGGCACAACTCTGCAACTCTGGCACCACTCTGGCACAACTCTGGCAACACTCTGGCACAAATTTGGCACAAATATGGCACAACTCTGGCCCAACTCTGGCACAAACCAGGCACAACTCTAGCACAACCCCGGCACAACTCTAGGAAAACTCTGGCACAACTCTGGCACAACTCTGGCACAACTCTGGCACAACTCTGGCACAACTCTGGCACAACTCTGGGACATTTCTGGCACAACTTTGGCACAACCCTGGCACAACTATGGCACAACTCTGGAAAAACTCTTGCAGAAATCAGGCACAACTCTGGCACAACTCAGGCACAACTCAGGCACAATTCTGGCACAACTCTGGCAGACCTCCGACAACTCTTGCACAACTCTGGCACTACTCTGGCACAACTCTGGCATAACAATGGCACAATCCCGGCATAAATCTGGCACAATTCTGGCACAACTCTGCCACAACTCTGGCACAAATCTGGCACAACTCTGGCACAAATCTGGCATAACCCCGGCACAACTCTGGCACAACTCTTGCACAACTCTGGCATAACTCTGGCACAACCCTGGGACAACTCTCGCACAACTCTGGGAAAACACTGGCACATCTCTGGCACAACTATAGCACTACTCTGGCACAACTCTGGAACAACTATGGCACAAATCTGGCACAACTCTGGCAAACCTCTGGCACAAATATGGCAAAACTCTGGCAAACTGCTGGGACAACTTTCGCACAACTCTGGGAAAGCTCTGGCACAACTCTGGCACAACTCTGGCACAACTCTGGCACAACTCTGGTACAAATGTGGCACAACTTTGGCCAAACTCTGGCACACATCTGGCACAACTCTGGTAAAACCCTTGCACAACTTTCGCACAACTCTGGGAAAGCTCTGGCACAACTATGGCACAACTCCGGCACAACTCTGACACAGCTCTGGCACAACTCTGGCACAACTCTGGCACAAGTCTGGCACAATTCTGGCACATCTCCGGCACAACTCAGGCACAACCCTTGCACAACTCTGGCACAACTCTGGCACAACTCTGGGACAACTCTGGCACAACTCTGGCACAAGTCTGGCACAATTCTGGCACATCTCCGGCACAACTCAGGCACAACCCTTGCACAACTCTGGCACAACTCTGGCACAACTCTGGGACAACTCTGGCACAACTCTGGCTCAACTATGGCACAACTATGGCACAACTACGGCACAACACTGGCACAACTCTAGCACAACTCCGACACAGCTTTGGCACAACTCTGGCACAACTCTGGCTCAACTCTGGCGCAACTCTGGCACAACTCTGGCACAACTATGGCACAACTACGGCACAACACTGGCACAACTCTAGCACAACTCCGACACAGCTTTGGCACAACTCTGGCACAACTCTGGCTCAACTCTGGCGCAACTCTGGCACAACTCTCACAAAATTCTGGAAAAACTCCGGCACAAATTTGGCACAAATCGGGCACAGATCTGGCACAACTCTGGCACAACTTGGGCACAATTCTGGCACAACTCCAACACAACTCTGGCACAACTCTGGCACAACTCTGGCACGACCCTGGCACAACTCTGGCACAACTCTGGAAGAACTCTGGCACCACTCTAGGAAAACTCTGGCACAGCTTTGGCACAACCCTGGCACAACTCTGGCACAATTCCGGCACAACTCTAGTAGAACCCTGGCACAACTCTGGCACAATTTTGGGACAACTCAGGCATATCTCTGGTACAACTCTCGCACAACTCTGACACAACTCAGGCACAACTCTGGCGTAACTATGGCAAAACTCTGGCACAATTTGAGCACTACTATGGCACAACTCCGGCAGAACTCTAGGACAACTCTGGCACAAGTCTGGCTCAATGCCGGTACAACTCTGGCACAACTCTGGCACAACTCTGGCACAACTCTAGCACTACTCGGGGACAACTCTGGCACAACTTTGGCTTAATCCTGGCACAAATCTGGCACAACTCTGGCACAACTCTGGACCAAATCAGGTTCAACTCTGGCACAACTCAGGCACAACTCAGGCTAAACTCTAGCACAACCCCCTGGCTCAGTTCCGACAGCTCTGGCACAACTCTGGCACAGCTCTGGCACAACTCTGGCATACCACTGGCACTGGCACAACCCTGGCATAAACCCAGCACAACTCTGGCACAATTCTGGCATAACTCTGTAACAACTCTGGCACCACTCTGCCACAACCCTGGCATAAATCTGGCATAACCCCGGCACAGCTCTAGCACAACTCTGGCACAACTCTGGCACAACACTGGCACAACCCTGGCACAACTCGCGCACAACAATGGGAAAACTCTGGCACAACTCTGGCACAACTCTAGCACACCTCTGGCACAACTCTGGCACAGCTCTGGCACAAATCTGGCACAACTCTGGCACAACTCTGGCACAGCTCTGGCACAACTCTGGCACAACTCTGGCACAACTCTGGCACAACTCTTGCGTAATTCTGGCACAACGCTGGCACAACCCTGGCACAACTCTGGCACAACTCTGGCACAACTCTAGCACATCTCGGGGACAACTCTGGCACAACTTTGGCACAATCCTGGCACAACTCTGGCACAACTCTGGCACAACTCTGGCACAAATCAGGAACAACTTTGGAACAACTCAGGCACAACTCAGGCACAACTCTGGCACATCATTGGCACAACTCCGACCACTCTGGCACAACTCTCGCACAACTCTGGAAGATTTATGGCATAACACTGGCACAACCATGGCATAAATACAGCACAACTCTGGCACAGCTCTGGCACAGCTCTGGCACAACTCTGGCACAACTCTGGCACAACCCTGGCACAAATCTGGCATAATCTTGGCACAACTCTAGCAAGACTTTGGTACAACGCTGGCACAACATTGGCACAAATCTCGCACACCTCTGGCACATCTCTGGCAAAAGTCTGGCACAACTCTGGCACAACTCCGACACAAATCTGGCACAGCTCTGGCAAAACTCTGGCTCAACTCCGGCACAACTCTGGCACAACTCTGGCACAACTCTGGAAAAACTCTGGCACAGTTTTGGCACAACTCTGGCACAACTCGGGCACAAATCTGGCACAATTCCGACACAACTCTAGGACAACTCTGGCACAACGTTGGCACAACTTTGGCACAACTCTGGCACAACCCTAGCACATCTTTGGCACAACTCTGGCGGAACTATGGCACAACTCTAGCAGAACTCTGGCAAAACTCTGGCACAACTCTGGGACAACTCAGGCACAACTCTGGTACAACTCTCGTACAACTCTGCCACAACTCAGGCACAACTCTGGCACAACTCTGGCACAACTCTGGCACAACTCTGGCAAAACTCTGGCAAAACTCTGGCACAAATTTACCACAAACATGGAACAACTCTGGCCACTCTGGCACAACCCGGGTACAACTCTGGCACAACTCTGGCACAACTCTGGCACAACTCTGGCAAAACTCTGGCAAAACTCTGGCACAAATTTACCACAAACATGGAACAACTCTGGCCACTCTGGCACAACCCGGGTACAACTCTGGCACAACCCTGGCACAACTCTAGGAAAACTCTGGCAAAACTCTGGCACAACTCTGGTACAACTCTGGCACAAATCTGGCACAAGTCTGGCACAACTCCGGGACATTTCTGGCACAACTTTGGCACAAACCCGGCTTAACTATGGCACAACTCTGGCAAAACTCTGGCAGAAATCAGGCACAACTCTGTCACAACTCAGGCACAACTCTGGCACAACTCTGGCATAACTCTGGCACAGCTCTAACAACTCTGGCACAACTCTGGCACAACTCTGGCACCACTCTGGCATAACACTGGCACTACCCCGGCATAAATCTGGCACAATTCTGGCACAACTCTGGCACAACCCTGGCACAACTTTGGCGCAAGTCTGGCTCAACCTTGGGACAAGTCTGGATTTGTGCAACAGTCGTGCCAAAGTTGTGCCAGAGTTGTGCCAGAGTTGTGCCAGAGTTGTGCCACAGTTGTGCCAGAGCTGTGCCAGAATTGTGCCAGAGTTGTGCCAGAGTTGTGCCAGAGTTGTCCCAGAGTTGTGCTGGATTCGTGCAACAGTCGTGCCAAATTTGTGCAAGAGTTGTGCCTCAGATGTGCCAAAGGCATGCCAGAGTTATGCCAGAGTTGTGCCAGAGATGCGCCAGAGTTGCGCCAGAGTTGTTCCAGAATTGTGCCAGAGTTGTGCCAGAGTTGTGCCAGAGTTGTGCCGAATTCTCGCCACAGTTGTGCCAAAGTCATGCCAGAGCTGTGCCACAGTTGTGCCAGAGTTATGCCATAGTTGTGCCATAGTTATGCCAGAGTTGTGCCAGAGTTGTGCCAGAGTTCTGCCAGAGTTGTGCCGGAGTTGTGCCAAAGTTGTGCCAGAGTTGTGCCAGAGTCGTGCCAGCGTAGTGCCAAAGTTGTGCCATAGTTGTGCCAGAGTTGTGCCAGCATTTTGTTAGAGTTGTGCCAGAGTTGTGCCAGAGTTGTGCGAGAGTTGTGCCAGAGTTGTGCCAGAGTTGTGCGAGAGTTGTGCCAGAGTTGTGCCAGAGTTGTGCGAGAGTTGTGCCAGAGTTGTGCCAGAGTTGTGCGAGAGTTGTGCCAGAGTTGTGCCAGAGTTGTGCGAGAGTTGTGCCAGAGTTGTGCCAGAGTTGTGCGAGAGTTGTGCCAGAGTTGTGCCAGAGTTGTGCGAGAGTTGTGCCAGAGTTGTGCCAGAGTTGTGCGAGAGTTGTGCCAGAGTTGTGCCAGAGTTGTGCGAGAGTTGTGCCAGAGTTGTGCCAGAGTTGTGCGAGAGTTGTGCCAGAGTTGTGCCAGAGTTGTGCGAGAGTTGTGCCAGAGTTGTGCCAGAGTTGTGCGAGAGTTGTGCCAGAGTTGTGCCAGAGTTGTGCGAGAGTTGTGCCAGAGTTGTGCCAGAGTTGTGCGAGAGTTGTGCCAGAGTTGTGCCAGAGTTGTGCGAGAGTTGTGCCAGAGTTGTGCCAGAGTTGTGCGAGAGTTGTGCCAGAGTTGTGCCAGAGTTGTGCGAGAGTTGTGCCAGAGTTGTGCCAGAGTTGTGCGAGAGTTGTGCCAGAGTTGTGCCAGAGTTGTGCGAGAGTTGTGCCAGAGTTGTGCCAGAGTTGTGCGAGAGTTGTGCCAGAGTTGTGCCAGAGTTGTGCGAGAGTTGTGCCAGAGTTGTGCCAGAGTTGTGCGAGAGTTGTGCCAGAGTTGTGCCAGAGTTGTGCGAGAGTTGTGCCAGAGTTGTGCCAGAGTTGTGCGAGAGTTGTGCCAGAGTTGTGCCAGAGTTGTGCGAGAGTTGTGCCAGAGTTGTGCCAGAGTTGTGCGAGAGTTGTGCCAGAGTTGTGCCAGAGTTGTGCGAGAGTTGTGCCAGAGTTGTGCCAGAGTTGTCCCAGAGTTGTGCCAGAGGTGTGCCAGAGTTGTGCCAGAGTTGTGCCACAGTTGTTCCAGAATTGTAACAAAGGTGTGCCAGAGTTATGCCAGAGTTGTGCCAGAGTTATGCCAGAGTTGTGCCTGAGTTGCGCCAGAGTTGTGCCAGAGTTGTGCCAGAGTTGTGCTAGAGTTGTGCCAGAGTTGTGCCAGAGTAGTACCAGAGTTGTGCCAGAGTTTTGCCAGCGTTGTGCAATATTTGTTCCAGAGGAGTGCCAGAGTTGTGCAAGAGTTGTGCCAGAGTTGTGCCAGAGTTGTGCCAGAGTTGTGCCAGAGTTTTGCCAGAGTTGTGCCAGAGCTTTGCCAGAGTTGTGCCAGAGTTGTGCCAAAGTTGTGCCAGAGTTGTACAAAAGTCGTGCCAGAGTTGTGCCAGAGTTGTGCCAGAGATGTGCCATACTCGTGCCGTTGTTGTGCCAGAGTTTTGCCAGATTTATGCCAGAGTTTTGCCAGGGTTGTGCCAGAGTTGTTCCAGAGTTTTGCCACAGTTGTGCCAGAGTTGTGGCAGAGTTGTGCCAGAGTTGTACCAGAGTTAAGCCAGAGTTTTGCCAGCGTTGTGCCAGAGTTGTGCCAGAGTTGTGCCAGACTTGTGCCAGAGTTGTGCCAGAGTTGTGGCAGAGTTGTGCCAGAGTTGTACCAGAGTTAAGCCAGAGTTTTGCCAGAGTTGTGCCAGAGTTGTGCCAGAGTTGTGCCAGAGTTGTGCCAGAGTTGTGCCAGAGTTGTGCCAGAGTTGTGCCATAGTTGTGCCAGAGTTGTGCCAGAGTTGTCCCATAGTTGAGCTGGATTCGTGCATCAGTCGTGCCAAAGTTGTGCAAGAGTTGTGCCACAGGTGTGCCAAAGTTGTGCCAGAGTTATGCCAGAGTTGTGCCAGAGTTGCGCCAGAGTTGTACCAGAGTCGTGCCAGAGTTGTGCCAGAGTTGTGCTATAGTTGTGCCAGAGTTGTGCCTAGTTTTGCCGCAGACGTGGAAAAGTCATGCCAGAGCACTGCCGCAGTTGTGCCAGATTTTTGCCAGAGTTGTGCCATAGTTGTGCCAGAGTTGTGCCCGAGTTGTGTCAGAGTTGTGCCAGAGTTGTGCCAGAGTTGCGCCAGAGTTGTGCCAGAGTCGTGCCAGAGTTGTGCCAGAGTTGTGCTAGAGTTGTGCCAGAGTTGTGCCAGAGGTGTGCCAGAGTTGTGCCAGAGTTGTGCCAAAGTAGTGCCAGAGTTGTGCCAGAGTTTGGCCAGAGTTGTGCCAGAGTTGTTCCAGAGTTTTGCCACAGTTGTGCCAGAGTTGTGGCAGAGTTGTGCCAGAGTTGTGCCAGAGTTGCGCCAGAGTTGTGCCAGAGTCGTGCCAGAGTTGTGCCAGAGTTGTGCTAGAGTTGTGCCAGAGTTGTGCCAGAGGTGTGCCAGAGTTGTGCCAGAGTTGTGCCAAAGTAGTGCCAGAGTTGTGCCAGAGTTTGGCCAGAGTTGTGCCAGAGTTGTTCCAGAGTTTTGCCACAGTTGTGCCAGAGTTGTGGCAGAGTTGTGCCAGAGTTGTGCCAGAGTTGCGCCAGAGTTGTGCCAGAGTCGTGCCAGAGTTGTGCCAGAGTTGTGCTAGAGTTGTGCCAGAGTTGTGCCAGAGGTGTGCCAGAGTTGTGCCAGAGTTGTGCCAAAGTAGTGCCAGAGTTGTGCCAGAGTTTGGCCAGAGTTGTGCCAGAGTTGTTCCAGAGTTTTGCCACAGTTGTGCCAGAGTTGTGGCAGAGTTGTGCCAGAGTTGTGCCAGAGTTGCGCCAGAGTTGTGCCAGAGTCGTGCCAGAGTTGTGCCAGAGTTGTGCTAGAGTTGTGCCAGAGTTGTGCCAGAGGTGTGCCAGAGTTGTGCCAGAGTTATGCCAGAGTTGTGCCTGAGTTGCGCCAGAGTTGTGCCAGAGTTGTGCCAGAGTTGTGCCAGAATTGTTCCAGAGTTGTTCCAGAGTTGTGCGAGAGTTGTGCCATAGTAGTGCCAGAGTTGTGCCAGAGTTGTGCCAGGGGTGTGCCATAGATGTGCCAGAGTTGTGCCAGAGTTGTGCCAGAGTTGTGCCAAAGTTGTCCCAGAGTTGTGCTGGATTTGTGCAACAGTCATGCCAAAGTTGTGCTAGAGGTGTGCCACAGTTGTGCCAAAGTTGTGCCAGAGTTATGCCAGAGTTGTGCCAGAGTT
>SZWC01000016.1:701269-711403 GCA_023375785.1 Penium margaritaceum | reverse complement strand
CTCTGGCACAACTCTGGCACAACTCTGGCACAACTCTGGCACAACTCTGGCACAACTCTGGCAAAACTCGGGAACAACTCTGGCACAAGTCTGGCACATCTCTTGCACAACTCTGGTACAACTCTGGGACAACTCTTGCACAACGCTGGCACAACTCTGGCACAGCTTTGGCACATCTCTGGCAAAACTCTGGATGAACTCTGGCATAAGTCTGGCACATCTCTTGCACAACTTTGGTACAACTCTGGTACAACTCTGGCACAACTCTGGCACAACTCTGGCACAACTCTGGCACAACTTTGGCACATCTCTGGCAAAACTCTGGATGAACTCTGGCATAAGTCTGGCACATCTCTTGCACAACTTTGGTACAACTCTGGTACAACTCTGGCACAACTCTGGCACAACTCTGGCACAACTCTGGCACAACTTTGGCACATATCTGGCACAACTCTGGCACAACTCTGGCACACCTATGCAAAACTCTGGCACAACTCTGGCACATCTCTGGCACAACTCTGGCAAAACTATGGCACAACTCTGGCACAACTTTGGAACAACTCTGGCACAACTCTGGCAGAACTATGGCACAACTTTGGCACAACTGTGGCACAACTCCATCACAACTCTGGCACAACTCTGGCACAACTCTGGCACAAATCTGGCAAATTTCTGGCACAACTCTGGCATGACTCTGGCACAATCTTGGCACACCTCTTGCACAACTCTGGAACAACTCGGGCAAAACTCTGGGACAAATCTGGCAAAACTCTGGCACAACTCTGGCTCAACTCTGGCACATCTCTTGCACAACCCTGGCATCACTCCGGGACAACTCCTGCACAACTCTGGCACAACTCTGGCACAAAATTCGCACATCTCTGGCACAACTCTGGCACAAATCTGGCACAACTCTTACACAGTTATGGCACAACTCTGGCACAACTATGGCATAACTCTGGCACAAATTTGCCTCGACTCTGGCACAACTCTGCCACGACTCTGGCACAACTCTGGCACAACTCTGGCACAACTCTGGCACAATCATGGCGCAACCCTGGCACATTCCTGGCAAATCTCTGGCAAACCTCTGGCACAACTCTGGCAAAAATCTGGCAAAACACTGACACAACTCTGGCACAACTCCGGCACAACTCTGGCACAACTCTGGCAGAACTCTGCCACAACTCTGGCACAACTCTGGCAAAAATCTGGCAAAACACTGACACAACTCTGGCACAACTCCGGCACAACTCTGGCACAACTCTGGCAGAACTCTGCCACAACTCTGGCAGAAATCGGCCACAACTGTGGCACAACTTTGACACAACTCAGGCACAACTCTGGCACAACTCTGGCACAATTCTGGCACAACTATGGCACAACATTTGCACAACTCTGGCACAATTCTGGCACAACTCTGGCACAACTGTGGCACAACTTTGACACAACTCAGGCACAACTCTGGCACAACTCTGGCACAATTCTGGCACAACTATGGCACAACATTTGCACAACTCTGGCACAATTCTGGCACAACATTGACACAACTCTTGCACAACTCTGGCACAACTCTGGGACAATTATGGCACAATCATGGCACAATCCTGGCACAATCCTGGTACAACACTAGCACAACTCTGGCATAGCTCTGGCACAACTCTGGCACAACTCTGAGACAACTCTGGCACAACTCTGGCACAACTTTGGCCTAACTGTGGCACAACTCTGGCACAACCCTGGCACAACTCTGGCACAACTCTGGCACAACTCTGGCACAACTCTGGCACAAATCTGGCAAAACCCTGGCACAACTCTGGCACAACTCTGGCACAACTTTGGCCTAACTGTGGCACAACTCTGGCACAACCCTGGCACAACTCTGGCACAACTCTGGCACAACTCTGGCACAACTCTGGCACAAATCTGGCAAAACCCTGGCATAACTCTGGCACAACTCTGGCACAACTTTGGCAAAAATCTGGCACAGATCTGGCACAACTCTTGCACAATTGTGGCCCAACTCTTGCACAAACCTGGCACAGCTCTGGGACAACTCTGGCACAACTCTGGCACAACTTTGGCAAAAATCTGGCACAGATCTGGCACAACTCTTGCACAATTGTGGCCCAACTCTTGCACAAACCTGGCACAGCTCTGGGACAACTATGGCACAACTCTGGCACAACTCTGGCACAAATCTGGCAAAACTCTGGCACAACTGTGGCACAACTCTGGCAAAACTCTCTCACAACTCTGGCACAACTATGGCACAAATCTGGCACAACTCTGGGACAACTGTGGCACAACTCTGGCACAACTCTGGCAAAACTCTGGCACAGGTCTGGCACAACTATAGCAAAACTCTGGCACAACTCTGGATCAACTCTGGCACAACTGTGGCACAACTCTGGCATAACACTGGCACAACTCTAGCACAACTCCAGCACAACTCTGGCACAACAATGGCACAACAAAGTTACAACTCTGGCACAACTCTGCCAGAACTCTGGCACAACTATGGCACAACTGTGGCACAACTCTGGCACAACTCTAGCACAACTCCAGCACAACTCTGGCACAACAATGGCACAACAAAGTTACAACTCTGGCACAACTCTGCCAGAACTCTGGCACAACTATGGCACAACTGTGGCACAACTCTGGCAGAACTCTGGCACAACTTTGGCACAACTGTGGCACGACTCTGGCACAGCTCTGGCACAACTGTGGCACAACTCTGGCACAGCTTTGGCACAACCGTGGCATAAATCTGGCATAACTCTGGCACAACTCTGGCACAACTTTGGCACAACTGTGGCACGACTCTGGCACAGCTCTGGCACAACTGTGGCACAACTCTGGCACAGCTTTGGCACAACCGTGGCATAAATCTGGCATAACTCTGGCACAACTCTGGCACAACTCCTGCACAAATTTGGCACAACTCGGGCAAAACCCTGGCACAACTCTGGCACAACTCCGGCACAGCTCTGGCACAACTCTGGCAAAACTCTGTTACAACTCAGGCACAACTCTGGCATATCTCGTCCACAACTCTTGCACAACTCTGGCTCAACTCTGGCACAACTCTCACACAATTCTGGCTCAACTCTCGCACAACATAGGCACAGGTGCAGGCACCATAGGCGCAGGCCTAGGCAGCGTAGGTGCAGGCGCAGGCACCGTAGGTGCAAGCGCAAACACCGTGGTGCAGGTGCTGGCACCGTAGGCTGAGGCGGAGGCACCTTAGGCGCAAGCGCAGGCAGCGTACATGCAGGCGCAGGCACCGTAGGCGCAGGCACAGGCACCATAGGTGCAGGCGTAGGCACTGTAGGCACAAGCGCGGGCACCGTAGGCGCAGGCGCAAGCACTGTAGGCGAAGGCGCAAGCACCATAGGCGCACGCTAAGGCACCGTAAGCACTAGCCCAGGCACCGTAGGTGCAGGCACAGGCACTTCAGGTGCAGGCAGAAGCACCGTACGCGCAGGCACAGGCACCGTAGGCACTTGCATGAGGCACCGTAGGTGCAGGCGCAGGCACCATAGGCGCAGGCACAGTCACCATAGCCACAGTTACCATAGGTGTAGGCGCAGGCACCGTAGGTGCAGGCGTAGGCACCATAGGTGCAGGCCCAGGCACCGTAGGTGCTCGTGTAGGCACTGTAGGAGCAGGCGCAGGTACTGTAGGCGTAGGCATAGGCATCGTAGGGGCAAGCGTAAGCACCGTATGCGCACGCGCAGGCACCGCACAACATGTGCAGGCGCAGGCACCGTAATCTCCGGCGCAGGCAGCGTAGGCGTAGACCCATGCACCGTACGCGCAGGCACAGGCACCGTAGTTGCAGGCGCAAGTAGCGTAGGCGCAGGCGCAGGCTCCATAGGCGTAGGCGCAGGCACCATACGCGTAGGAGCAGACACCATAGGCGCAAGCGCATTTACCGTAGGCGCAAGCGTAGACCGTAGACGCAAGCGCAGGCATTGTAGGTGCGGGCTCAGCCACCATAGGCACAGGCGTAGGCACTTAGGTGCAGGCGCAGGCACCTAGGCGCATGCACAGGCACCTAGATGCAGGCGTAGGCACAGTAGGCAGAGACACAGGCACCGTAGGTGCAGGTGCACGCATGGTAGGCGCAGGTGCAGGCACCGTAGGTGCAAGCGCAAACACTGCAGGCACAGGCGCACGCACCATAGGCGTAGGCGCAGGCATCGTAGGCACGGTTACCGTAGGCGTAGGCGCAGGCACGTAGACGTAGGCGCAGGCACCGTAGGTGCAGGGCGGGGAATCTTGGGCGCAGATGCAGGCACTTTAGGCGTAGGTGCAGGCACCATAGGCGCAGGCTCAGGCATGGTAGGCACAGACGTAGGCACCGTAGATCCAAGCACAGGCATCGTAGGCGCAGGCCCAGTAGGCGCAGGCCAAAGCACCTAGGCGCAGGCGCAGGCACATAGTCACATGCGGAGGCACCGTAGGCGTAGGCGTAGGCACCATAGGCGCAGGCGCAGGCACTGTCGGCGTAGGCGCAGGCACCGTAGGCGCAGGCGCAGGCACCGTGGCACAGGTGCTGGCACCGTAGGCTGAGGCGCAGGCATCTTAGGCGCAGGCGTAGGCGGCGTACGTGCAGGCGCAGGCACCATAGGCGTAGGCGCAGGCACCATAGGCACAGGCACAGGCACTGTAGACGCAGGCACAAGCACTGTAGGCGCATGTGCATGCACCATAGGTGCAGGCTCAGGCACTGTAGGCACTGGCTCATGTACCGTGGGCGCAGGCGCATGCACTTTAGGTGCAGGCGAAAGCACCGTAGGCACAGGCGCATGCACCGTGGGCGCTTGCACAACGCACCGTAGGCGCACGCACAGGCACCATAGGCGCAGGCACTGTCACCGTAGCCACAGGTACCATAGCTGTAGGCGTAGGTACTTAATGCATATGTCACTGACCATGAACAAAGAGCTTCACTTCATGTTGTCAACATTTACAGCTCACAACATGAGTCACAGATAGTTTGAGGGGGCTAAAAAACGTTTGGGAACACTCGCTGTCAACAAGGAAGTACAAAGACCTTCGATCCATAATAACACGACGTGGTAACCATGTACAGTGACAAACCAAAGAAGGCATATGTCAGAACCATGACCAAACGGGTTGCACAGTGTGTGGTCAACGTTAAAAACTGATATTACGAGTCACAAATGGTCAGTGGGGGAAACCATGGGTTGGGAACACTAGTCATCAACTAGCAAGTAGAAACATTTTCAAAAAGTAGTGGCACGGCGTGGCTAGCATGCACAGTGACCAACCAAAGGATGCACGCGTCACTGATAATGACCGAAGAAGTCCACTACGTATGGTCAACATTGACAACTCATAACACGAATCACAAATGGTCAGAGGGATCGACAATGGTTTGGGAACCCTATGTATCGACTAGAAAGGACAAAGAAATTCGATACGTAGTGGCACGGTGATGCCCCCAATTTTGCCGCGCATTATTTTACTTATGCGCTCTCTGACTCCACGTTTGGTTTGCGCCGCGATCTTGCCGTTCCACGATTCAGGGTAGCACCCGCTGGTTGCTTCTCCGCTACCTCTCCCGATCTTCCGCGGATGCTTCACAACTTCTGGGTTCTAGCCGTGGGTAGTGCTCCACGACTCCCTCCTTGCCAACACGAGAGTCCGCCACCTCGTGGCCTCTGACTCCTCTGCCTGCGGAACCCCGTTCCGCGGACATGTGCAAGGCCGCGGAGTTGCCAACAGCACGCTTCATCCAACTTGTGTTCCCTGGTGATGACAGCACTCAGCGGGATCTTTGGTTGTTCTCAGGAGGGGTGGACTGAGCAGTATGCTCCGCACACATCCGCAGGGCAAGTATTTGTCCTCCGCGAGGCAATTCCGCGGAGAGCAGGTCTGGAACTTCCTCCTCTGGTGCGGATCTTAGCGGATGAAGCCTGGGTGTGAATTACACTAACACTCGCGTGGATCAATCAGATGGATGGAGACAATCAAGTTCTGCATGAGTCAGGATTCTCAGGCTCATGAGGGGAAATAGGCTTGCATTGGGCAAAAGGTGAGCATCTCTCATCATCAGTCAGATCTCTGATTACAATTGTCCCTCCGTTACGCTACTACTTTATATCTACCAAAAGCTAGTCCTCTTCAGACTTCCTTCCCTCTCTCCCCTATCTTTGACTCTGCACGGCGCGCTACACGCACCGCGGGTCTTGTCCCACACACACACACACTTTACTACCACATTTCCTGTGCTATTATTACATCTTCCTCTAATCCGCGACTTGGGCGCTTGCAGTCTTGTGTTCTTCCTTGAATCTTCGTCTTCGCGCGGTGCGCCTCCCCCCCGGTCTCCTCCTTGATTACCGCCGCTCCCTTGAGCCCTCATTGGTCAGGCTCCTGCCTGACCTCTGGTCCTGGCGTCGTGTGTTTCCGCACGTCCGGCGCTCCATCTTCTCTGCGGCTCGACTCTGGTTCTCTTCTCACCGCGGATTCTCACCCTGCTGTCCCGCCCGTTTTGGCTTCTCTGCAGCCATTCTTTCGAACAGCTGTTGACAGTTCACCGGCAATTCTTGCTCCTTGGCGGCGGCCTTCCCGCCCTTTTCCTTTATCACGGCTGGGTTTTGCGCCACCCCACGCTCTACCGCAATCTTATCGCAGGAGCAAGCATGCCTTGCGCGTTCCCCGGTGCTCCGCGGTTTCCCTTTTTCTTCCTCCGCGGTCCTCAGGCTGCGGAAGCCTCGTTCCGCGGATCTGTAGGAAGTAGCAATTTTTCTCCGCGGATCCATCTTCTCCTCAGCGGGGACGCGGTGGGTCTCCGCCTGACAGTGATGCCCCCAACCCCCCCTTTTCCAAGACTCTGTCCCAGAGTCTCCTTAGCGCGATAGACGTGTGAACTTTCCTTAGGGGCCTGGCCGCTGCCGTTGTTGACAGGGTCGGCAATAGATCTCCACTGCTCCGCCCTCACGCTAATACCTCGCGGAGCATTCCTGATGCACATACAACTGGCAACCCTCACACCTGGCTCTTGTAGTGATGTCTTCCGCACCCAGTCTCTTTTTGCAAGTGGAGCAGTGCGGGATTCGCTCATATGTCCTGCAGCTGGTGCAGCGGTACACTGTCAGCCCCTCCTCATTCCTGCCCACCTCTGTGGCGCATTGTACGTGGGTCGATCCTCCGCAGTGCTCGTAGTGGCATGCTGTCCCTGTGACAACCCCCATACAACCATCACTGCAGCACTGTAGTCCAGAGTTCTCCGCACCCCAGTTCGACTTTTTGGGCTGAGCCAAGCATTGGTGGCATGTCCACACTCCTTCCTTGCCCCTCTTGCCACACCGCAGATGGCACATTCTTAAGCACATGCCACATCCCTTGCCAACCTCCGCCCTTCCCTCGTGGCAGGCTGCGCAAGCAGGTTCTCGGGTCTCCGCGTTGAAACTGAGATAGCAGTCTGCCTCAAGGAGCTCTTTGCCCACACATTGGTGGCACTGGCCCTTCCAGGCAGAGTTCCTAGCCACCAGGCATTCGCGGTGCGCAGACCTCGTGTAGACCACACATTTTTCTCCATCTTGCATGGTCTTTAGGCATGTTGGGCATGCCGCGGGTTGGCGCCCCTTCATCCCCAGTCCTTCCTCTTCCTGTGATTCTTTCTCTTCTTCTTCCTCATTCATTCGCGGTGCCCTGCAAACGCCTTGGTGCCTTTCGACCCCCTCCCTGCACCTCCTGCACACCGCATCCCCGCTTCACCCTCCGCGCTCATCACGAGGTGGGGCCAAGCAGCCAGTGCAGATTTTGCGGAGGCATCTGCCACAGTCCTGCACTTCCACTCCCCACCACTGGCCGCATTGACTGCATTTTCTTTCTTCCAGTTCCTTCCTCCCTTTCTCTTCTGCCGGGACCCGTCCCTCCTCCTGCCATTGCCTCATTGTGGCCCCGGAAATGGAGCGCGGACCTATCTTTCGTTCTGGTGGCCCTTCTTCCTCCTCCTCCTCCTCCTCTTCCTCCTCTTCTGGATCCCACCTCCCGTGGGACGGCGCTCCCCCAGCGCCGGGTCCTGCTCCCTCCTCCTCATCCTTTTTCTTCGCGGCCTCCTGTTCAGCAGCCTCCTTCAGACATCGCAGGCAGGTTCGATTTTGTCCGATGCAGGTCTTGGAGGCTCCGCCGGCGTATTATTGCGCTGGGTTCCCGCATACCCGGCACACCACCTTTAGGAGTGGTTCAGCAGGGAGGTCTTCTTCGCACCACACACACGGGCCCGTGTAGTTAGCCAGGGTCTTTGGGCTCATTGGCACCCTCGTCTGCGGTGGTCCTCTCTGGAGTGGCTGCTAGGACACTCCCGCTGAGGTCCGCTCGGGTTGTGGTTTGGATCTGCCTTCGGGCCCCTCCTTTCCTTGGTCCCGCAGCTTTCCCTGCTCCTGCCATTTCTCCCCCTACTGTTCCTACTGTTGCTCCCGCCTCCGCGGCTCGCGTTGTTGTTCTTTCCGTACCTCCTCCGTGGTAAGTTCGCGGACATCGGATTCCTCCTCCTCAATCTCCTTTGGCTCCTGGCTCCATTCCTGCTCCTGCTGCGACACCTGTCTCTCACAAACATCCAGCACCTCCTCTGCTCTCCATCCTCGCGAACCTTTCCGCTGCGGTAGGGGCGGCAGGCGCCCTCCCGTCCCGGGGATGTGCGTTTGCCATGCGGGTGGCAGCAGTACAAATTTTGTGGCCGGATAACTGCGGTCGCTGAATCCTTCCGGTCCTTCCAGCCACACCTGCCCTGCCTCCACACTAGCCACACGGTACACCTCCCACGGCTCCCCTGCCTCACTCTCTACACTGGGGAAGGGGCGGAGATACACCAGATGACCCTCCTTGATGGGCCCATGGTTAAGCTGTCGGTTTGCCGCGTCACATCCGCGCCAGGCTGACACGGAACCCCTCAGCCGCGCCTCTGCCCGCATGGTCTTGGTCCGCTTGCAACGCTCACGGAACCATTCCGCGACCGCCTTATCCTTCTCTTCTTCCGAGAGCTTCTCTTGCTCCTCCGGAGCAAGTGGTAGCCTTAGCGGTTTCTGGGGCATGCCCATCGCCGCACGCGGTGGTTGTCCGAAGAGTAGCATGTGGGGTGAGAAGGAGGTTGCTCCGCTGGGTGTCGTGTTGATGAAATGGGCCGTCTTCCTGAGCTTCTCAGTCCTGCTGCTATCCTCCGCGATTGCCACTGTCCTCTCCAGTATGTCATGCACCCGCTCCACTTGCCCTTGTGACTCTGGCCGGTATCGTCCGGAGTGCACATGGCGGACTCCCCACTCCTCCAGCTCTTCTCTGAAGGCTCCCATGAACTCCGTGCCGTTGTCGCTATCCACCACGCTGCAGCCACCAAAGCGGTAGAAGATTTCTTCGCGGATGAACCTTGCCGCGGTGGCTGAATTTCTGCTAGGCACTGCGCGGACCCAGAGGTACTTCGTGAAGCGGTCCACCGCTGCAATCCAGTATCGGTTCCCCTGGTTGCGGTGGGCGCGAGGGCCGTGGAAGTCGATGATGATCTTTTCCAACGGTTCACCGATAGGGGAGGGCTGGAACAGCGGCTGGTCCCGCGGTGTGGTTTTCCGTGCTCGTTCGCAGGGGGCGCAGTGCTGCACCACGTCCTTGGTGATGGCCGCCAGGTTCGGCATGTGGATGATAGGCGTCAGGCCATCTTTCAGTGCCTACACACCAGTGTGATGGTGGCGGTGGTAAGCCTCCACGACTGCCTTCTACAACGTTGGCGGGGGCACCCATAAGACGCGCGGAGTTATTCTCCAGAGACGGCCGTCCTCCCATGCATACTACTCACACACACGAGCTATGTCGGCCTTTTTCCTGTGGTCGAATTCCACACCCAGCCGTACTTCCAGGTCCGTGTACACCTTCTGCGCCTCCGCTTTCTGCTGTTCCTTGCTGCTGGCGCGGAGAAGGATTTGAGCGGTCTGCCAGATCCGCCAGTCTTGTGTTTCCATGGGCACTTTCCTCCCCGCTTTCTCTGTCACTACTTCCCCCGGCTTCCGCTTTGTCTTCGGCACTCTTGCCGGCAATCCGTGTGCTCGCTTCCCATCCTGCTCCGCTTTCATCACCTCGAACTTCTTGCGGTTCTCTTCATCA
>SZWC01000016.1:664325-693692 GCA_023375785.1 Penium margaritaceum | reverse complement strand
TGTATGTCCCACCCGCGCAAGCCCAATTCTTGGGCTCGTGCAATAAGAGTGGTCTCTGCTGCGGTGGGGGGCAACTCTGTAGTCTCGTCCCCCGCCATCGGCAGCCCCAGCTTGACATTGCGAGCTCCGCTCGTAGAGTTCGCGGGTGCCTGTGGGTTGGGTAGAATGCCCTACCCTCCCGGGGCAGTCTGGGTTTGATGATCCGGTGCCTGCCGCCCAGCTTGCGTCTGGTGATGATGTTGCTGGTCCTGCCATGGTTGATTGTAATACCGCTGTCACTGCTGCACCACGGGATCCTGCTGTACGGGGTCGGTTCGCGGAACACCTTGCCTTTTGCACGGACAGTCGCGAGCAATGTATTCCAGGCTCTGGCAAGTGTAGCATGCCTTAGGCTTGGGTCGGGAGGCCTGTGCCGCTGGTGCTGGAGCATGAGAATCTCCACCCTGATGCTGCCACGTTGACCGTTGTCGCATGGAAATGGCTGTGGCGTCCTGCACCGCATCCTGCAGGGATTGGTAGCGCTCAGGGATCATCAGGCTGCTGATCTCATCGGGAAGTGCGCGGATGAGATTTTTCAGGAGGACCCACAGCGGCAGTCCTTCGCCTTGAGGGTTTTTGGCAATGGATGCCCAAGTGAGGAACTGATCTAAGAACCTCCGGATGTCAGTATCCTTCCGCATGACCTCCTTTTCAATTTTACGGAGTGCTTCTTCCTTGGTCAGCCGCTTGAAGCGCTTGGTCAGCGCGTTGCCAAAGTCCTTAAAGGATTTGAACGGTGCTTGCGCATTGTACCAGTCCTCTGCCGCGCCTTGAAGATAGAGCTCCGTGGTGGCAAGGCAAAGGTCCGGTGGGATCCGTCCAATGCTTGCGTGTATCGTGATCTGCTTCAACCACGTCCATGGGTCCTCTTCGGGGGTCCCTTTGAAGATCTCCAGCCGCGGAATGTTGGCGGGCTGTGTGCGTACGTACTGCAGCTGAGGCACAGTATTTCGGTTGGCCATGGATGTTGCCGCGGAGAATGGGTGCGGAGCTGGACGGGGGGACTGGGATGAGGAGCTGTGATCGCCGAATAGCGCACGTGGCTAGTTTGTGGCTGCCCCTGGGGTGCAGGTGTGGGGTTGTTCATTGGGGCTGTCGCCAGAAGAGCATAACAATGGGTCGCAGGGGTGGCCTACGTCGCATAGGGTGCGGCATAGAAGATAGTCCCAAGGGGCGGTGTCTGTGTGTTCGGGGCGGCGGGGACCGTATGTCCTGGCAGCCAGTACCCCTGAGGTAGAGGGTGTGACACCGCAGAGTGGTAGAGCGGAGTGGCGGTAGACGCTGCACGGGCCATGGTGGTCGCTAGATTCGGCCGGAGAGCAGGGTAGGTGGAGTGAGGTACTGTCGGTTGCATCTGGCTGGCAGGTTGTGCTGGATGGACTACGATCCCAGCTGGCGCGGTACCCGTCGGTTGCTGGTGGTACACTGGGTGTCCAACCACCACGGGCATTAGTTGCGATGTCATAGGAGCCGCTGGTTGCTGTGACGATATCTGCTGCATGGGTGCTTGCGGCGGCACTCCTGCCGCGGAGGGGATGGTCCAGGTGCCCATCATCATCCAGCCTGGTGGAGCCGTGGTGGAAGAGATTGTTGCGGACCCCGCATGCGGCAGAGTCACTTGCAATGCAGAGTTGGACTGTGGCTGGGGCCCTGTAAGTGGCTGCTGGGTTGCATGGGATGGTTGCGGAATCAGGGGGGGTTGATGCACCATGCCCCCTCTCTGTTCCCCTTGTGGTGTTCCTTGCCATCTAGTGAATTGTGGGTCGTGACTTGCCATTGCCCTCACGCTTGGTGTTACGGGGGTGTCCGTGGCAGTCAACCGCGGATTCACTTGTAGGGACATCCCTTCCATCGCGTTGGGCCGTCCAACCCCGGCTGTCTGACCCCCCTCTGCGTGTTCTGCTGTGGGTGGGTGGCCCTGCTGCCTCGTCTCTGGCATCACAGGTGACCCGCCCGGCTGTTCGGTGCATACTTCCTGCTGTGGCTGTCTCATCCCCCTTTCTCCCTTTGTTGAAGGTGGTCGTTCCGCCTGCACACCTCCTGGCAGTGCCAGATGGCGGTGGGTTACCCCGAAGGTTGGCTCTCTGGAGACGAGAGGGGGCGAGGAGGTTGTAANCCGCATGCGGCAGAGTCACTTGCAATGCAGAGTTGGACTGTGGCTGGGGCCCTGTAAGTGGCTGCTGGGTTGCATGGGATGGTTGCGGAATCAGGGGGGGTTGATGCACCATGCCCCCTCTCTGTTCCCCTTGTGGTGTTCCTTGCCATCTAGTGAATTGTGGGTCGTGACTTGCCATTGCCCTCACGCTTGGTGTTACGGGGGTGTCCGTGGCAGTCAACCGCGGATTCACTTGCAGGGACATCCCTTCCATCGCGTTGGGCCGTCCAACCCCGGCTGTCTGACCCCCCTCTGCGTGTTCTGCTGTGGGTGGGTGGCCCTGCTGCCTCGTCTCCGGCATCACAGGTGACCCGCCCGGTTGTTCGGTGCATACTTCCTGCTGTGGCTGTCTCATCCCCCTTTCTCCCTTTGTTGAAGGTGGTCGTTCCGCCTGCACACCTCCTGGCAGTGCCAGATGGCGGTGGGTTACCCCGAAGGTTGGCTCTCTGGAGACGAGAGGGGGCGAGGAGGTTGTAATCTCTGCCAAGGGCGCGCATGGTAGGTGATCCTCCTCCGCCAACCATGACTGCCGCATTCCGCCGCGCTGCTGGTAAACCGGCCCTTGATATGCCAATGATTTCCCGGTCTCGGAGAGCCCGTCTGCTGGCGGTGGCACATTGGAAAACCACCTGTGCTCCATAGAGTCGTTGACCTGGGGCTGGTGAGTTCCGCGCACATCTTGGCTGTGTATGCTTTCCACCTCCACACGGTCCTGCAGTGCGTTCATGATACGCTGCCAGTGTAGCTGCTCCAGCCACTCAATGACTCTTCGGTGCTGTCCCAATGGGTCCGCGCCCGGCGATGAACTGACAGGCGTGCGAGAGGGTGTGGGCGAGGTCTCCCTACTACTCGCCTGCGTGGCTGCACGCCGCGGCAAGAAGTGGCGTATGGAAGCTTGCTGCGAATACTGCTAGTGTCGCCTCCGCGTGTCTTGATGCACGAAGCTGGCTGCCGACATGTATGACTGATTCTGAAGGCTTGTGCAGTTCTGCCAGCAAAGAGCAAAGAACTGTCCACGCTCACCGCACCATGACACTGATACCCCCAATTTTGCCGCACATTTTTTTTCTTCCGCGCTCTCTGACTCCGTGTTTGGTTTGCTCTGCGATCTTTCCATTCCGCGATTCAAGGTAGCACCCGCTGGTTGCTTCTCCGCTACCTCTCCCGATCTTCCGCGGATGCTTCACACCTTCTGGGTTCTAGCCGTGGGTAGTGCTCCGCGACTCCCTCCTTGCCAACACGAGAGTCCGCCACCTCGTGGCCTCTGACTCCTCTGCCCGCGGAACCCCGTTCCGCGGACATGTGCAAGGCCGCGGAGTTGCCAACAGCACGCTTCATCCAACTTGTGTTCCCTGGTGATGACAGCACTCAGCGGGATCTTTGGTTGTTCTCAGGAGGGGTGGACTGAGCAGTATGCTCCGCACACATCCGCAGGGCAAGTATTTGTCCTCCGCGAGGCAATTCTGCGGAGAGCAGGTCTGGAACTTCCTCCTCTGGTGCGGATCTTAGCGGATGAAGCCTGGGTGTGAATTACGCTAACACTCGCGTGGATCAATCAGATGGATGGAGACAATCAAGTTCCGCATGAGTCAGGATTCTCAGGCTCATGAGGGGAAATAGGCTTGCATTGGGCAAAAGGTGAGCATCTCTCATCATCAGTCAGATCTCTGATTACAATTGTCCCTCCGCTACGCTACTACTTTATATCTACCAAAAGCTAGTCCTCTTCAGACTTCCTTCCCTCTCTCCCCTATCTTGGACTCCGCGCGGCGCGCTACACGCACCGCGGGTCTTGTCCCACACACACACACACTTTAATACCACATTTCCTGTGCTATTATTACATCCTTCTCTAATCCGCGGCTTGGGCGCTTGTAGTCTTGTGTTCTTCCTTGAATCTTCGTCTTCACGCGGTGCGGCCCCCCCGGTCTCCTCCTTGATTACCGCCGCTCCCTTGAGCCCTCATTGGTCAGGCTCCTGCCTGACCTCTGGTCCTGGCGTCGTGTGTTTCTGCACGTCCAGCGCTCCATCTTCTCCGTGGCTCGACTCTGGTTCTCTTCTCACCGCGGATTCTCACCCTGCTGTCCCGCCCGTTTTGGCTTCTCCGCATCCATTCTTTCGAACAGCCGTTGACAGTTCACCGGCAATTCTTGCTCATTGGCGGCGGCCTTCCCGCCTTTTTCCTTTATCACGGCTGGGTTCTGCGCCACCCCACGCTCTACCGCAATCTTATCGCGGGAGCCAGCATGCCTTGCGCATTCCCCGGTGCTCCGCGGTTTCCCTTTTTCTTCCTCTGCGGTCCTAAGGCCGCAGAAGCCTCGTTCCGTGGATCTGTACGAAGCAGCAATTTTTCTCCGCGGATCCATCTTCTCCTCAGCAGGGACGCGGTGGATCTCCGCCTGACACACGGTGTGGCTATTTTGCACACCAAACAACCAAACCAGGCGTATGTCACTGACCATGATGAAAGAATTTCAAGATAAGTGGTCAACATTCACCAACAACAACACGAGTCACAAACGGTCAGAGGGGGAAACAATGGTCTATAAGTATCAGTTCTCAACTAGTAAGGACAGAGACTTTCAATCAGTATAAGCACAGTGTGGCTACCATGCAAAATGACCGACCAAAGTAGGCATATGTACTACCATTGACCAAAGAAATGCGCTGTGTGTAGTCAGCGTTGACAACTCATAATAGGAGTCACAAATGATAGGAGGGGGAGACAATGGTTTGGGAACACAAGGTATCAACTAGCAAGCACAAGGAGCTTCAACAAGTTGTGGCACGGTGTGGATACCATGCACGATGACCAACCAAAGTAGGCATAAAACACTGACCATAACCAAATAATGTCACCAAGTGTGGTAAACTTTGGCAACTCATAACACAAGTCACAAATGGTCAGAGTGGAAGACAATGG
This sequence comes from Penium margaritaceum, assembly GCA_023375785.1. NCBI lineage: Eukaryota > Viridiplantae > Streptophyta > Zygnematophyceae > Desmidiales > Peniaceae > Penium > Penium margaritaceum. The sequence continues at coordinate 688,575 of SZWC01000016.1, read as the reverse complement.
TTTCTGAAAACTACTCATCGAGGAACAAGTACAAATATGTTCAATATGTAGTGGCACAGCGTGGCTACCATGCATAGTGACCAACCAGAGTATGCATATGTCAGTGACCATGACCAACAAATGTCACTTCATGTTGTCAGCGTTGAAAACTCACAACACGAGTCACAGATAGTCAAAGGGGGGAACATTGGTCTTGGAACACTAGCTATTGACTAGAAAGCACAAATACCTTCAATACGCAGTGACATGGCGTGGTAACAATGTACAGTGACAAACCAAAGTAGGCATATGTCACTAACCATGACCAAACGATTTTCACAATGTGTGGTCAACGTTGAAAATTCATCACACGAGTCACAAATGGTCAAAGGGGGAAACAATGGGTTAGGAACACTAGTTATCAACAAGCAAGTACGAAGAACTTCAACAAGTAGTGGCACGGTGTGGCTAGCGTGCACAGCGACCAACCAAAGGATGAATACGTCACTGACTATTACCGAAGAAGTCCACTATGTGTGGTCAACATTGACCACTCATCACCAGAGTAAGGAATGGTCAGAGGGAGAGACAATGGTTTGGGAACCCTATGCATGGACTAGAAAGGACAAATAACTCAAATACGTAGTGGCACGGTGTGCCCAATATGCACACCAAACACCCAAAGTAGGTATATGTCACTGACCACGACCAGATAATTTAAATGTTGGTGGTCAATGTTGACCAACCAATCCGTAGTAGCACGATGTGGCTACCATGCACAATGACTGACCAAAAAAGGCATATGTGCTGCCTTTGACGAAAGAAATCCGCTGTGTCAGGTCAACGTCGACAACTCACAATACGAGTCACAAATGGTCAGAGGGGGAAACAATGGGTTGGGAACACCAAGTATCAAATAGCAAGCACAAGGAGATACAATACGTTGTGGCACGTTGTGGATACCATGCACGATGACCAACCAAGGTATGCATATGTCACTCGCCATGACCACAGAATTTCACCATGTGTGGTAAACGTTGACAACTCATAACACGAGTCACAAATGGTCAGGGTGGAAGATAATGGTTTGTGAATACTAGTTATCGACTAGCAAGTACAAATACCTTCAATATGTAGCAGCACAGTGTGGATACAATGCACAGTGACCAACGAAAGTACGCATATGTCACTGACCATGAGCAAAGAATTTCAATTCATGTGGTCAATGTTAATTCACAACACGAGTCATGGATATTCAGAGGGGGTAACAATGGTTTGGGAAGACTAGCTATTGACAAGAAAGCACAGAGACCTTCAACACGTAGTGACATGGCATGGTAACCATGTACAGAGACAAACCAAAGTAGGCATATGTCACTAACCATGACCAAAAGAAGTTCACAGTGTGTGGTCAATGTCGAAAAACGCATAACACAAGTCACACATGGTCAGAGGGGGAAACAATGGCTTGGGAACACTAGTTATCAAATAGCAAGTAGAAAGATTTTCAACAAGTAGTGGCACGGTGTGGCTAGCGTGCACAGTGACCAACCAAAGGATGCATGTCATTGACTATGAGCAAAGAAGTCCACTATGTATGGTCAACATTGAAAACTCATTACACGAGTCACAAATGGTCCAAGGGAGAGACAATGGTTAGGGAACCATACGTATCAACTAGAAAGGACAAAGAACTTCAATACTTAGTGGCACGGTGTGGCTACTATGCACACCAAACAACCAAAGTAGGCATATGTCACTGACCATGACCAAAGAATTTCAATATGGGTGGTCAACATTCACCAAACATAACACGAGTCACAAACGTTTCGAAGGGGAAACAATGGTCTGGGAATAGCAGTTCTCAACTTGCACGTACAGCGACCTTCAATCAGTATAAGCACGGCGTGGCTACCATGCACAATGATTGACCAACGTATGCATATGTACTGCCTTTGACCAAAGAAATCCGCTGTGTGTGGATAGCGTTGACAAATAATAATACGAATCACAAATGGTCAGAGGGGGAAACAATGGTCTGGGAACATCAGGTATCAACTAGCTAGCACAATGACCTTCGACAAGTTGTGGCACGGTGTGTATACCACGCACGATGACCAACCAAAGTAGGCAGATGTCACTGTCCATGCCCAAATAATGTCACTAAGTGTAGTAAACTTTGAAAGCTTATAACACGAGTCACAAATGGTCAGAGTGGAAGACAATGGTTTGTGAATACTACTTATCGAAAAGCAAGTACAAATACCTTCAACATGCAGTGGAACAGCATAGCTACCATGCACACTGACCAACCAAAGTATGCATATGTCACTGACCATGACCAACAAATTTCACTTCATGTCGTCAGCGTTGACAACTCACAACAGGAGTCAGAAATAGTTAAAGGCGGGTAACAATGGTTGGGAATACTAGCTATTAACTAGAAAGCACAAGTACCTTAAATATGTAGTGACACGGCTTGGTAACCATGTACAGTGACAAACCAAAGCAGGCATATGTCACTAACCATGACCAAACAAATTTCACAGTGTGTGGTTAACATTAAAAACTCATAACACGAGTCACAAATGGTCAGAGGGGGAAACAATAGGTTGGGAATACTAGTTGTCAACTAGCAAGTACGAAGAACTTCAACAAGTAGTTGCACGGTTTGGCTAGCGTGCACAGTCACCAACCAAAGGGCGAATACATCACTGACTATGACTGAAGAAATCCAGTATGCGTGGTCAACATTGACAAATCATAACTGGAGTCACAAATGGTCAGAGGGAGAAACAATGGTTTGGAACCATATGCATGGACTGGAAAAGACAAATAACTTCAATATGTAGTAGCACGGTGTGGCTACTATGCACACCAAACAACCAAACTAGGCATATGTCACTGACCATGACTAAAGAATTTCAAGAAGGGTGGTCAACGTTCACCAACCATAACACGAGTCACAAACCATTAAAAGGGGAAACAATGGTCAGGGAATATCAATTCTCAACTAGTGAGTACAACGCCCTTCAATCAATAGTAGCACGGTATGGCTACCATGCACAATGACCGAACAAAGTAGGCATATGTACTGCCTTTGACCAAAGAAATCCGCTGCGTGTGGTCAACGTTGACAACTCATACTACGAGTCACAAATAGTCAGAAAGGGAAACAATTGTTTGGGAACACCAGGTGTCAACTAGCAAGCACAATGACCTTCAATACGTTGTGGCGCGGTGTGGATACCATGCACAATGACCAACCAAGGTATGCATATGTCACTGACCATGACCAAATAATACCAGGAAGTGTGGTAAACATTGACAACTCATAACACGAGTCACAAATGGTCAGGGTGGAAGATAATGGTTTGTGATTTCTAGTTATCGACTAGCAAGTACAAATACCTTCAATATGTAGTGGCACAGTGTGATTACAATGCACAGTGACCAACCAAAGTATGCATATATCACTTCAAAGAATTTCACTAGTCAACTTTTAAAATTCACAGCTCAAGTCACACATCGTCAGGGGGGGGCTGACAATGGTTTGGGAACACTAGCTGTCAACAAGAAAGCACAAAGACCTTCGATACGTAATGACACAGCGTGGTAACCATGTAAAGTGACAGCCCAAAGTAGGCACATGTCAAAAACGATGACCACACGGATTTCACAGTGTGTGGTCAACGTTGAAAACTCATAACACGAGTCACAAATGGTCAGTGGGGGAAACCATGGGTTGGGAACACTAGTTATCAACTAGCAAGTAGAAACTTTCACAACAACTAGTTGCACGGTGTGGCTAGCGTGCACAGTGACCAACCAAAGGATGCACGCGTCACTGACTATGACCGAAGAAGTCCATTATGTATGGTCAACACTGACAACTCATAACAGGGTCACAAATGGTCAGAGGGAGAGACAATGGTTTTGGAACCCTATTTACTGAGTAGCAAGGACAAATAAGTTCAATACGTAGTGGCACCATGTGGCTACTATGCACACCAAACAACCAAACTAGGCATGTTTCAACGACCATGATGAAAGAATTTCAATATGGGTGGTCAACATTAACCAGCCATAACACGAGTCACAAATGGTCAGAGGGGGAAACAATGGTCTGTGAATATCAAGCATCAAATCGCAAGAACGGCGACCTCCAATCAGTATAAGCACAGTGTGGCTACCATGCACAATGACCGACCAAAGTAGGCATATGTACTACCTCAGACAAACGAAATCTGCTGTGTGTTGTCAGCGTTGACAACTCATAATAGGAGTCACAAATGGTCGGAGGGGGAGACAATGGTTTGGGAACACCAGGTATAAAGTAGTAAGCACAAGGACCTTCAATACCTTTTGGCACGGTGTGGATATCATGCACGATGACCAACCGAAGTAGGCATATGTCACTGACCATGACAACACAATGTCACTAAGTGTGGTAAACGTTTACAACTCATAACACGAGTCACAAATGGTCATGGTGGAAGATAATGGGTTGTGAATACTAGTTGTCGACTATGAAGTAAAACTACCTTCAATATGTAGTGGCACATCCTGACTTCCATGCACAGTGACCAACCAAAGTATGCATATGTCACTGACCATGACCAATGAATTGAACTTCATGTGGTCAGCGTTGACAACTCACAATACAAGTCACAGATAGTCAGAGGGGGGTAACAATGGCTTGGGAACATTAGCTATCAACTAGAAAGCACAAAGACCTTCAATACTCAGTGACACGCCGTGGTAACCACGTACAGTGACAAACCAAACTAGGCATATGTCGCTAACCATTACCAAAGAATGTCAACGTTGAAAACTCATCACACGAGTCACAAATAGTCAGAGGAGGAAACAATGGGTTAGAAACACTAGTTATCAATGACCAAGCACAAAGAACTTCAACAAGTAGTGGCACGGTGTGGCTAGCGTGCACAGTGACCAACCAAAGGATGCACATGTCACTGACTACGACCAAAGAAGTCCACTTTGTGTGGTCAGCATAAACGACTCATAACACGAGTCACAAATGGTCAGAGGGAGGGACAATGGTTTGGGAACTCTATGTATCAAGTAGAAAGGACAAAGAACTTCGATACGTAGTGGCACGGTGTGGCTAATATGCACACCAAACAACCAAACTAGGCATATGGCACAGACCATGACCAGAGAATTTCAATATGGGTGGTCAACGTTGACCAACCAAAATACAAGTCACAAACGGTCAGGGGAGGACACAATGCAATGGGAATACCAGTTCTCAACTAGCAAGTACAACGACCTTCAGTCAGTAGTAGCACAGTGTGGCTACCATGCACAATGACCAACCAAAGTAGGAATATGTACTACCTTTGACCAAAGACATCCGTTGTGTGTGGTCAATGTTGACAACTCATAATACGAGACACAAACGGTCAGAGGGGGAAACAATGGTTTGGGAACACCAAGTATCAAATAGCAAGCACAAGGAGCTTCAATACGTTGTGGCACGGTGTGGATACCATGCACCATGACCAACCAAAGTAGGCATATGTCACTGACCATGACCAAATAATGTCACTAAGTGTGGTAAACTTTGACAACTCATACAACGAGTCAGAAATCGTCATGGTGGAAGATAATGGTTTGTGAATACTAGTTATTGACTAGCAAGTTCAAATACATTCAATATGTAGTGGCATAGTTTGGCTACAATGCACAGTGACCAACCAAAGTATGCATGTGTCACTAACCATGAACAAAGAATTACACTTCATGTGGTCAACATTTACAACTCACAACACGAGTCACAGATAGTCAGAGGGGGCTAACAATGGTTTGGGAAAACTAGCTGTGAACAAGAAAGCACAAAGACGTTTGATACGTAATGACACGGCGTGGTAACCATGTACAGTGACAAGCCAAAGTAGGCATATGTCACAAGCAATGACCAAATGGATTTCACGGTGGGTGGTCAACGTCGAAAACTCACAACACGAGTCACAATGGGTCAGTGAGGGAAACCATGGGTTGGGAACACTAGTTATCAACTAGGAAGTAGAAGGATTTCCAACAAGCAGTGGCACGGCGTGACTAGCGTGCACAGTGAACAACCAAATGATGCACACGTCACTGACTATGATTGAAGAAGTCCACTATGTATGGTCAACATTGACTACTCATAACACGAGTCATAAATGGCCAGAGGGAGAGACAATGGTTTGGGAACCCCATGTATCGACTAGAGAGGACAAATAACTTCAATACGTAGTGGTACGGCGTGGCTACTATGCACACCCAAAAACCAAACTAGGCATATGTCACCGACCATGATGAATGAGTTTCATTATGGGTGGTCAACATTCACCAACCATAATACGAGTCACGAATGGTCAAAGAGGGAAACAATGGTCTGTGAATATCAGTTCTCAACTAGCAAGTACAGTGACCTTCAATCAGTATAAGCACGGTGTGGCTACCATGCACAATGACCGACCAAAGTAGGCATATGTACTACCTTTGACCAAAGAAATTCGCCGTGGGTGGTCAGCGTTGTCAACTCATAATAGGAGTCACAAATGGTCAGAGGGGGAGACAATGGTTTGGCAACACCAGGTGTCAACTAGCAAGCACAAGGACCTTCAATAAGTTTTGGCACGGTGTGGATACCATGCACAATGACCAACCAAAGTAGGCATGTGTCACTGACCATGACCAAATAATGTCACTAAGTGTGGTAAACCTTGACAACTCATAACACGAGTCACAAATGGTCAGGGTGGAAGAGAATGGTTTGTTAACAATAGTGATCAACTAGCAATTACAAATGCCTTAATATGTAGTGGCACAGTATGGCTACAATGCACAGTGTATGGCTACAATGCACCAACCAAAGTATGCATATGTCACTGACCATGACCAACGAAATTCACTTCATGTGGTCAGCGTTGACAACTCACAACACGAGTCACTGATAGTCAAACGGGGGTAACAATGGGTTGGGAGCACGTGCTATCAACTATAAAGCTAAACGACTTCAATACGTAGTGACTCGGCATGGTAACCATGTACAGTTACAAACCAAACATGGCATATGTCACTAATCATGACCAAAGAATTTCATTATGGGTGGTCAACATTCACAACCCATAACATGAATCAGAAATGGTCAGAAGGGGAAACTTGGTTTCAAAACACTATGTATCTTTTAGCAAGTACAAATATTTTTTGTATGTACTGGTACGGTGTGGCTATTCTGCACAATGACCTATCCAAGTAGGCATACATCACTGCTCATGACCAAAGAAGTTTAGTGTGTGTGGTCAACGTTCACAACTCATACTTCAATACGTAGTGACTCGGCGTGGTAACCATGTACAATGACAAACCAAACTAGGCATATGTCACTAATCATGACCAAAGAATCTCATAATGGGTGGTCAACGTTCACAACCCATAACATGAATCAGAAATGGTCAGAGGGGGAAACTTGGTTTCAAAACACTATGTATCTTTTAGCAAGTACAAATATTTTTTGTATGTACTGGTACGGTGTGGCTATTGTGCACAATGACCTACCCAAGTAGGCATACATCACTGCTCATGACGAAAGAAGTTTAGTGTGTGTGGTCAACGTTCACAACTCATAATACAAGTCAAAACTGGACAGAGGGAGACACAATGGTTTGGGAATACTCGGTATCGACTAGCAAGTACAAAGACCTTCGACAAGTGGTGGCACGGTGTGGCTACCATGCACAATGACCAACCAAAGCATGCTTGTGTCACTGGATATCATAAAAAGAGTTTCACTGTGTGTAGTCAACTTTCCTTCTTACAGCAGGTCAATCGGATGAATGGTTTAGAGGCTATTCAAGGTTGGAGCTGCAAAGTTTGAAATTCCGTCAGCGTCAAATTTTTATGATTAAACTAACTTTGTTATCATTCATACTTTTGAAAACTACCCACTAATCATAAACCCATTATTTTATGCCCTTTACCCATAGGAACCCTTCTAATGTCATTTGGACATCATATGAACACCAAGTAAGTTGGCTTAGTGCTTATAGTGTTAGATTCGAGAGCGGTAGATCCTGGGTTTGAACCCTCATAGTACGCACAACATATAATAGGCTCGCGACGGGGGGGGGNAACTAGCAAGTACAACAACCTTCGGTCAGTAGTAGCACGGTGTGGCTACCATGCACAATGACCGACCAAAGTAGGCATATGTACTGCCTTTCACAAGGACCTTCAATAAGTATTGGCACGGTGTGGATCCCATGCACGATGACCAACCAAAGTAGGCATATGTCATTGACCATGACCAAATAATGTCACTAAGAGTGGTAAACTTTGACAGCTCCGAAGAGGAGTCACAAATGGTCAGAGTGGAAGACAATGGTTTGTGAATACTAGTTATCGAGTAGCACGTACAAATACCTTCAATATGTAGTGGCACATCATGGCTACAATGCACAGTGACCAACAAAAGTATGCATATGTGACAGGCCATGACCAGAGAATTTCACTTCATGTGGTCTATGCTGACAACTCATAACACGAGTCACAGATATTCGGAGGGGCTAGCAACGGTTTGGGAACACTATCCATCAACTAGAAAGCAGAAAGACCTTCGATACGTAGTGACACGGCGTGGTAACCATGTACATGGACAAACCAAACTAGGCATATGTCACTAACCATGACCAAACGGATTTCACAGTGTGTGGTCAACATTGAAAACTCATAACACGAGTCACAAGTGGTCAGTGGGGGAAAACATGGGTTGGGAACACTAGTTATCGACTAGCAAGTAGACAGATTCTTAACAAGTAGTGAAACGGTGTGGCTAGCATGCACAGTAACCAACCAAGGTATGCACATGTCACTGAATATGACCGAAGAAGTCCACTATGTACAGTCAACATTGACAACTCATAACACAAATCACAAATGGTTAGATGGAGACAATGGTCTGGGAACCCTATGTATCGACTAGACTGGACAAATAACTTCGATACACAGTGGCACGGTGTGGCTACTAAGCACACCAGACAACCAAACTATGCATATGTCACTGACCATGATGAATAAATTTCAATGTAAGTAGTCAGCATACACCAACCATAACACGGGTCACAAACAGTCATAGGAGGAAACAATGATTTGTGAATATCAGTCCTCAACTAGCAAGTACAGATACCTTCAATCAGTGTAAGCACGGTTTGGCTACCATGCACAATGACCAACAAAAGTAGTCATATGTACTACCCTTGACCAAAGAAATCTGCTGTGTGTGGTCAGCATTGACAACTCATAATAGGAGTCACAAATGGTCAGAGGGGGAGACAATGGTTTGGGAACACCAGGTATCCACTAGCAAGCACAAGGACCTTCAATAAGTTGTGGCACGGCGAGGATACAATGCACGATGACCAACCAAAGTAGGCATATGTCACTGACCATGACCAAATCATGTCACTAAGTGTGGTAAACTTTGACAGCTCATAACACGAGTCACAAATAGTCAAGGTGGAAGATATTGGTTTGTGAATACTAGTTATCGAATAGCAAGTACAAACACCTTCAATATGTAGTGGCACAGCGTGGCTAGCATGCACAGTGACCAACCAAAGTATGCATATGTCACTGACCATGACCAACGAATTTCACTTCATGTGGTCAGCGTTGACAGCTCACAACACGAGTCACTGATAGTCACAGGGGGGTAACAATGGTTTGGGAACACTAGCTATCAACTACAAAGCACAAAGACATTCAATACATAGTGACATGGTGTGGTAACCACGTATAGTGACAAATCAAAACAGGCATATGTCACTTACCATGACCAACGAATTTCAATATGGGTGGTCAACGTTCACAACCCATAACATGAGTCACAAATGGTCAGAGGGGGAAAACATGGTTTCAAAACACCACGTATCTTTGAGTATGTACAAAGATTTTTTGTATGTATTGGCACGGTGTGGCTACCGTGCACATTGACCTACCCAAGTAGGCATACATCACTTCGCATGCCCAAAGAAGTTAAGTGTGTGTGGTCAACGTTCACAACTCACAATACAAGTCAAAAATGGGCAGAGGGAGAAACAATGGTTTGGGAAGACTTGGTATCGACTAGCAAGTACAAAGACCTTCAATAAGTGGTAGCTCGGTCTGGCTACCAGGCACAATGACCAACCAAAGTATGCTTGTGTCACAGAATATCATAAAAAGAGTTTCACTGTGCATAGTCAACTCTCATTCTTACGGCTGGTCAATCGGAGCAATGGTTGAGAGGCTATTCAAGCTCGAAGATGCAAAACGTGAAATTCCGTCTGCGTCAATTGTTTATGGTGAAACTAACTATGTTATCATTCATGCTTTTATAAACTACCCTCTAATCTTACACCCCCTTGTTTTATGCCCTTTACCCATAAGAACCCTTATAATGTCATTAGGACATCATATGAACACCACGTGAGCTAGGTTATTGCTTATAGAGTCAGATTATGGAGCGGTAGGGCCTGGGTTTGAATTATCGTACGCACAATACAGAATATGCTCGCGACATGGGGGGGGGGGGGGGGGGGGGGGGGGGGGGGCGGCCGTGTTGTGATACCTCACCTTTACCGTCGAGCCTAAGCCGTGGGAGGAGAGGGGGGGGGGGTGTCATGATGCGGTCTCAAATCTGTCCTCCAGGCCGTCCACGGAACATATCTCTGGGGGGGTGGGAGAATGTATTCCAGTGAAGGCACCTACGCGTAACAAATCAACACACACTGACCTGGTGTCAAAGGGAGAAACCTTTTGCTATTTATTGACTAGCAAGTACAACGACTTTCAACAAGCAGTGGAACGGTGCGGCTACCATGCACAATGACCAGCCAGATTAGGCATGTGCCACTTACCATGACAAAACAAAATGCACTATGCGTTGTCAACGTTAATAACCCATAATATGGGTCACGAATTGTCAGAGGGGTAAACAATGGGTTGGGAAAACTAGATACCAACTAGCAAGTACAACAAACTTCAGTCAGTAGTCGCACGGTGTGGCTACCATGCACAATGACCGACCAAAGTAGGCATATGTACTGCATTTGACCAAAGAAATCCACCGTGTGTGGTCAACGTTGACAACTCATAATACGAGTCACAGATGGTCAGAGGGGGGAACAATGGTTTGGGAACACCAAGTATCAATTAGCAAGCACAAGGCGCTTCAATACGTTGTGGTACGGTGTGGATACCATGCACGATGACCAACGAAAGTAGTCATATGTCACTAACCATGACCAAATAATGTCACCAAATGTGGTAAACTTTGACAACTCATAACACGAGTCACAAATGGTCAGGGTGGAAGATAATGGTTTGTGAATACAAGTTATGAACTAGCAAGTACAAATACCTTCAACATGTAGTGGCACAGTGTGGCTACAATGCATAGTGACCAACCAAAGTATGCATAGGTCACGGACAATGAACAAAGAATTTTACTTCATGTGATCAATGTTGACAACTCACAACACAAGTCGTAGATATTCAGAGGGGGTAACAATGGTTTGGGAACACTAGCTGTCAACTAGAAAGCAAAAAGACCTTGGATACGTAGTGACACATTGTGGTAACCATGTACAGTGACAAACCAAAGAAGGTATATGTCTCAACCCATTGCCAAACGCATTTCACAGTGTGTGGTCAACATTGAAAACTCATAACACGAGTCACAATTGGTGTGTGGCTGAAACCATGTATTGGGAACACTAGTTATCAACTAGCAATTAGAAAGTTTTTCAACGAGTAGTGGCACGGTGTGGTTAGCGTGCACAGTGACCAACCAAATGATGCAAATGTCACTGACTATGACCGAAGAAGTCCACTATGTATGGTCAACATTGACAACTCATAACACAAGTAACAAATGGTCAGAGGGAGAGACAATGGTCTGGGAACCCCATGTATTGACTAGAGTGGACAAAGAACTTTCATATGTAGTGGCACGTTGTGGCTACTATGCACACCAAACAACCAAAGTAGGCACATGTCACTGACCATGACCAAAGAATTTCAATATGGGTGGTCAACATTCACCAACCATAACACGAGTCACAAACGGTCAGAGGGGAAAACAATGGTCTGGGAATATCAGTTCTCAACTAGCAAGTACGGCGACCTTCAATCAGTATAAGCACAATGTGGCTACCATGCACAATGACCGACAAAAGTAGGCATATGTACTGCCTTTGACCAAAGAGATCCGCTGTGTGTGGACAGCGTTGACAACTTATAATACAAATCACAATTGGTGAGAGGGGGAAACAATGGTCTGGGAACATCATGTATCAACTAGAAAATGCAAGGACCTTGAACAAGATGTGGCACGGTGTGGATACCATGCACGATGACCAACCAAAGAAGGCATATGTCACTGACCATGACCAAATAATGTCACTAAGTGTGGTAAACTTTGACAGCTCATTACACTAGTCACAAATGGTCAGAGTGGAAGACAATGGTTCTTGAATACTAGTTATCAAGTAGCAAGTACAAATACCTTCAATATGCAGTGGCACGGTGTGGCTACCATGCACAGTGACCCACCAAAGTATGCATATGTCATTGACCATGACCAACGTATTTCACTTCATGTGGTCAGCGTTGACAACTCACCACACGAGTCACAGATAGTAAAAGAGGGGTAACAATGGCTTGGGAACACTAGCTATTAACTACAAAGCACAAATACCTTTAATATGCAGTGACAAGGCTTGGTAACCATGTGCAGTGACAAACCAAAGTAGGCATATGTTAGTAACCATGACCAAACGAATTTCACAGTATGTGGTCAATATTGAAAACTCATAACACGAGTCACAAATGCTCACAGGGGGGAAAGAAAGGGTTGGGAACACTAGTTGTCAACTAGAAAGTACGAAGAACTTCAACAAGTAGTACCACGGTTTGGCTAGCGTGCAGAATGGCCAACCAAAGGATGAATACGTCACTGAATATGACCGAAGAAATCCAGTATGCGTTGTCAACATAGAGAACTCATAACAGGAGTCACAAATGGTCAGAGGGAGAGACAATGGGTTGGAAACATTATGCATGGGCTAGAAAGGACAAATAACTTCAATACTTAGTGGCAGAGTGTGGAGAATATACACACCAAACAACCAAACTAGGCATATGTCACTGACCACGACCAAGGAATTTCAACATGGGTGGTCAACGTTCACCAACCATAACACGAGTCACAACCGGTCAGAGGGGGAAACAAGTGTCTGGCAATATCAGTTCTCAACTAGCAAGTACGACGCCCTTCAATCAGTTGTAGCACGGTGTGGCTTCCATGCACAATGACCGACCAAAGAAGGCATATGTACTGCCTTTGACCAAAGAAATCCGCCGTGTGTGGTCAACGTTGACAACTCACAATACCAGTCACCAGTGGTCAGAGGGGGAAACAATTGCCTGGGAACACCAGGTATCAACTAGCAAGCACAGTGACCTTCAATACGCTGTGGCACAAAGTGGATACCATGCACGATGACCAACCAAGGTATGCATATGTCACTGACCATGACCAAAGAATGTCACCATGTGTGGTAAACTTTGACAACTCATAACACGAGTCACAGATGGTCAGAGTGGAAGATAATGGTTACTAAATACTAGTTATCGACTAGCAAGTACAAATACCTTCAATATGTAGTGGCACAGTGTGGCTACAATGCACAGTGACCAACCAAAGAATGCATATGTCACTGACCATGACCAAAGAATTTCACTTCATGTGGTCAATGTTGACAACTCACAACACGAGTCACATATATCCAGAGTAGCTACCAACGGTTTGGGAACACTATCTATCAACTAGAAAGCACAAAGACATTTGATACGTAGTGACACGGCGTGGTAACAATGTACAGGGACAAACCAAAGTTGGCATATGTCACTAATCATGACCAAACGGATTTCACAGTGTGTGGTTGGCGTTGAAAACTCAAAACGCGAGTCACAAATGGTCAGTGGGGGAAACCATGGGTTGGGAACACTAGTTATCAGCTAGCAAGTAGACAGATTTTCAATGAGTAGTGGCACGGTGTGGCTAGCGTGCACAGTGACCAACCAAAGGATGCATATGTCACTGACTATGACCGAAGAAGTCCACTATGTGCGGTCAACATTGACAACTCATAACACGAGTCACAAATGGTCAGAGGGAGAGACAATGGTTTGGGAACCCTTTGTGACGACTAGAAAGGACAAAGAACTTCGATACACAGTGGCACGATGTGGCTAATATGCACACAAAACAACCAAACTAGGGATATGTCACTGACCATGTTCCGAGAATTTCAATGTGGGTGGTCAACGTCAACCAACAATAACACGAATCACAAATGGTCAGGGGAGGAAACAATGCTATGGAAATATCAGTTCTCAACTAGCAAGAACAACAACCTTTAGTCAGTAGTAGCACGGTGTGGCTACCATGCACAATGACCGCCCAAACTACGCATATGTACTGCCTTTGATCAAAGATATCTGCCATGTGTGGACAGCGTTGACAACTCATAATACGAATCACACATGGTCAGAGGGGGAAACAATGGTCAAGGAACACTAGTTATCAAGTAGAAAGTACGAAGAACTTCAACAAGTAGTGGCACGGTGTGGCTAGCGTGCACAGTGACCAACCAAAGGATGCATATGTCACTGACCATGACTAAACAATGTCACTAACGTTAACAGCTCACAATACAAGTCACAAATGCTGAGGGATTAAGACAATGGTTTGTGAATACTAGCTATCGTCTAGCAAGTACAAATACCTTCAATATGTAGTGGCACAGTGTGGCTACAATGCACAGTGACCAACGAAAGTATGCATATATCACTGGCCATGAACAAAGGATTTCACTTCATGTGGTAAACATTTACAACTCACGACACGAGTCAAAGATAGTCAGAGGGGGCTAACAATGGTTTGGGAACACAAGCTGTCAACAAGCAAGCACAAAGACATTTGATACGTAATGACACGGCGTGGTAACCATGTACAGTGACAAACCAAAGTAGGCACATGACCAAACGGATTTCACAGTGTGTGCTCAACGTTGAAAACTCATAACATGAGCCACAAATGGTCAGTGGGGGAAACCATGGGTTGGGAACACTAGTTATCAACTAGCAAGTAGAATGAATTTCAGCAAGTAGTGGCACGGTGTGACTAGCGTGCACAGTGACCAACCAAAGGATGCACACGTCAATGACTATGACAGAAGAAGTCCACTATGTATGGTCAACATTGACAACTCATAACACGAGTCACAAATGGTTAGAGGGAGTGACAATGGTTTGGGAACACTGTCTATTGACTAGAAAGGACAAATAACTTCAATACATAGTGGCACGGTGTGGCTACTATGCACACTAAACAACCAAACTAGGCATATGTCACCGACCATGATGAAAGCATTTCAATATGGGTGGTCAACATTCACCAACCACAACACGAGTGACAAACGGTCAGAGGGGGATATCAGTTCCCCTCTGTGGATATCAGTTCTCAACTAGCAAGTACAGCGACCTTCAATTAGTATAATCACGGTGTGCCTACCATGCACAACGACCGACCAAAGTAGGCATATATACTACCTTTGACCAAAGAAATCCGCTGTACGTGGTTAGCATTGGCAACTCATACTAGGAGTCACAAATGGTCAGAGGGGGAGACAATGGGTTGGGAACACCAGGTATCAACTAGCAAGCACAAGGACCTTGAATAAGTTGTGGCACAATGCGGATACCATGCACGATGACCAACCAGAGTAGGCATATGTCACTGACCATGACCAAATCATGTCACTAAGTGTGGTAAACTTTGACAACTCATAACACGAGTCACAAATGGTCAAGGTGGAAGATATTGGTTTGTGAATACTAGTTATCGACTAGCAAGTACAAACACCTTCAATATGTAGTGGCACAGCGTGCCTACCATGCATAGTGACCAACCAACGTATGCATGTGTCACTGAGCATGACCAACGAATTTCACTTCATGCGGTCAGCGTTGACAACTCACAACACGAGTCACTGATAGTCATAGGGGGGTAACAATGGTCTGGGAACACTAGCTATCAACTAGAAAGTACATAGAAATTCAATACCTAGTGACATGGTGTGGTAACCACGTACAGTGACAAATCAAAATAGGCATATGTCACTAACCATGACCAACGAATTTCAACAAGGGTGGTCAACGGTCACAACCCATAACATGAGTCACAAATGGTCAGAGGGGGAAAACATGGTTTCAAAACACCACGTATCTTTGAGCAAGTACAAAGATTTGTTGTATGTATTGGCACGGTGTGGCTACCGTGCACAATGACCTACCCAAGTAGGCTTACATCAGTGCTCATGACCAAAGAAGTTTAGTGTGTGTGGTCAACGTTCACAACTCATAATACAAGTCAAAAATGGGCAGAGGGAGAAACAATGGTTTGGGAAGACTTGGTATTGACTAGCAAGTACAAAGACCTTCGATAAGTGGTAGCACGGTGTGGCTACCATGCACAATGACCAACCAAAGTATGCATGTGTCACTGAATATCATAAAAAGAGGTTCACTGTGCGTAGTCAACTTTCATTCTTACGGCTGGTCAATCGCAGCAATGGTTGAGAGGTTATTCAAGCTCGAAGATGCAAGATTTGAAATTCCGTTTGCGTCAACTGTTTATGATTAAACTAACTATGTTATCATTCATGCTTTTAAAAACTACTCTCTAATCTTACACCCCCTTGTTTTATGCCCTTTACCCACAAGAACCCTTATGATGTCATTTGGATGTCATATGAACACCATGTGAGCTAACTTATTGCTTATAGAGTTAGATTCTGCAGCGGTAGGGCCTGGGTTTGAATTATCGAACGCACAATACAGAATATGCTCGTGACTTGGGAGGGGGGGGGGGAGCGGGGGGGAGGGGGAGGGGGGTGGGGGGCGGCTGTGTTGTGATACCTCAACTTTACCGTCGAGCCTAAGCCGTGGGGGGGGAGGGGGGGAGGGGTGTCTTCATGCGGTCACAAATCTGTCCTCCAGGCCGTCCACAGAACATACCTCTAGGGGGGTGGGAGGGAGTATTCGAGTGAAGGCACCTACGCGTAACAAATCAACAAACACTGACCTGGTGTCAAAGGGAGAAACATTTTCCTATTTATTGACTAGCAAGTACAACCACTTTCAACAAGCAGTGGAACGGTGCGGCTACCATGCACAATGACCAACCAGATTAGGCATGTACCACTTACCATGACCAAGAAAAGGTACTATGTGTGGTCAACGTTGACAATCCATAATATGGGTCACGAATTGTCAGAGGGGTAAACAATGGGCTGGGAAAACTAGATACCAACTAGCAAGTACAATAAACATCAGTCAGTAGTCGCACGGTGTGGCTACCATGCACAATGACCGGCCAAAGCAGGCATATGTACTGCCTTTGACCAAAGAAATACACCGTGTGTGGTCAACATTGACAACTGATAAAACGAGTCACAGATGGTCAGAGGGGGGGACAATGGTTTGGGAACACCAAGTATCAAATAGCAAACACAAGGCGCTTCAATACGTTGTGGCACCGTGTGGATACCATGCACGATGACCAACGAAAGTAGGCATATGTCACTGACCATGACAAAATAACGTCACCAAATGTGGTAAACTTTGACAACTCATAGCACGAGTAACAAATGGTCAGGGTGGAAGATAATGGTTTGTGAATACAAGTTATGAACTAGCAAGTATAGATACCTTCAACATGTAGTGGCACAGTGTGGCTACAATGCATAGTGACCAACCAAAGAATGCATATGTCACGGACAATGAACAAAGAATTTCACTTCATGTGGTCAATGTTGACAACTCACAACACGAGTCATAGATATTCAGACTGGGGTAGCAATGGTTTGGGAACACTAGCTATCAACTAGAAAGCACAAAGACCTTGGATATGTAGTGACATGGTGTGGTAACCATGTACAGTGACAAACCAAAGTAGGCATATGTCTCATACCATTACAAAACGCATTTTACAGTGTGTGGTCAACATTGAAAACTCATAACACGAGTCACAATTGGTCTGTGGGGGAAACCATGTATTGGGAACACTAGTTATCAACTAGCAAGTAGAAACATTTTCAACAAGTAGTGGTACGGTGTGGCTAGCGTGCACAGTGACCAACCAAATGATGCATATGTCACTGACTATGACCGAAGAAGTCCACTATGTATGGTCAACATTGACAACTCATAACACAAGTCACAAATGGTCAGAGGGAGAGACAATTAAGGCTGCACACAAAATCGGAGGATTCGTGAATCCGGATCTGGATTCGGATTCCGGGATCCGAATCCTTCATTAGGATTCGATTCGGGATTCGGGGATCTTTTTTGTTCAAGTTTCAACTTGGAAAACATGGTTTTCTGTGGCAAACAAGAGGGGTCTTACTTGGCATAACCTGTAGGATTCGGAAAAGATTCGTGGATCGTTAGGATTCGCGAATCCAGATTCGGATTCGTGAATCGAATCCAGACTTGGATTCAGATTCGTGAATCCGAATCCAATATTGGATTCGGGAATCTTACCCGGTGTGCACCCTTAGAGACAATGGTTTGGGAAACCTATGTATTGACTAGAAAGGAAAACGAGCTTTCATACGTAGTGGGACGTTGTGGCTACTATGCACACCAAACAACCAAAGTAGGCATATGTCACTGACCATGACCAAATAACTTCAATATGGGTTGTCAACATTCACCAACCATAACACAAGTAACAAACGGTCACAGGGGGAAACAATGGTCTGGGAATATCAGTTCTCAACTAGCAAGTACGGCGACCTTCAATCAGTATAAGCACGGTGTGGCTACCATGCACAATGACCGACCAAAGTAGGCATATGTACTGCCTCTGACCAAAGAAATCCGCTGTGTGTGGATAGCGTTGACAACTTAAAATACGAATCACAATTGGTGAGAGGGGGAACAATGGTCTGGGAACATCATGTATCAACTAGAAAACACAAGGACCTTGAACACGTTATGGCACGGTGTGGATACCATGCACGATGACCAACCAGAGTAGGCATACGTCACTGACCATGACCAAATAATGTCACTAAGTGTGGTAGACTTTGACAGCTCATTACACGAGTCACAAATGGTCAGAGTGGAAGACAATGGTTTGTGAATACTAGTTATCAAGTAGCAAGTACAAATACCTTCAATATGTAGTGGCACGGCGTGGCTACCATGCACAGTGACCCACCAAAGTATGCATANCTGGGAACATCATGTATCAACTAGAAAACACAAGGACCTTGAACACGTTATGGCACGGTGTGGATACCATGCACGATGACCAACCAGAGTAGGCATACGTCACTGACCATGACCAAATAATGTCACTAAGTGTGGTAGACTTTGACAGCTCATTACACGAGTCACAAATGGTCAGAGTGGAAGACAATGGTTCGTGAATACTAGTTATCAAGTAGCAAGTACAAATACCTTCAATATGTAGTGGCACGGCGTGGCTACCATGCACAGTGACCCACCAAAGTATGCATATGTCACTGACCATGACCAACGAATTTCACTTCATGTGGTCAGCGTTGACAACTCACAACGCAATTCACAGATAGTCAAAGGAGGATAACAATGGGTTGGGAACACTAGCTATTGACTAGAAAGGACAAGTACCTTCAATACACAGTGACACGGCGTGGTAACCATGTACAGTGACAAACCAAAGTAAACATATGTCACGAACCATGACCAAACAAATTTCAAAGTGTGTGGTCAATATTGAGAACTCATAACATTAGTCACAAATGGTCAGAAGGGGAAACAATATGTTGGGAGCTCTAGTTGTCAACCAGCAAGTACGAAAAACTTCAACACGTAGTGGCACGGTTTGGCTAGCGTGCACACTGACCAACCAAAGGATGAATACGTCACTGACTATGACCGAAGAAATCCATTATACGTGGTCAACATTGAAAACTCATAACACGATTAACAAATGTTTGGAGGGAGACACAATGGTTTGGGAACCCTATGCATGGACTAGAAAGGAAAAATAACTTCAATACGTAGTGGCACGGTGTGGCTACTATGCACACCAAACAATCAAACCTAGGCATATGTCACTGAACATGACCAAAGAATTTCAGTATGGGTGGTCAACGTTCACCAACCATAACAGGAGTCACAAACGGTCAGAGGGGGAAACAATGGTCCGGGAATATCAGTTATCAACTAGCAAGTACAACTCTCTTCAATCAGTAGTAGCACGGTGTGGCTACCATGCACAACGACCGACTAAAGTAGGCATATGTTTCGCTTTTGACCAAAGAAATCCGCTGTGTGTGGTCAACACTAGCAACTCACAATAGGAGTCACAAATAGTCCGAGGGGGAAACAATTGTTTGGGAACACTAGCTATCAACTAGCAAGCACAATGACCTCCAATAAGTTGTGGCACGGTGTGGATACCATGCACGATGACCAACCAAGGTATGCATATGTCACTGACCATGACCAAAGAATGTCACTATGTGTGGTAAACTTTGACAGCTCATAACACAAGTCACAAATGGTCTGTGTGGAAGATAAAGGTTTCTAAATACAAGTTATTGACTAGCAAGTACAAACACCTTCAATATGTAGTGGCACAGTGTGGCTACAATGCACACTGACCAACCAAAGTATGCATATGTCACTGACCATGACCAAAGAAATTCACTTCATGTGGTCAATGTTGACAACTCACAACACGAGTCACAGATGTCCAGAGGGGCTAACAACGGTTTGGGAACACTAGCTATGAACTAGAAAGCACAAATACCCTCAATATGTAGTGACACGGCGTGGTAGCCATATACAGGGACAAACCAACGTAGGCATATGTCACTAAACATTACCAAACAGATTTCATAGTGTGTGGTCAAAGTCGAAAACTCACAACACGAGTCACAAATGGTCAGTGGGGGAAACCATGGGTTGGAACACTAGTTCTCAAGTAGCAAGTCAACAAGTAGTGGCACGGTGTCGCTAGCATGCACAGTGACCAACCAAAGGATGCATATGTCACTGACCGTGACCGAAGAAGTCCACTATGTGTGGTCAACACTGACAACCCATAAAACGAGTCACAAATGGTCACAGGGAGAGACAATTCGGTAGGAACCCTGTGTATTGACTAGAAAGGACAAATAACTTCAATATGTAGTGGCACGGTGTGGCTAATATGCACACCAAACTACCAAACTAGCCATATGTCACTGACCATGACCACAGAATGTCAATATGGGTGGTCAATGTTGACCAACCATAACACGAGTCACAGACGGTCAGGGGAGGAAACAATGCTATGGGAATATCAGTTGTCAACTAGCAAGTACAATGATCTTCAGTCAGTAGTAGCACGGTGTGGCTACCATGTACAATGACCAACCAAAGTAGGCATATGTTCTGCCTTTGACCAAAGAAATCCGCTGTGTGTGGTCAACGTTGACAACTCATAGTACGAGTCACAAATGGTCAGAGGGGGAAGCAATGATTTGGGAACACCAAGCATCCAATAGCAAGCACAAGGAGCTTCAATACATTGTGGCACGGTGTGGATACCATGCAAGTTGACCAACAAAAGTAGGCATATGTCACTGACAATCATCAAACAATGTCACTAAGTGTGGTAAACTTTGACAACTCATAACACGAGTCACAAATGGTCAGGGTGGAAGTTAATGGTTTGTGAATGCTAGTTATCGACTAGCAAGTACAACTACCTTCAATATGTAGTAGCACAGTCTGGCTACAACGCACAGTGACCAACCAAAGTATGCATGTGTCTCTGTCCCTGAACAAAGAATTTCACTTCATGAGGTCAACATTTACAGCTCACAACACAAGTCACAGATAGTCAGAGGGGGCTTACAATGGTTTGGGAATACTAGCTGTCAACAAGAAAGCACAAAGACCTTTGATACATAATGACACGGCATGGTAACCATGTGCAGTGACAAACCAAAGTAGGCATATATCACAAACCATGACCGAACGGATCTCACAGTGTGTGGTCAACGTTGAAAACTCATAACACAAGTCACAAATAATTAGCAGAGACGCAAGCGGCATGACCAGGGACGCCGAGTACACAACCAGCGTCATCGAGGCAGCCATCAAAGAGGTGGGCATATCGAGGGTCGTTTTTGTCATCAGTGACAACATCAGTATCAACAAGCGTGCTTTTGGTGACCTGGCAAGGCTTCTGTGCCCACAACATGGACCCGGTGATGAAGGATGTTGCAAAGTGTGCATGGTGGGCTGGAGCTATGCAAGGTGTGAGAAAGTGGTCTCATTCTTCAGGAACAACAAGATACCCCGATCGTGTGAGAAGGCCAGGACCAATGGGAAGGTCCTGGTCCCACGATGTGACAGTCGCTTTGCTTCAGTGTTCACCATGGCCGAGAGACTGTTGGACCAGAAAGAGAACTTGGAGACGTTGGTGGACTCTGACGTGTGGAAGCAGCTTGGCAGCAAGAGAGACAGTGGGTACAAGGCCTGTAAGAATGAGGTTTGCCGCATTGTGAGGCGTATAGTGTTTTGGCTGCAGGTACGCCAGCTCAAGGACCTCCAGAAGCCTGTTGTGCGAGCACTGAGGGTGGCAGACAGCCCGGGTGGGGATGCAGGTGAGATTTACGAGGCCCTGTTGGACTGCTGTGAGGAGTTGGCTGCACTGGCTGAGAAAGAGAGGAAAAAGGCAGCAAACGTTGCAAAGGTACATGTGGATTATGTGCTGGGCCGCCTGAACAACCGTTGGTCCACCAACATGGCATGTCCACTGTATGTTGCTGCCAGACGTGTTCATCCGTAACACTTTGGCAACGAGCTGTTCGTGGACTATGTGACACTGCAGGCCTGGCAGTCTGTGGCGTATGCTCTAGTTCCTGAGGACGAGCATGATCAGCTGATGATGAAGATTTCTTCATTTCAGATGGCTCAAGTCATGGTTGATGTCGACCCAAACGCCTCTGTCACAACAAATGCCAAGGCAGTTACTGCTGTTACAAAAGTCAAGTGCCGCACCATGAGTGCAGTTGAATGGCATGTCAATTTCACTGCCTACCTTCCTGTTCTCTGTGACCTTGCCCTGAAATTGTTGTCTCATCCTTGCTCGTCCTCTGAATGTGAAACGGCATTCTCTACTCACGAGCTCGTGCACACTGGCAGGAGGAACCGCCTGCTTGTGTTGACACTGGAGCTACTCGTGAGGTGCAACATGAGGCTTCGCAAACACTATGGCCGCAATGGCAGGTATGCAGCAGAGCAGCTCATCAGGGCGGTGGACATAGAGGAAGGGGATGCAAGCGAGCAGGATGGGGACATAGTGGAAGAGGGAGATGAGGTGGAGCTGGATAATGGTGACAGTGATGAAAGCAGTGGTGACGAGGGACAGGAGGAGGAGGAGGAGGAGTCCACATTTGATGATGTGGTGGTGGAGGTGGAGGCACACATCCGCAGCATGGGAGATGCCTTGGGCCTGCCACATGCCCGCCGTGTTCGCATGCGGGAGAAAATTTCAGCCATAACTGCATCAGTGCCTACTGAGCAAGGTGGTGGGACTGAGGCAGGGGGAGAGGGTGGTGCAGAAGCCGAGAATGATGAGAACCCAAGTGACAGACCCACCTAACCTACAACAGCAGCAGGATCTACTAGTGGGCCCAAGCGTTCAACAACAGCAGCAAGAGTTGGCAATGCAGCTGCTGTATCTAGCCAGAAGCGTCCTGCCCGTGGAAAAAAGTAGCTGGACCGTGATAAGGTCATGGTCCATTTCCTAGTGCCTGCAACTCTTTGACGTGTGTTCTCATTGGAGTTGTTTCTATCAACTGTTTCCTCTGTTCCAGACCTTGCGTGCAATGTGCAATGCTGAGGTGCAGTGTTCAACGTTCTGGTGGAATACTTGGGTCCAAAGCCACATGATGATGTGCAAAACTCAGTAACCATGGGTGCAAATGCACTAGTAGTGGTGCATTGTATTACTAAGACAAGGCAGCCGCATTACAACATGATGATTAACATAGTGCCTAGAAAGTTGTTGTAATGCGTTTTCTGCATGGTTGTTAGAAATGACTGGAAAAACTATTTATTGTACTTGGTGCTCAATGCGCAGTATGGCTGAAATCTGCCC